>CM051239.1:190241563-190575703 GCA_027917425.1 Gastrophryne carolinensis | reverse complement strand
GGAATCGAGCTGGCAGGGTCCAGTAGTGCTTTGGCCAGCAAAAGTGTCTTTATCAGGCCTAATTTCAAATATGATTAAGAGCAAATGCTTATATGGTCTTAAACAGAGGCTGCTGTAGTCACAGAATGGGATGCCCGGTCAGGAATCGAGCTGGCAGGGTACAGTAGTGCTTTGGCCAGCAAAGTGTCTTTATCAGGGCCTAATTTCAAATATGATAAGAGCAAATGCTTATATGGTCTTAAACAGAGGCTGCTGTAGTCACAGAATGGGATGCCCCCGGGCAGGAATCGAGCTGGCAGGGTACAGTAGTGCTTTGGCCAGCAAAAGTGTCTTTATCAGGCCTAATTTCAAATATGATAAGAGCAAATGCTTATATGGTCTTAAACAGAGGCTGCTGTAGTCACAGAATGGGATGCCCCGGGCAGGAATCGAGCTGGCAGGGTACAGTAGTGCTTTGGCCAGCAAAAGTGTCTTTATCAGGCCTAATTTCAAATATGATAAGAGCAAATGCTTATATGGTCTTAAACAGAGGCTGCTTTAGTCACAGAATGGGATGCCCCGGGCAGGAATCGAGCTGGCAGGGTACAGTAGTGCTTTGGCCAGCAAAAGTGTCTTTATCAGGCCTAATTTCAAATATGATAAGAGCAAATGCTTATATGGTCTTAAACAGAGGCTGCTTTAGTCACAGAATGGGATGCCCCGGGCAGGAATCGAGCTGGCAGGGTACAGTAGTGCTTTGGCCAGCAAAAGTGTCTTTATCAGGCCTAATTTCAAATATGATAAGAGCAAATGCTTATATGGTCTTAAACAGAGGCTGCTGTAGTCACAGAATGGGATGCCCCGGGCAGGAATCGAGCTGGCAGGGTACAGTAGTGCTTTGGCCAGCAAAAGTGTCTTTATCAGGCCTAATTTCAAATATGATAAGAGCAAATGCTTATATGGTCTTAAACAGAGGCTGCTGTTAGTCACAGAATGGGATGCCCCGGGCAGGAATCGAGCTGGCAGGGTACAGTAGTGCTTTGGCCAGCAAAAGTGTCTTTATCAGGCCTAATTTCAAATATGATAAGAGCAAATGCTTATATGGTCTTAAACAGAGGCTGCTTTAGTCACAGAATGGGATGCCCCGGGCAGGAATCGAGCTGGCAGGGTACAGTAGTGCTTTGGCCAGCAAAAGTGTCTTTATCAGGCTAATTTCAAATATGATAAGAGCAAATGCTTATATGGTCTTAAACAGAGGCTGCTGTAGTCACAGAATGGGATGCCCCGGGCAGGAATCGAGCTGGCAGGGTACAGTAGTGCTTTGGCCAGCAAAAGTGTCTTTATCAGGCCTAATTTCAAATATGATAAGAGCAAATGCTTATATGGTCTTAAACAGAGGCTGCTGTAGTCACAGAATGGGATGCCCCGGGCAGGAATCGAGCTGGCAGGGTACAGTAGTGCTTTGGCCAGCAAAAGTGTCTTTATCAGGCCTAATTTCAAATATGATAAGAGCAAATGCTTATATGGTCTTAAACAGAGGCTGCTGTAGTCACAGAATGGGATGCCCCGGGCAGGAATCGAGCTGGCAGGGTACAGTAGTGCTTTGGCCAGCAAAAGTGTCTTTATCAGGCCTAATTTCAAATATGATAAGAGCAAATGCTTATATGGTCTTAAACAGAGGCTGCTTTAGTCACAGAATGGGATGCCCCGGGCAGGAATCGAGCTGGCAGGGTACAGTAGTGCTTTGGCCAGCAAAAGTGTCTTTATCAGGCTAATTTCAAATATGATAAGAGCAAATGCTTATATGGTCTTAAACAGAGGCTGCTTTAGTCACAGAATGGGATGCCCCGGGCAGGAATCGAGCTGGCAGGGTACAGTAGTGCTTTGGCCAGCAAAAGTGTCTTTATCAGGCCTAATTTCAAATATGATAAGAGCAAATGCTTATATGGTCTTAAACAGAGGCTGCTTTAGTCACAGAATGGGATGCCCCGGGCAGGAATCGAGCTGGCAGGGTACAGTAGTGCTTTGGCCAGCAAAAGTGTCTTTATCAGGCCTAATTTCAAATATGATAAGAGCAAATGCTTATATGGTCTTAAACAGAGGCTGCTTTAGTCACAGAATGGGATGCCCCGGGCAGGAATCGAGCTGGCAGGGTACAGTAGTGCTTTGGCCAGCAAAAGTGTCTTTATCAGGCCTAATTTCAAATATGATAAGAGCAAATGCTTATATGGTCTTAAACAGAGGCTGCTTTAGTCACAGAATGGGATGCCCCGGGCAGGAATCGAGCTGGCAGGGTACAGTAGTGCTTTGGCCAGCAAAAGTGTCTTTATCAGGCCTAATTTCAAATATGATAAGAGCAAATGCTTATATGGTCTTAAACAGAGGCTGCTTAGTCACAGAATGGGATGCCCCGGGCAGGAATCGAGCTGGCAGGGTACAGTAGTGCTTTGGCCAGCAAAAGTGTCTTTATCAGGCTAATTTCAAATATGATAAGAGCAAATGCTTATATGGTCTTAAACAGAGGCTGCTTTAGTCACAGAATGGGATGCCCCGGGCAGGAATCGAGCTGGCAGGGTACAGTAGTGCTTTGGCCAGCAAAAGTGTCTTTATCAGGCTAATTTCAAATATGATAAGAGCAAATGCTTATATGGTCTTAAACAGAGGCTGCTTTAGTCACAGAATGGGATGCCCCGGGCAGGAATCGAGCTGGCAGGGTACAGTAGTGCTTTGGCCAGCAAAAGTGTCTTTATCAGGCCTAATTTCAAATATGATAAGAGCAAATGCTTATATGGTCTTAAACAGAGGCTGCTGTAGTCACAGAATGGGATGCCCCGGGCAGGAATCGAGCTGGCAGGGTACAGTAGTGCTTTGGCCAGCAAAAGTGTCTTTATCAGGCCTAATTTCAAATATGATAAGAGCAAATGCTTATATGGTCTTAAACAGAGGCTGCTTTAGTCACAGAATGGGATGCCCCGGGCAGGAATCGAGCTGGCAGGGTACAGTAGTGCTTTGGCCAGCAAAAGTGTCTTTATCAGGCCTAATTTCAAATATGATAAGAGCAAATGCTTATATGGTCTTAAACAGAGGCTGCTTTAGTCACAGAATGGGATGCCCCGGGCAGGAATCGAGCTGGCAGGGTACAGTAGTGCTTTGGCCAGCAAAAGTGTCTTTATCAGGCCTAATTTCAAATATGATAAGAGCAAATGCTTATATGGTCTTAAACAGAGGCTGCTTTAGTCACAGAATGGGATGCCCCGGGCAGGAATCGAGCTGGCAGGGTACAGTAGTGCTTTGGCCAGCAAAAGTGTCTTTATCAGGCCTAATTTCAAATATGATAAGAGCAAATGCTTATATGGTCTTAAACAGAGGCTGCTGTAGTCACAGAATGGGATGCCCCGGGCAGGAATCGAGCTGGCAGGGTACAGTAGTGCTTTGGCCAGCAAAAGTGTCTTTATCAGGCCTAATTTCAAATATGATAAGAGCAAATGCTTATATGGTCTTAAACAGAGGCTGCTTTAGTCACAGAATGGGATGCCCGGGCAGGAATCGAGCTGGCAGGGTACAGTAGTGCTTTGGCCAGCAAAAGTGTCTTTATCAGGCCTAATTTCAAATATGATAAGAGCAAATGCTTATATGGTCTTAAACAGAGGCTGCTTTAGTCACAGAATGGGATGCCCCGGGCAGGAATCGAGCTGGCAGGGTACAGTAGTGCTTTGGCCAGCAAAAGTGTCTTTATCAGGCCTAATTTCAAATATGATAAGAGCAAATGCTTATATGGTCTTAAACAGAGGCTGCTTTAGTCACAGAATGGGATGCCCCGGGCAGGAATCGAGCTGGCAGGGTACAGTAGTGCTTTGGCCAGCAAAAGTGTCTTTATCAGGCTAATTTCAAATATGATAAGAGCAAATGCTTATATGGTCTTAAACAGAGGCTGCTTTAGTCACAGAATGGGATGCCCCGGGCAGGAATCGAGCTGGCAGGGTACAGTAGTGCTTTGGCCAGCAAAAGTGTCTTTATCAGGCCTAATTTCAAATATGATAAGAGCAAATGCTTATATGGTCTTAAACAGAGGCTGCTGTAGTCACAGAATGGGATGCCCCGGGCAGGAATCGAGCTGGCAGGGTACAGTAGTGCTTTGGCCAGCAAAAGTGTCTTTATCAGGCCTAATTTCAAATATGATAAGAGCAAATGCTTATATGGTCTTAAACAGAGGCTGCTTTAGTCACAGAATGGGATGCCCCGGGCAGGAATCGAGCTGGCAGGGTACAGTAGTGCTTTGGCCAGCAAAAGTGTCTTTATCAGGCCTAATTTCAAATATGATAAGAGCAAATGCTTATATGGTCTTAAACAGAGGCTGCTTTAGTCACAGAATGGGATGCCCCGGGCAGGAATCGAGCTGGCAGGGTACAGTAGTGCTTTGGCCAGCAAAAGTGTCTTTATCAGGCCTAATTTCAAATATGATAAGAGCAAATGCTTATATGGTCTTAAACAGAGGCTGCTTTAGTCACAGAATGGGATGCCCCGGGCAGGAATCGAGCTGGCAGGGTACAGTAGTGCTTTGGCCAGCAAAAGTGTCTTTATCAGGCTAATTTCAAATATGATAAGAGCAAATGCTTATATGGTCTTAAACAGAGGCTGCTTTAGTCACAGAATGGGATGCCCCGGGCAGGAATCGAGCTGGCAGGGTACAGTAGTGCTTTGGCCAGCAAAAGTGTCTTTATCAGGCCTAATTTCAAATATGATAAGAGCAAATGCTTATATGGTCTTAAACAGAGGCTGCTGTAGTCACAGAATGGGATGCCCCGGGCAGGAATCGAGCTGGCAGGGTACAGTAGTGCTTTGGCCAGCAAAAGTGTCTTTATCAGGCCTAATTTCAAATATGATAAGAGCAAATGCTTATATGGTCTTAAACAGAGGCTGCTTTAGTCACAGAATGGGATGCCCCGGGCAGGAATCGAGCTGGCAGGGTACAGTAGTGCTTTGGCCAGCAAAAGTGTCTTTATCAGGCTAATTTCAAATATGATAAGAGCAAATGCTTATATGGTCTTAAACAGAGGCTGCTTTAGTCACAGAATGGGATGCCCCGGGCAGGAATCGAGCTGGCAGGGTACAGTAGTGCTTTGGCCAGCAAAAGTGTCTTTATCAGGCCTAATTTCAAATATGATAAGAGCAAATGCTTATATGGTCTTAAACAGAGGCTGCTTTAGTCACAGAATGGGATGCCCCGGGCAGGAATCGAGCTGGCAGGGTACAGTAGTGCTTTGGCCAGCAAAAGTGTCTTTATCAGGCTAATTTCAAATATGATAAGAGCAAATGCTTATATGGTCTTAAACAGAGGCTGCTTTAGTCACAGAATGGGATGCCCCGGGCAGGAATCGAGCTGGCAGGGTACAGTAGTGCTTTGACCAGCAAAAGTGTCTTTATCAGGCCTAATTTCAAATATGATAAGAGCAAATGCTTATATGGTCTTAAACAGAGGCTGCTTTAGTCACAGAATGGGATGCCCCGGGCAGGAATCGAGCTGGCAGGGTACAGTAGTGCTTTGGCCAGCAAAAGTGTCTTTATCAGGCTAATTTCAAATATGATAAGAGCAAATGCTTATATGGTCTTAAACAGAGGCTGCTGTAGTCACAGAATGGGATGCCCCGGGCAGGAATCGAGCTGGCAGGGTACAGTAGTGCTTTGGCCAGCAAAAGTGTCTTTATCAGGCCTAATTTCAAATATGATAAGAGCAAATGCTTATATGGTCTTAAACAGAGGCTGCTGTAGTCACAGAATGGGATGCCCCGGGCAGGAATCGAGCTGGCAGGGTACAGTAGTGCTTTGGCCAGCAAAAGTGTCTTTATCAGGCCTAATTTCAAATATGATAAGAGCAAATGCTTATATGGTCTTAAACAGAGGCTGCTTTAGTCACAGAATGGGATGCCCCGGGCAGGAATCGAGCTGGCAGGGTACAGTAGTGCTTTGGCCAGCAAAAGTGTCTTTATCAGGCTAATTTCAAATATGATAAGAGCAAATGCTTATATGGTCTTAAACAGAGGCTGCTTTAGTCACAGAATGGGATGCCCCGGGCAGGAATCGAGCTGGCAGGGTACAGTAGTGCTTTGGCCAGCAAAAGTGTCTTTATCAGGCCTAATTTCAAATATGATAAGAGCAAATGCTTATATGGTCTTAAACAGAGGCTGCTGTAGTCACAGAATGGGATGCCCCGGGCAGGAATCGAGCTGGCAGGGTACAGTAGTGCTTTGGCCAGCAAAAGTGTCTTTATCAGGCCTAATTTCAAATATGATAAGAGCAAATGCTTATATGGTCTTAAACAGAGGCTGCTTTAGTCACAGAATGGGATGCCCCGGGCAGGAATCGAGCTGGCAGGGTACAGTAGTGCTTTGGCCAGCAAAAGTGTCTTTATCAGGCCTAATTTCAAATATGATAAGAGCAAATGCTTATATGGTCTTAAACAGAGGCTGCTTTAGTCACAGAATGGGATGCCCCGGGCAGGAATCGAGCTGGCAGGGTACAGTAGTGCTTTGGCCAGCAAAAGTGTCTTTATCAGGCTAATTTCAAATATGATAAGAGCAAATGCTTATATGGTCTTAAACAGAGGCTGCTTTAGTCACAGAATGGGATGCCCCGGGCAGGAATCGAGCTGGCAGGGTACAGTAGTGCTTTGGCCAGCAAAAGTGTCTTTATCAGGCCTAATTTCAAATATGATAAGAGCAAATGCTTATATGGTCTTAAACAGAGGCTGCTGTAGTCACAGAATGGGATGCCCCGGGCAGGAATCGAGCTGGCAGGGTACAGTAGTGCTTTGGCCAGCAAAAGTGTCTTTATCAGGCCTAATTTCAAATATGATAAGAGCAAATGCTTATATGGTCTTAAACAGAGGCTGCTTTAGTCACAGAATGGGATGCCCCGGGCAGGAATCGAGCTGGCAGGGTACAGTAGTGCTTTGGCCAGCAAAAGTGTCTTTATCAGGCCTAATTTCAAATATGATAAGAGCAAATGCTTATATGGTCTTAAACAGAGGCTGCTTTAGTCACAGAATGGGATGCCCCGGGCAGGAATCGAGCTGGCAGGGTACAGTAGTGCTTTGGCCAGCAAAAGTGTCTTTATCAGGCCTAATTTCAAATATGATAAGAGCAAATGCTTATATGGTCTTAAACAGAGGCTGCTTTAGTCACAGAATGGGATGCCCCGGGCAGGAATCGAGCTGGCAGGGTACAGTAGTGCTTTGGCCAGCAAAAGTGTCTTTATCAGGCTAATTTCAAATATGATAAGAGCAAATGCTTATATGGTCTTAAACAGAGGCTGCTTTAGTCACAGAATGGGATGCCCCGGGCAGGAATCGAGCTGGCAGGGTACAGTAGTGCTTTGGCCAGCAAAAGTGTCTTTATCAGGCCTAATTTCAAATATGATAAGAGCAAATGCTTATATGGTCTTAAACAGAGGCTGCTGTAGTCACAGAATGGGATGCCCCGGGCAGGAATCGAGCTGGCAGGGTACAGTAGTGCTTTGGCCAGCAAAAGTGTCTTTATCAGGCCTAATTTCAAATATGATAAGAGCAAATGCTTATATGGTCTTAAACAGAGGCTGCTTTAGTCACAGAATGGGATGCCCCGGGCAGGAATCGAGCTGGCAGGGTACAGTAGTGCTTTGGCCAGCAAAAGTGTCTTTATCAGGCCTAATTTCAAATATGATAAGAGCAAATGCTTATATGGTCTTAAACAGAGGCTGCTTTAGTCACAGAATGGGATGCCCCGGGCAGGAATCGAGCTGGCAGGGTACAGTAGTGCTTTGGCCAGCAAAAGTGTCTTTATCAGGCCTAATTTCAAATATGATAAGAGCAAATGCTTATATGGTCTTAAACAGAGGCTGCTTTAGTCACAGAATGGGATGCCCCGGGCAGGAATCGAGCTGGCAGGGTACAGTAGTGCTTTGGCCAGCAAAAGTGTCTTTATCAGGCTAATTTCAAATATGATAAGAGCAAATGCTTATATGGTCTTAAACAGAGGCTGCTTTAGTCACAGAATGGGATGCCCCGGGCAGGAATCGAGCTGGCAGGGTACAGTAGTGCTTTGGCCAGCAAAAGTGTCTTTATCAGGCCTAATTTCAAATATGATAAGAGCAAATGCTTATATGGTCTTAAACAGAGGCTGCTGTAGTCACAGAATGGGATGCCCCGGGCAGGAATCGAGCTGGCAGGGTACAGTAGTGCTTTGGCCAGCAAAAGTGTCTTTATCAGGCCTAATTTCAAATATGATAAGAGCAAATGCTTATATGGTCTTAAACAGAGGCTGCTTTAGTCACAGAATGGGATGCCCCGGGCAGGAATCGAGCTGGCAGGGTACAGTAGTGCTTTGGCCAGCAAAAGTGTCTTTATCAGGCCTAATTTCAAATATGATAAGAGCAAATGCTTATATGGTCTTAAACAGAGGCTGCTTTAGTCACAGAATGGGATGCCTCACAGCAGACTTAAGATCAGTTCAGTATATATGCACAGTTAGTTACTATAAGCAGCCTGAAAACGCTAACAAAGGCTGGATGAAAAAAAAAAAATCTCCCTGTCAGCCAGCTCCGTTTTTCCTACCTTTCCCTGGCTTTCTGTCTGTCTCCTGTCTGTCTCCTGCCTGTCTCCTGCCTGTCTCCAGCCTGTCCCTGTCTGTCCCTGTCTCCAGCCTGTCTAACTGCCTCAGCTACACAGCGTTCTGTCTGTCTGTCACGAATGCAATAGAGAAATGAGGAAAAGCAAGATGGCCGCCGTTAAATACCGCTGTGTGACGTCACCGGGCTTGCTGGCTGCTGATAGGCTGCATGTGACTGCCCCAGCTTGCACTGGCGCGGGATACATGTCCAGACATGTCCCGCCCGCCATCTTAGAATGCCTGTAATGTAAATGAATGGATGTTAAAGGAAAACTTCGAGTGATCGAATCGCGGGGAAATTCGGATTCGATCCGAATCGAATTTTTCCTGAAATTCGGATCGAATCCGGGTTCGTCCGGATCGATTCGCTCATCCCTAGTAATAACCATTGACAGACATCCTAAATTGTCAAGTCAGTCCATGGGAGACATCAAGGCTCTGGGGGATGCATTAAGGGTCATGTAGGTTTAGGTTAAAGTTTATTTTGTCAAATACATATAAACAAACTAAGATTTTTTCTATGTTTGCCTTCAGAATTTGCTTTAGAAATGTGAATGGATATCCCTGGAGGTGTCTGCAACATGGAAAATGATTTGGCTTTACTGGATACATGGTTAAAACAATGGAAAACATTGGAAACAATGAAGTTTAATGAAATATAAAATTGTGCACTTGCGTAGAAGGAATCCCTGCTCTGAGTACGTTATGTGCAGTACTTTGTTAGCCAGGAATTCGGAGGAGAGAGATTTAGGAATACTGATAACTGAAAGATGCAAGATGAGTGGACAATGTAGCCAGGCAGTAAGAAAAGCAAGGATGCTTGGCTGCATAGCTCAAGGCATCACCAGTAGGAGGTGGGAGGTTGTGATGCCGCTGTATAGAGCCCTGGTGAGGTCACAGCTAGAATACTGTGTGCAGTTCTGGAGACCTGCAAAAAGACATTATTCAAATAGAACAGGTCCAAAAACGGGCAACTTAAATTAGGACAGGCCTAAAGAACTTAATTTGTACAGTCTGGAGGAACAAGTGGAGAGAGGGCACTGGATTTAGACCTTTAAATATGTGAAAGGATCGAATAAGGTGCAGGAGGGAAGTGTTTTAAGAAGAAACTTAATGACAGAACAAGGGGGCACAACCTGAAGCTAGTCGGGGGGGGGGGGAGAGCAGAGGTAGAAACATGTAAACATGCCTGGGATAAGCATATATCAATCCTAATATATATATATATATATATATATATATATATATATATATATATATATATGCAGACTAGATGGACCATATGGTCTCTTTCTGCAGTCAACCTTCTATGTTTCTTTGTTTCCTTTTACAGATTATTTTCCAATGTTCAAACTTTGAACTGTCTGGGGATAAAATCTATTAATGTGTCTCTCAGTCCTCATACATGGTAAACCGCAACTGTGTCCAAAAGGCAGTGCCATAAATAAGGTGTGTCCTGGATGAGAGGAATGCCTGATAATTTTGAATGCCTGCTCCACTTCTTTGTCACCTTTTGATATATTTTTAATACCTAATCTTAATTTCTGGGTAAAATAACACTGTCTCAATTGTAAAATTACTACAGGGGGTCATCTGGATTTGAAATGCCCTATTGCACTGCTACTAACTGACTGCCCAAGTGCAAGCAGTATTGACTGCCCTGTGCATGCACTACCCGGCACTCCATGTGACTGTGCGTGGCCATTCAGGCTCGTAGGGCAGGCTTGCACACAGCGCTCTGCAAGTCCGTTTGGCATGCCGGATTTATCTCTGGCAGTCACATAACCACTGCCACAGCAGTAATTGGATTAGGAACGCCAAATGGTTTAACCGATGCTGTTCAGTTTCAGGTAATCTGTTAATGGCAGCATCGTGGGGCATGCCAAATTAGTCCACTGAGCCCCACTGTGGAAGCCAGTGGACCTCCAATTTTTTTTATGCTACTGCATATTTTAATGACCTTTAGTGGAAAGCTATTGACATTTGACATGTTGAAGGCAACATGGTTAGGAATGTGACAGTTCTCTTCTTCTTTGCCTTCTAAATGTTGTGCTAAACTTCAAAAATATATATAAAACATGCATCTAGTCACTTAAAGCCATGCACTACATGTAGCAACAATTATTTTTTTACTTCATTGTATTGGAATTCACATGTATGAATGGCAGAAATATCAGTGGCATGGTTTTAGGTAACATAAGATATTTGTGTAGACACTAGCACTAGCCTTGATTTAAAAAAATGAATCCTGGTTTTATATGCTATATTTAAAACAAAAGCTTTACACCTATCATTCCCAGATCAGATCCAGTGATTTATAATATACCACACATCTATCTTCTTGATTCTATACATTGACACATGATTAATTTTGATTTATATATTTTTTACAGCCACTGCTAGCAGCACAACTGGCATCAGCAGTAGCAGGAGTGATGCCAGGAGGTGCTCCGGCCCTCAACCAGCCCATCCTCATTCCGTTTAACATGGCCGGACAACTGGGGGGCCAACAAGGACTAGTTCTGACCTTGCCTACAGCTAATCTAACAAACATTCAAGGCCTGGTGGCAGCTGCAGCAGCTGGAGGGATAATGACTCTGCCATTGCAAAATCTACAAGGTAAGCTACTTTGTAATAATTTAAAGCACAAAATGAAAGACATAAATGCATACCACTGACATTCCTTCTTCTGGCCTGCAACCATACTGTAATCATGTTTGTCCAAGGGAAGGCTTCCTCTATCTCTGATGCAGCTGGGGTGTGCCTGCTGTCTGTTACAGACCGAGCAGGCTGCATTTACTTTGAGGGTGGCAGAGGGTGAAGTCTCATCTACTGGTTTGCTGGCTTACGCTTGCAGTCTACATGACTCTAGGGCTGGCGGTCTCCCTCTTTGTTGGACATCCTGATTTGGGATGTACCAATCGTGAACCCCCTGTTGATTGCCTTAACATTTTCCTGCAATACCATAGCCCATGCATGCTCCCCTCTATCAGTATGTACTTGTGCCAGCCTTTTGTGAATGGCTGGAATGGTTTAACAGTAGCTAGGGAGGGGGGGGGGGTTGCCACCACTATGCACCCCATTCAGCTTTACTTAAACCAGACCAACACCCTTAGAAGAATCAGTTACCTTCATGCACCCCTCTCCAGGGTGATTCAAATTGCTGCACATAAATATTTAAAATGGTGTCATATGGAGCAGCAGACTGCCTGCAAAAATGAAGTGCTGCTTTGTTTCCTGTTGTCGTGCATTGTGAGTTGTGTCAGTTGGTTCCAGCAGCAACATGGCTGGGATGCTGGGAAAGGAAACTCCAGGATGTCCAGTTCAAGATGGCCACTACCAAGCGTTAAGCTGGCATTTCAGCTTTGAGTGAATGCATCATGCATGCAGAAGGGGCAAAAGAGTTTGACTTTTCTAACTATGCAAGGCTGCTGGTCTGGTTTAAGCTGAATGGAATGTAGAAAGGTAAGTTTACGGGTGATCCCGTGGTCTACATACAGTGGGGGATCCCACATTAGGATGCCCTAGACAGGAAGAGCAAAACCCAGGAGGGTTAAAATTGTGTTGTTCCTCTGTAAGGAACAAGTACTGTGTACAGTACTTTGAGAAGAAACTGTGTAAAGCGAAAGATGACATCTAGACATTTTTTCAGTTACAGTTCAAAATAAAATAAAAATATCAGTACATGTCCATGTTATTATACTTTGAAGCTTTTTTTCTTGGATGCATAAAAGTGTATATGCTAATGAATTCCCCTGTAAAATAAGGTTGTAGCTGTAGCCTAGGTAAATTGCAGGCACTCCTTCCATTTCTCATTTGTGATTAATGTGCGGTTTGCAACCTGTTATTTTTTAGTAGAAAAAACATTTCCTATAGAATATCCATACTGGGAAAAGCTTGGTATTCATGTTCTCCACTCACCTCCATTTATCTGCACCCTTGCTGTTTTACATTAGTTGTTCTTTGAACTTTACTTTGTATTGCTATTGCAAGAGTTTCTGGTGAATGTATGACCCACAGGCTTCTTATATTTCTTAGGAGGTCCAGAGGTGAGATCTCCCTGTTAAAATGTCAAATGTATTGCCGCTGAAAATATTTTGAAGCTACAAGACTATTCTTGACATAACAAAAAACAATAAACAATATAAATAGGCTTCTTCTTGTAAGTATAGAAATCTTGTGTAGTGGTCACAGGAAGGGAGGTTCAAATATCCTGGTAAAACATAAATGCAGATAGCGATAAAACACAATTTTAGAAATGAATTCTAATCTTTCTCCATTTTCCAAAAAATGGTTTTGGGCAATTATAGTTACAACCTACTGTATGCAAAGCTAATTCATTTGTGCTACTTGACTGTTTTAGGTTCTTACCAGAATCAGGTAGGTAATCACTAGATAGGGACCTGCTGCTGAAAAACGGTATCACCTCCCTCCAAAAAACATAAAAAAAAGGAGGTATATGCAAATAAATGAATCTTTGAGACAAGTTTTAGTTATTCTGTGCCATGCAAACTTTCCGAGGACAACAGGTAAATGGAGGGTACGCTAGGGACAGTGTACTTACCAACTGGCATTAACATTCTCCAGTAAATCCTGTAGAAAGAAAAACGGTTAATGTTAGTGTTGTTTATACAAAAAGTAGGTTTACAGTGGTTAGGTTGTTAATGTTAGGTTTGAAAGGGTTAGAGTATGTAGGTTTATAGGGATTAGTGGATATAGGCACCAGTGTGACAGCATGTCCTTTAGTCTGCACGACAACAGCCATCTAAACTGAAACAATGGTCTTTGCCCATAGAAGGAACAAGGAGTCTGTTTCCTGGGTAACCAAGACCCTGATGCGGTAAACAGAATGATTAATAAATGACATGGAGTGGCAATCAGGAGGGAAGGTGAAGGGTCTGGATGAGGAGGGGGACAGGGTAGTGTTGAGCTGGATTGAGGATCTGTTTCAGAAGCCCTCGGGTTGAATGATCCCCAGCATCTGGCATTCAGTACTCAAGAATACCATATATAATTAAGGTTTATGGGAGGGAAGTTTCAGCTGAAGTTTTCAGATTTTTCCATTTTTCTTTAATTATTAAAAAAAAGTGTGCCCCCTCCCCAAAGGCTAGGTAGCCTGGCGCACCAGGAAGAGGAGGAATTGTAGCAGCCTGGGATCCAGAAGCTGAATTGCCTTCCTCGTGCCCTGTAAGTCTCTTTTGAACCCAGGGTAATCAGTAAAGGGTTTTTTGTCGTTAAGGCAGCATTGTTTTGGCATGCTACCCGCTGGTGTTGGCAGATGGCATGCCAGCCCTCTTACCCTGTGTTGGAATAGGGTTTATTTACCAGTTCACATAGTTAAAATTAAAGAAGGTAATCTTTAGGGGGAATGATTTATTTTTTGTTTTTTCTTTAAATAAACTAATATTAAACTGTATGATGAAATACACATTAATCTCCACGCTGTATCACATGTTCATATAAGGTTTATGTCATGAATAACCTATAAGAGTCCCATCAAAATATTTATTTATAGTAACTTTCAAGTATGCTCAATGATTTTATAGCAGTACCAAGGGCTGCCACTAAATAAGGTCAGATGTAAGTCAAAAGCAGAGCAGAGAGGGGGGATCCTAAATCATTGTTTAACATTAGCAGGGTTTACCTCTTGATAGTGCAAATAGTAATTGTATTTTATTTCAACATCTCATAAAATGCTCTTTTCATTTTGGGGAGTCTTCTAGGCAGAAACAGGGGACTACTGATACATATGTGGTACTGTTGTAATCGGGAGAATAGGACTTTTACATGCAATAGGATTTTCTTGAAGAACTTACATTTTTTAGATTTTTTCCACCAAAATGTTGTTAGAAAGCAGGCACAGGAGAGCTGAAGACCCTGGTGAGCTGGAAGACCCTGGTTCAGCTAAACCCCATTTTTTGGACTATAACAACTTTTGTCAGGTGCTGCTATTCACACCCTCCCAGCACTAACCTTAGAAGCAAGTGGTAGAAAATTGTAAGTGTTTAAAAAAAAATAATTTAAAGCTATGTTGTGGGGTCTCCTGTCCCAGAAAAACTAGCCCCGGCACCAACGAGGGGGATTGGTAGACCAGAACAAAGAGGCCTCTACTTTTGAAGGTTACCTGCTTGCATAGCTCACATGGGTCACGGGCTTTTCTGCACCCCTCTAGGCTTTGTGGATGCAGGTAATGGGGTAGGGGGTTGTGACAAGTTACCGTTTTGCTGACAGGTGAAAGCCCCCCCTGCCCTTTGAACTGGTATAAGGGTCTCAAGGACCCATTACGAGTTCACAAAGGGTTGAATTTAAAACACACACACAGAAAACGGTGCTTTATTAATTTTCTATACTTACCTCTGATCCAACATACATCAACATACATCATATAATCAAATATTTAAAAGACTTGACACTTAGATTCCCTTGTTATTTATATTAAAGAAGAGTTTACTCATCCAGTGAAAAGGTAATTTTCTGTTCCAGAATTAGAAACACTAGTACACTACTAATAGATAGCATTATAATTGTATCATTCTCCATTTTCTAAATATTGTCCCACTGACATCCACCTGATGGTAACCCTAATAGCTTATGCAGCACCTTGTGGCTATTTTGATATTTAATGTCAACTTGCAAATGGTTTTCACTTTAATGTTTAAAATAATGTTGCTCTCATACCATTAACTTTCTTCAAGCAACCTGTCAGTCATAAATCATAAATGAAAAAAGGCAAGCTAATGCACAAATTTTACTTGTTTAAAATTTGAGAGTGCATGTAAAGTAGGGAAGCAAAGATTAAAATAATGCAGAAACAGCAACTGTAAAAGCAGACTTAACAAAGTGAAGGAAGAGGCTTTTTAGAGGAGTTGGATGATAAAATCTTAATGAAGAAACTTGCATTATAAAAATGCACCCCACTGCATGATTTTGCTTATGTTGTATACAGAGCATTATAAATAAACATTAAGTGGTGGAACGCAATATGTCATGAATTCATTTTGCTTACCTATTCTAAATTGATTGCCGAGAACACAGAATCACTGAAGGCTTGCTTTACTAGCAGTCCGCTATGTGCATTGTAGTTTTATTTTACATTCTTACTCTATTTTGCAGCATTTAATAAGAAGGAACATTGTTCTTTTTTCTGTGAATCATTTATTAAGATTAGGGGGATATTAATTTGAACACCATGTATATCTATGGGGAGGGGGGACTCCGGCTCCTAGAAAGCAGCTAAACAGCCAAATACCCCCAGATTGAGTTAAAAATTCATCTAATTCCACTTTCACAATATAATCATGATATACTGCTATATCAATATCATCACAATATACAGATTTCTATAACAAAAGCATACTTTGATGTGTAATATTAAGCTACTTTCACATGTGTACAGATGATATACATAATTATTTTACAGAGCATCTCTAGCATTGTACTTAAGTTTCACTAAAATTATCAGGGGATTTGTCTTTTAATCAAATGAAATTGTCATGATTAACCTACCTGCACCCCGTTCCAGCGGCGTCTCCGCCTCTCGTGTCCGGCCGTGCCGGGCGGCTGCGAGCACACTTCCCCCTGCTTCCTCCGCCTCTGCCGGTGTCCCCGGCAGTTCTCGTGCTCGTGTGCGCACGCGAGCACGTCTGTCATATTCCCTCCGGCGGAGCTGCTGTCAGCGCGGCCGCCGGAGGAAGTTAAGTTAAAGGGCCTATGAGCCCAGCTGGGGTTGGGGGGCGTTCCTTGCAGGGACAGGGCCAATGAGCCCTAGGGGATGTGAGGGCTTCGCTCTCCTCAGCTGTGTGGGCCAATCAGCCCCATTGGAATCTTTTGGGCTATATGACCTTTCTATGTGCCCAGCCAATGAGTCATTTAAATCCTATGTGCACCAATCACACACACCTTCCCTTTCATGTCTGTCCCTATAAAGGGTTTCTCCCCTCAGTTGCCCAGTGCCTGTGATAGCGCCTTGTACCTTGTTTGTCTTGAGCTAATTTCCGTGATTGATCTTCGTTGCCTACCCCTGCCTGAACCGACCATCCTTGTCTGATCTCCGTTGCCGACCTCTGCCTGAATTGACCAATCTCTCGTCTGAACCCTGTTGCCAACCCCTGCCTGAATCGACTACTCTCTGCCTGATCCCTGTTGCCGACCTCTGCTTTGTACCCTGACCTCGAGCTGCCTCATCCCTCTGTACCGCTGTGATCTCTGACTTCCCGGTGTCGACCTCTGGCCTGTCTCTGGACTTCTGATAAACTCGCTCTCAGCCATTGGTTCTTCAGACCTCCAACTAGTAAGTCCCCATCCTTTGAGCCATTGAAGTCCTGGGGGCAACCGATCCTGGGCAAGCGTATACTGCGTCCCGGCAAGCGGGGGCTCCTACATGTGAAGCTGGCTGCGGAGATTGGGGGTTGAGGGCTTACCTGGAGGTCTGGAGTTACCCCGAGCGTGACAGCAATCCTTTTTATTACAAAACCTGTGCTGTCTAGGTGGAAAATAAAAGCAAACATGTCTTGCCTCCCAGATAGCTGATTTATGCTAAGCTGCTGTGTCAGTAGAGTTTTGTTGCTGAGTTATTATCTCCTGTCACTGCTAGAATTTAGCATTTTCTTCCCCTCGAAAGAAGGGGTGCTCCTGTCTCTCTTCTTGTCTGCCTTTCCAGTTTTACATACATGTAGTAAAGGAAAATGCAGCCAACAGGATTCATTTTATTGCTGGCAGTTTAGTTTGCAACAAACTAAAATAAACAGACTAACTAGATTCGTCTGCCAACACACACTGTTGTGATGCTGGAGTTCCAACTACTTCTTAGGGGAGGAAAGGTGGTAATGCAATCATTAAAACTAGGAGCTGGGCTACAGACTAGATCAGAATCAACAGCTTTATTTAGCAGCACAGCAGGATGAATCCTCTACAAGGAGGGTAAGCAATTGATTTTATACTTACCCTGAATAAACCCTTTAAAAGGAGCTAGCTAGCATTATACACTATGTAGATGTTTTTCTCTAGTTAAAGGGGGCTTCTACTATCTCTTTTCACTCTACAAAGAGGTTAGTTTGATACAGTTGAACTCTGTAATTATCTGCAGATTTAGTTAATCAGGTAAGGTTTAAAATATAAATGTAATAAAGATGGACAAAGACATAAAATATTGGCATAGTGCTCAACTATTGAAGAGAACTGCAATGCTTAATGGAGCACTATCGTGAAATTGTGTAATATTAAAAATCCATATAAAAACGGCAACTAATGAGAGGAGGGGTCACTTATACACCAGAACTGAATAAAACTCATGCCGAGTTTGTGGTTTATTCTCTCCTGGTAGGAATAAAATCCAGGCCAGTCACCCCTGATTTCCTCTTCCTTCCATTATAATAAATAACAATCCCTTTTGCACTGCAGTTTTTTAATCGGTCATGTGCTCTTTGATGACGGTCCCCTTTCACCAAACATTAATTTATTTACTTATACGCAGTCTCAAAACTAGGGCAGAGAAAATTATTGGGGATCCAGTATACACTGGTCAGTCTTTTTTTCCATCTGCGTGTAGATATAGAGTTCCTGGGGCAAGAACTATCAGACTCAACAACTTTTTTGCCCTAGCCATACAACAACTGAACTTTTAACCTGCAGGCAGGTTCTGCTCCATTCTTTGGTATGAGTGCTAGGTATACTTACCCATTATCTACCATAAAAAGTGGTGTGAATTTCCTGTACTTGATAGTTAAGTTATACTTTGTATTAAAAAAAAAAACCTTTATCCCTAATTTCTAATTCCTGTATCAGCCTCTCGCTTGCAAACAATTTTTTGTATGTATGCACAGTATGTACTTGGAGGAAATAAACTGATTACCGGATGAAGGGTAGGAACTTCCAAACAAATCTTAAAATCAGAAAATCTAAGTCAGTAAGAACAAAATCGGAGATCAAAATCTATAGGACAAACAAAGTAGCTCACCCATCCTTGAAAATCTGTTGTGGGGCCTTTTGTGTACACACGTACATGCGCCATGCAGCCATATACACCTGACGGATAATTATTTGCAGTCACTGGTGACCAATATCAGCTGTTTGATACTAGATCTAAAGAAGAAAAAGAAATTGTGCTGGGCATCACTCATTAGATGTCATCTCCAATACTGTATATTTATATTTCCTGTAAATAACAGCAACAATGTGAAAAAATCAACAAATAATATGTACCGAACCTATACAAGATTCATACACACATACAGTACATCATTTATGTAACCTATGTTATAATGTTTAGCAGGGCTTCTCTAAATTCAACAAAAGATAGCCATCGATCATAAAATAAAATCTGAAATTTATTGTTGATGTTTTAAAAACAGCATGATGTGGTTTCACCCAAACAAAATCCCCAAAAGTGTCAAAGTGTAGGGATGGACAAACCCCCCAAAGTTCGGCAAGTTCGGGCAAACTTTGTATATTTGTTGGGTTTTGGGGACCTGATGAACTCAATGGTGACCCAAACTTTGAGGGGTAGCTGTGTCAGGGGGGAGCAGAGTGTGCAGCAGAAACATGCTGCATTATCTCACCTCTGCCCCATCCTCTTCTGTCAGCATGGCAGAGTAGTGGTAGAAGCCCATCAACCAGCTTTTCCATGTTCAGGCCAAACCTGAACTTTGTGGTTCGGGTGCAACCATCTTTATCAAAGGGGTTGATTCAGAGCCAATTGAGAAGTCTTACTCCTTTTTTAGGAGAGAAAACTGCCATTGACTTTCATTGTCTACTGGTTGTAAATTTTCACCTGGCTCTGAATCCATAAGTGGCCTATTTTAACGTGCCCTACCTAATAAATAATATAATCACAAAGGAATGAAAAAGGAAAAGTACATAAGTATATTTGTAAGGTTGGGGTAGCAACAAACCCACATGTTACATGGTCATGCCATTTCTCCAGGATATACTGCATCTGCCATCTCTCCCCTTTTGTAGAATGTTACATGTGTTAAATATTGTTTGGGGTGGAGCATATGTCTGTTTTTTTTTTGCTAAGATCTATCAGAGACCAGATGCCCCCTTAGTTACTTTTATTTTTTAAAATTATGAACACATTTGTTTTTTTTTATTTAACAATATTTAGAAACTATTCACTGATTTTTAAATTTGATATGTGTAGTATGCATCAGGGCCAATACATTCACTAGGTATGCTAATTTGAGATTTCCTGCTGCTTTAAATTTGGGTTGGAATACTACAGTACTGCCTTGTACTGCTGTGTTTGCATCCCTTGTGACCACTGGCAGTTAGTGGGGTACATAGGATCATGCATGGCACATGCACCCTACCTGGCGAACACTGTTTATGTCAGAAGGGCAATGCGAGTGTGGATGCAACCATGGTTAAAGGGCCAGTCTAGCCAGACTGCCAATTTTTTTAAATCCTCCTGCCACCACCCTCCCCTAGCACTGAAGCAGGGTGGGGGTTACATAAAAAAAAACCTTACCTGACGATCATGTGGTGCTGCTCCCCGCCATCTTTGTTCCCCTGGGTGTGCACACCCCATTATTTTGAATGGGTGTGTGGAAGCGGGCACATGGGGCCAGCGTACTCCCGTTGGCACGAGCGGCTGGCCAGGGATAACAAAGACGGTGGTGAGCAGAGGACAGGTACTGTATTTTATGTAGTCCAGCTCTGCTTCAGCGCCAGGGGAGGGTGGTAGGGTGGATAAAAAAATGGGCAGTCTGGCTGGACTAGCCCTTTAAGTATTTCTCCTGATTTTTCTGCTACCTGACTGGTATCCCATACTTTCCTAGAACGGAAAGTATTTGCACAGTACCCAGTCCAGGGACAGATAGCATTACCCATCTACCCTTGCAGTAGGCGGAGCTTGTCATTTTGTTGTCCGTCATCTAGGTTTGACCCTTTTAAATTTGATGTGGAACTGTTCAAGTTTGAGCGCTGTCTCAAATTAAAACAATTCTTTAAGGACAAACAACAAAGGGGTAAACCCACCACGTCATTTAGACTGAAAAGCCAATTCCTACCGCAAGGGGAATTTGGCTCTATTGAAAACTATATTCGAACCATACGGGACGATGCGGTGCACATGGCCTCCAAGAGACGGACATATAGTCCCAGGGTGAGCTGGCTGTGCTAAGATCCCTGATGACGGATTCACGCATTATTATCAAACCAGACGATAAAGGCGGAGCTATTGTGGTCATGGACTACAGTGAATATAGCCTAGGGATACAGGAGATGCTGTTGGACACCAACAGCTACCAGAGATTAAGTGGTAATCCTACACCATCTATACAGAACAAGATATAAACCTTTATTAATACAGAGCTGAACAATAGATGGATCACCCCAGAGACTGCCGAATTTCTGGTTATGGTACATCCGACCATTCCAGTGATTTATGGTCTTCCAAAGATCCACAAGGGGCTTGACCCCCTAAAATTCAAAACGATAGTGGCAGGCATGAACTCTGCCATACAACCTGTGGCACAATGGCCGGACTCTTTGTTGCAACCCCTGGTCAGAAAACTCCCTTCATATTTGAAGGACACAGGAGACTTCCTGACGAAACTTAAAGATATCACCACAACTGAGGTATCCCACATGGTGACTATGGATATCTCGCCGCTTTACACAAACATCCCTAACACCGATGGGATTAAGGCAACCAGACATTTCCTGCAACAGCAACCAGCTGTGGTTCCCACAGAATATATTCTTGATGGTTTGGTGCTCACTGGCAACTTTTTCAAATTTGAATAAATATTTTACCAACAAATCATGGGTGTGGCGATGGGCAGTGCAGTAGCACCATCCTTTGCCAATTTATTTATGGGGTACCTCGAGGAAAGGTTTATATACCCCTCCGCTCTGTTAAAAAAGCATGTGATCTCATGGGGGCGCTACATAGACGATATCATGATGTTTTGGAAAGGGGATCTAACCTTATAATACACCTTTATTGAGTTCATTAACTCTGTGTTTCCATCTATCACTTTTAACCCAGAGATCTCCACAAGCTATGTTACGTTCCTAGATGTGGCTCTGACCAGGGACAGGGAGGGCCGTATCTCTACAGGCCTATATAGTAAACCCACTGATAGGAACACCCTACTCAGATATAAGAGCTCACACCCTAAGCACCTTTTGGATAACTTGCCTATCTCGCAATTCCTCAGGGTGCTCAGGATTAATTCGGAAGCACCCAACCGGGAGCACCAACTGAAACTTATGTATGATAAATTCCTCACACGGGGTTGTCCAGGACCAGTCCTTGACAAAGCGATGGACAAAGCCTGTGAGATGTTTGAAAGATCCACACAAAGGCCGCTCGGATACCATTCATATAGACTTTCTGTCAGGTGTCACCGCAAATTGAACGTATAACACTCAAGCACCATGCCATCCTGACGTCTGATCGTGATTTAGCTCCTATCATCAAACAACACCCGTTAAAAGTTTACCAGAGGAACCGTAACTTGAGAGACCTTCTGGTTAAAGCTGACCTTGTACGGAAGTACAGGAAGTCCCCCCATGCCTTCTCTTGCAAATTGGGATGCTATCGGTGTCTGAACTGCAATGTGTGCAAATCCCTGATCACGGGAGAGGTGTTTCTACACCCACACACTGGTCGGCCATTCAGAATAAGGGAATATTATTCGTGCACTACGGACTTCTGCATTTATCTTTTGAAATGCCCCTGTAGTTTAGTATACGTGGAGAAAACTGTGGGTCCGTTTAAACATCGATTCCAAAAGCACAGGAGCGATATCCGTGTATTACAGGTGAAAGCAGAACGTGGCGACCCGGTTGCTATACACTTCTTACACTGCAAACACCAGATACATGAACTACGCGGCATGGTAATTGATCATGTTCCCAAACCCCATCGGGGAGGGCACAGAGAACGCTCTCTGCTTCAGAGAGAAACATTTTGGATCCACAAGTTGGACACTGTCAAACCCCGGGGCCCTAATACGTCTTTTGGGTTTCAATGTTTCCTTGACCGCCGTTGAATTTAATTGGTGCTTATGTACTTCACTTGCGAGCTCATGTCTTCCCGGTTTCTTCCACCTTCTCTTCCCCCTCCTATTCCCCTTCCCTCCTCTTCCTCCTTTCCCGTCACTCTCTCTTTCTCTTCCTCCTTTTTCCCTCTCTCGTTCCCCCTTTCCCCTTCCCCCCAACCCCCTCTCTCTCTCCCCCTTTGTTCCCTTTCCTTGCTTTCCCTCTTTCCCGTTCCACCCCCTTCTCTTTTCCTTAATCTCTTGCATGCCTCTTCCTCCCTCCTCTCTCTGGGGTTCTGTTCCTGTTGCCCTTGCCTCTCCTTTTTCCCTACATCTGTGCTCATTCCCTTCTCCCTCACCCTCTGATATTTCTTATTTTTTTCGCTGCTCTCCTATATATCCACACTTTTCCTCTCTCCTTTTCCCCCTGTTTGAAGCATGTCGCTCCAGGGACAGGAGACACTAACACTCTGGACGGATCAATGACAGCTCTGTCTTGAGTGCTAGCTTTGCATCGTTCCTGTGCCAATCATTGGCTGCACGTGCGGATCACCTGTTGCTGGGCAGATTTGCCTGGCCGGGTGACATCATTTCCTGTCCTTCTCCTCACACGGAGAGAGTGAAGAAGTCGGTTGCTATGCAACCAGCCTCACTCGGGACGCGATGCTCCCCGCTGCCACCAACAGACAGGTGGGTTTTGCCAGACGGGCACAGCCATGGGGGTGGCTACTTGGTTATATGTCTGACATATCTATTGTGTGATATTGTACTTTTGTTTATTACCATTTGATCTTTCTTTGATGACTTTGTGCAGGGCTTTTGGGACACGCCGCTGACGTCATTGATGATGTCAGGCGGGCTTTAGCAGTGTTTTCATTGGCCCATCTTTTATTTATAAGTGTCCTTTGCATGTTCTTCTTGCTGTAACTTGTTGCCCTGATGAAGGGGGCTATGCTACACCCCCGAAACATTGACAAGATGTTTTACTATGCTTGAACCTAATATAATCACTTGACCTGCTTTGATCGTTTTGGAGTGCTGGTCATTTGTTCATTTTGGAATTTTTTCGTTTGCTTCTCATAATTTTTCAGTTAATTAGGTTGATTTACTTAATAAAGCAGTTTTTTATGGAGCTTTATGTTGCCTATCCTATGATTCATCTATGTTGGAACACTATAACCAGCAACTGTAGAGATAAGTCAAAACAAATCTTCCTAAAGTCAGGACCGGATCAAGTCTTTTGAAGGTCCCTTATAAGTAACTTTAGATTAATCCCTAACTTAGGTAACAAATGGTGGAGCCCTGGTCCCCTTTAATCTGGGCCTCTTTAAAGTGTACCTACAGGGTTCATATGTAGAGAAGAAAAAACCCTCTTAGCCTTCTCATCCTCAACCCCTGTTTGGCTGCTTCATTGATTAGGTGTCAAAAATGTCACCCATGTGACTGCCTTGCAAACGGGGTATGGCTACTGCTTTGGAAATTGGAGCTGGTAAAAAAAATTATATTTAAAAAACTAAGAAGAAAAAAAATAGAAATGAAACATTACATTTACCATGACCTGCACAAATGAGAATAGACAATACAGGCAGTATTTTCCTCTGTTGGTCCTCGGCAAATGCTAACTGTCGCTAGTCATTTGTATATCCCTTGAAGGAACATGAAACAGCTTTCAGAGCCTGCAGAATAGCAGTGTCTAAGTTATGTATTTTAATGAGCACCAGTGTCAGTTATAATAACTATGATGTTTCACTTAGAGGAAAAGTTTATTCCCAGGTACTCCTCTATGCTAACATCGGCAGAACATAAATGGCAAGGACCAAGAGTTGCATTACTCAGTCAATAACACTTGGCTGCTTCAAATGCCACTGACTCTTCTACATGTAGCAGTCAAGTGAGGCAGCAATGAGGCTTTTACATAGATCTGTGCTAAAATGAAGCTGCCAGCCTTGGTATAGATATACAACTCCAGACTTGGGTCTAAGGAGCCCAGGAAGAGCATTGTGTATCATACTGGAAGTAACCAAACAATGCTTTCTATAATTGCAGCACACAAAAGAATAATCTGATTATTGTTCAGCAGTGCTAAAACATGTATTGCTTATCAAAATATAATGCATTATAAATAAAACAATAGCAACGTGCTTTGGGTTTATTATAATGAATACGATGAGAAGGTAGAAATATGACAATGATGTGCAGGATACAGACACATTTTGGTGAGAGCTGCGGATAATTCAGTTCACTGACATTCTGTAAAACTAGTACAAATCTGCTGCACTTGGAACTTTATTCCCTGTTAAAGCAGACCAAACCCCCCCTAAACAACTTAATCTATTTTGCTTCTCCACCCCAGGTGCATTACCGTTTGGATATTTTCTGCCCCAAATGCTGCTTGGTATTCCTGTTATAGTGGTTTTACTTTTCTTTTTCCCCAGGTATGCCATTGGCTTCTGACTGAATACCATTGTTCTAAACTAGCTGTTTAAACACCCCCCCCTCCCAATCTCATGATGGGAGTAATTATAGCCCATTGAAAATAATGCTAGAAGGAAGACAAGAGCCAAAAGAAGATGTGGGTATTTTTACCCAATGTATTACCAGGACACTAAGGGGAGTTGATAATTTTTTTTTTAAATCTAACCTTCTATAGGATGTGGTGGGTCCACTTTAATGTTAAACTTCAGGCATATTTAAAGATGTCATAGTGTCGGGGAAGCATAAATCAATGACAAGTCCCCTTTAAAGAAGTCATTAGTAGGAGACAAAACCATGAGCTAACAAGTGTTAAATTTACCTTTGCAAAAGGATAAAGATTGCTCCTAACCCATTATTTAAACCAACACTGGAGGTCAAGTGGAAAAATACAATTGGAAATAAAAAAAATTAAAAGCCTTAATCTATTAGGAATCGGTTAAAGTCAAATTCTAACAGAATTTTGCTAATTTAGCTCCAAAAAAGGCACATCTATCCAACCATATATACAACCACTGTATGTAATACTACTGTACAGTATAATGTCAATGTGATTTCCACAATTCTGGTTTTTGTTTCTCTTTCACTCCTGTGTAATCCCCCAGATCACTATGTAAACATATCTTTCAGGCAATCCCACAGCGCATGCGCAGACTCTTCTGAAACCAGCAGCCAGTGCTCCATTCAGCTTTACTCTGACATGTGGCTTAGTAAAGCTGAATGGAGCATAGGCTGCTGGATGTTCCTGTGCCAGGCATTTCTGAATGTATGTGCAGGAACATCCAGCTGAAGGGCAGTGTCAAGAGTGAAGGGTTTGCAGCCACAGCCCAGGCATGTGCTGTGGGAATGCAGCTGAGGTTCGTTTACACAGTGATCCAGAGAACTGACCAAGAGATAACCACAATGGACCTAATTAAAGCGAACCAAAAGTTGCAATGTAATTCCCACCCCAGCTATTTGAAACCCACTGAGTAAAACGTATCTTCTCATGGATCCAATGACGCATGAGTGAGCCGCAGGCGCCATAAGTTAAGCCTTTTGTAAGGTGAATGTTGGCGCCAGGCATTTGTGGATGGAGCGAAGGGTTTGCACATCGTGGGAGGCTAGCAGGAATGCGGCTGCCTTAAGCTCGGGTTTGCCCGGCTGCTTTTGGCTAGATTTGGCCCTTAGTCGAGTCTTAGCTGAAATTGCAGAACGCAGACGATCGTGCTGATGGGATGAGAGCCCGAGCATGCACCACATGCCTGGGGAAAGGTGACTTTTTCTGGGTGACCTGGGGAGTTTCACACAGAATCGGGGTGCCTGAGGGCCAAGGACTAAAACCCAGAATAGTCAAAACCAGGGTATGGGTCCACTTTATGGGTGAGCTAACTCCTATCTTGTAAAATCTAGGCTAATAGTGTTTTTTTAATGAGATTAATGTTTTTGCCTTTTATTCGGTGCATTCTTATGGACAGATCTGATTTATTTTGATCCCGTTTGGCCTAGATTCTCCCATACTCATTATTCAGCTGATTATGTGATGCTACAGTTGCCGCTTTTGACTTTTAAAAGGGGGTTTTGTTCAGCACTGTTTTTAATTTGCACTTTTTAATTTAATACAGGATTTACTTTATATGACACAGATTTGTCACATCATCTTTTTAAAGGGGTTTCTACAACCCAGTGAATTCAAAATTGTATTTGATATTATGGCCATTTTATTTTGGGTTAGCTCACTCGTCATTTGTTAGGCTGTTGTTGCAGGAACACCCAACTGAAAAGAAGTGATGGGAATAAAGGATATGTACATCAGCAAAGGGTTTGGGGATTCAGCAATAAGGGAAGCCAGGGATTCAGCCGCAGCCTGGACATGCACTGTGGGAACGCAGGCAAGGTAGGTTAACACAGTGATCCTGTGGGGATTTCACACAGTGGCACCCCAAATCGGAATGCCCAGGCATAGGAGATCAGCTTTGTGTCTTAGGCCCTTATTTTAGAAGGGATAGCTTCAGGTAGTGGCTGGTTAATGAGAGGTAGCGACTGGTAGCGACTGGTGAACGCCGGACACGGCACGCAATTACACATTTATCAAGCAGAATCTGTTGAGCGACTGGGAAACGCCATGTAGCGTCCGATTCATCATTTTCACAGCCTCAGCGAACAGCGCCGGCGTTCAGCCTTGCACAGCGCCAGGTGTGACCTCTCGCTACCTGTCGCTCTCCCATACATTTCAATAGGCAATACTTTTAGTTTTTTGACAAATTTTTCATTTTTCATATATTTCTGCAGAAATGACATTACAGGTCTGACATTAAAATCTTCATGTTACAATGTAATTCCATATGTTTTCGCTTTGTTACTAGTGGATAGATGCTGAAAAACACACTTTAAAGACACAGCCTCCGGCGCTCTGGGCTTCAGAGAAGCATTTTTTTGCGCCAGAGTTGTGTGAGGCGTTTTTTTTTCCTGAATATGTTGTGAGTCGGTCGCTATGACCAGTCGCTAACATGCGCTCCCATACAGCGCTGTACTGGTCAAATAGCGACTCCTCACAATGTATTCAACATTACTGCACAGCGACTGAGTCGCTATAAACTAGCGACCCACGGCCGAGCACAGTGACTACTAGCGGGCGCTCTGAAAATGCCTGCTACAGACGCTCATCTGTCGCTATCTGCCGCTAATGATGAATCAGCCTGCCCGACTCCAGGGAGGCTGATTTTCCTCTTTAATTTAACAAAACAATAAAATGTACCTTCTGAAACTAGAAAAAAAAACATATATACTGTATGTATTGCGAGAGATCTACTTTAACAAAATAATATATTTTCAGTGTGAAGGAAGAATCCCTGTTGATTGGAATTCAGATTCAGGTCCTAAAGATTCGGCTGAACTTAATCATAATAGGCATATACAAGCAACCTATTAGTAAATGGGGAGCAAACAAATTGCTAGAAACATGAATAACTCATAACGTGTTTGAGATTAGTGGATTGTATGAAGGAATATGTAATGTCATAACCTTTCCATTTGAAAAACAGTTCTTTTATATTTTATATAATTTTTTTAGCTTGCTATTATTTCAAGGTGTCATCATTTTAGTTCATTGGTCTTGAGGCCAGGTCACCATAAAAAAATAGTATGTCAGCTAAGAGCATGGGTGAGGTCTTACATTAGTTGTTAAACTATATATTGTTTCTATGATATGGCACATCTTGAAATAACCAAGTTGAAAGATTCAATTTTGCATTTTAGTGTAGGTAAGTAGCATCAAATTCTGTTTAATGTGCATATTTGAATAAGGGTACTTTGGCACTCAGACTAAGGCTAATTGAATATATAGTACAACTCAGGCACTTCGATGGATTGTGTCAGAAAGATGTAAAATGATGCCATTAATTTTCATTGTTATAGGGTGCATTTTTAACACACAGTTGCATCATTACTTGTAGGAAACAAAACACAATAATGAAAGCTTTACTCCTCATTTTTTTTGGAAGAAATAAACCCCAACAGTGCTACATAGTGCCTTCAAAATATGACATATAATCCATAACAAGTATTTTCCCTCTTGGATTGCTATTCCTTAGAGCAGGGAAGATGTTTAAACTACCTTCTAACATGGAATAAACTATTTAAAATGATGGGCGTTTGAAGGGTTTGCATTTATTATTTATAAAATGAATGCAAAATGCCAAGTAGGGTTATTGGATATGCAACAGAAGCATAATACCCTATGGAGGGCACTTGGCTGTTTTAAAAGCATTGTCTGCTTGGTAGCTGTAATAAAAACTGCCTAAGCAACATTATTAAAACCTCTTCTTTAGCTGCTGTTTTTAGGAAGCCTGCCTCATCCTATTTTGTTTGCATAAATGCATAAAGTGTCTGTGTTTTCAGATCATGTACTCAGCATCCTAGCTTTTTGGCTGTCAAGAAATTGTAGGCACACACTTACCTGGTAGAATGTAGTGGATCAATCACATCTTATGGAAGGTTACATTTCCCCAAAAAAACATTTATTAATTCCCCTTCGTGTCCTGGTAATGAGTTGGATAAAAATACTCACAAATGATTTTGGTTCAAAGGAAAAATATGGGGGGAAATGGGGAGGCCGATTCATTAATAGCGCCAGGTAGCGACAGATGAGCGACAGTAGCGTTATTTTCACAGCGCACGCTAGTATTCGCTGTGCTTGGCCGTTGTTCGGCTGTTGACAGCGACCCCGTCGTTGTGCGGTAATGTTGAATACGGGGTTAGGAGTCGCTGTTTGACAGGTTCCGCGCTGTATGGGAGCGCATGACAGCGAATGGCCATAGTGAACGGCTCCCAGCATATTCATTAACAAATCACGCTCAAAAAATTCTCGCGCTGTGAAATGCTTGTTTAAACCCCAGAGCGCTGGCGGCGATGGGTTAAAAGTAGTTTTTTAACCCCCAAACAACCATATTTTTTGAAAAAAAACATGTTTTTCAAAACATTTTGTAATATGAATACATTAATATCAGACCTGTAATATCAATTCAGCACAAATTTAAATTTTTTTTTTTTTTACCTTAAAAAAATATATAACATTGCAGAAGTGGTCAAAAAAAAAAAAAAACATTAATAGCAATTAATTATGAATATTTAAAGATTGCTCCATTGAAATGCATTGGAGAGCGCCAGGTAGCGAGAGGTCATACCTGTCGCTGTTCAAGGTCGCTCGCTGGCGCTGTGGGGTGAGGCTGGAATAATGATGAATGATTTGCTATCTGGCGCTCTGTCAGTCGCTAAGCAGGATCGGCTTGATAAATGTGTGATTGCGGAGGTGAGCCGGCGTTCTCGTGGCGGTGAGCGTCATTACCGTTCGCTCACCATTCGCTACCTGGCGCTATCCCTTGTTAAATAAGGGCCTAAGTGAAAATGAAGGGGGTTGGTAGGGCCTGGTGAACATCGGGCGCTGTACGCAAAACAACATTTAAGAAAGAGAATCTGTATGTGTGTATTGTATTAATCCAGGCAGCTCAGCGTATAACGCATGTGCTCTAAGTTCAGGAGCGCCATGTAATACCTGTCGCTCTGTAGCGTTCTACCATACATTTCCAAGGGGCTTCATTAGTTGTGTATAAATAGCGTGTTTGGCAATTTAAATTTGTTTCCTCAAACCATTGTGTGACCTCTCCTGGCCTGCAAACAAACACTTTTATACTTTTCTTAAACTTTTTTTTTGCGCAGAATTGTATTTACAAGTCTGGCACTAAAGTGTCATTGTCCCAGTGTTAAAACAATGTCATTCTATGTGTTTTCGCTTTGTTACTTTGTTACTTGTTTATGTGTTCAAAAACAGACACATTCTTCAATGCCGGGCAGGTTACTAGAGCGACGAGTACCCGCTTACAGCGTCTACTAGCGGTCGCTCTAAGCACCACTTACAGGCACTCATCTGGCAATACCTGGTGTTAGTAGTGAATCAGCTTTCACATAATGATACTAAATCTTTAGTATTGTGGGGGCAGATAATGTAGGGAAGTGGGTATGATGCAGAGACTATGGCATTGGAAGAAAAACATGAAGTTGGGTTTTTTGGATAGGAGCGTACAATGGGGCCAGGTACAGAGGTGCTGATGAGAGACTAGAGAGGCAGAAAATGGATGGGGGTGTAATAAGCAGCAGTCCAACTGGGCTGAAAGCAGTGCACTCCACCAGGTATTCTCCCAGGTCTCCCTATGGTCAGACCACCCCTGATTGTGGAGGACCTCATTTTCATTACTTCCCAGTTTTTTTTTCCTTATTTCCCAAAGGCTGATAGGGAGCACCAACATTAATACTACATCTATCTAATTTTCCTCACTTTATTTTTGTATAAATTATAACCTAAAATGCCTGCTATTAGGGAGTTAAAGGCAGAAAATATTGTTGGCAGACAATGCACAGTCTACTAATATACAGCAAAAGCAGAGCATGCAAAGATTTTGAGGGAGCAATAATCCCAGTGGCACATAAAACTAGAAGGTGTTTCTTCTATATTGAAGTGAAAAATGGCAACTGAACAAACGAAGATACCAATCTCATGAGAAAAGACAGGTAAAATATGTAATTGTTATATTGAAGCATGATAGACAGACCTTGTTTGTGTACAATAATTGGATAAAAAGAGTCTAAAAACCCAAATGGAAAATATAATGTTAATATTTTCTGAAAGTTGGTAAAGTGCAAGGAAAAGGGAAGGCATTTAACGCTTTAACCGCCAGCCTACCTTAAGATTTTGTCACCCTTTGTTGCCAGATTATTCTAAGTATGTCACACACCCCACTTCAAGAAATTCATAACGTGTGGGTAATACTGACCTGTAGAGGGCGATATGCAGAGATGCCAGGAAAAAAGAGAGCCCCTCCCGGTCCATAAATACCTGGGACCTCCCACTCATTACCCAGTCTTCATCTCTGCAGTCGGCGAGCAAGTCAGAAGATGTGGTCTCCTCCTTGCACAGGGGGATTTCAGGTAGCCGGGATGACTCCTGGCCCTTTAGTTATCTATTTCCGCCTGGATCTTTTTTTTCTGTTACCTCATGCCTCCCAGCCTAGGCTGACGGTCCGGGTGAGGGTAGAAAAGCACCCTTGGTGCTTAAGAGCAAATGCTCTCCTGTGAGACACCAATATAAGAGGGTAGGAGGTCATCCGAGACGGTGACCCCGGTTTGGGATGCCCCGTCCCTTGGCCTTACACTTTGGGTGGCCCCCCCCCTTTGGGTAATGCCCCTCTCTCTAGCGGGATAGTGGAGGGTAGGAGCAGGGCCCCTTATTCGGTGTTAGGTCCAAATTTTGTAATCATTAATTCTTAATAATGTTTTAATGTATTAATTTATTAAATTATCCTCCCAATAGTTATTAACTTATTTATTACTTCATAAATTGAGATCTTCAGGATTAGAAAACGCAGTTTGTAACTGGATTGAAAACTGGCTGAAGGATCGTGTGCAGAGAGTTGTGGTTAATGATACCTACTCTGAATGGTTACCAGTTGTAAGCGGTGTACCCCAGGGTTCAGTGCTGGGCCCACTATTATTCAACTTGTTTATAAACGACATAGAAGATGGAATTAAAAAGCACTGTCTCTATTTTTGCAGATGACAGAAAGATATGTAGCACAGTGCAGTCTATTGAAGATGTTCACAAGCTTCAGGCTGACTTGGACTCATTGAGTGTCTGGGCATCCACTTGGCAAATGAAGTTCAATGTGGAAAAATGTAAAGTCATGCACTTGGGGTCTAATAACCCGAAGGCAACATATGTCCTCGGGGGAGTAAAACTGGGAGAGTCACTTGTTGAGAAGGATCTGGGGGTACTAGTAGATCACAGACTAAATAACAGCATGCAATGCCAAGCAGCTGCTTCCAAGGCCACCAAGATACTATCGTGCATCAAAAGAGGCATGGAATCACGGGATAGAGATGTAATTTTGCCTCTTTACAAGGCACTGGTGTGCCCTCACCTGGAATATGCCGTCCAGTTCTGGGCACCCGTTCATAGAAAGGACGCCCTGACTCTGGAAAGGGTGCAAAGGAGAGCCACCAAACTAATAAAGGGAATGAAAGATCTTAGTTATGAGGAAAGATTACGAGAATTAAATCTGTTTAGTCTTGAGAGGAGGCGATTGCGGGGGGACATGATTTACTTGTATAAATATATAAATGGACCATACAAAAAATATGGGGGAACACTATTTCACGTAAAATCCTCTCTAAGGACAAGGGGGCACTGCCTTCGATTGGAAAAAAAGAAATTTAGTCTCCGGAGGCGACAATCGTTTTTTACCATAAGAACTATAAATCTATGGAATAGCCTCCCACAGAAGCTTGTTACAGCATCAACCGCTGACAGCTTCAAAAAAGGATTAGATGCTTATTTTGAAGAAAATAACATTAAGAGTTACTACTAGTGGTTATCAATAAAAAAAAAGACAAAAAATAAAATAAATAGCTTCCCCTATGAAATAAAAAATAACTTCCCCCTACCCCAACACCCTTGGTTGAACTTGATGGACATATGTCTTTTTTCAACCGTATTAACTATGTAACTATGTAACTATGTAACAGCGTGGCCGCCATTTTTATGCAGGCTTTCTCCCTGAGGTAAAAGGGGTGGGGCCGGGCATCAGGGTCAAAGCCACGGCCCGCTCCCCTCCTTCTGTCTCTTCGGAGACCGGCGCCGCGGCCGCACATGGCTCTGGTGCCGGCCTTTTTGCATTGTCATGGCGGAGGGGAGCTTCTCCCCTCACGCTTTCACTCTTGGGGGCGGGGCCGGGCTTTCCAGCGCTGCGGCCCGCCCCTGTGTCACAGGCACCGCTGAGGTGCTTTTCTCTGTGCCTGTTTCCTCAGAAGGAGCTGGTCACGCCCCCCTTCTCTCCTCAGAGCTGCTCTTTACCTCATGGAGAGAGGAAGCTGTCTTCAGGACCACAGTGAGTTGCCCGGCGGGCCCCCCTTCTGTCCCATCACCTATAATTATATATTTTTATGTCATATATATATATATATATATATATATATATATATATATATATATTTTATACACCGCTTTTCTTATTAGCCTTTTTTATTATGTCTTTCAGATATAACCTACAGTGGTGTTAGGGGGTTTCTCCCGGTCCTAGGGTCCCTGGGTTCTTAATTGGCTTATTGCAAATCCTCCCACTTGGGACATTAAAGGGGCATCCCGGGTTGCTTATATGCGTAATTCCCTCGGTCATTGCAACCAACTATAAGTTCACCTTATGGAGGCATCCCCGGATACTGGGCTCGGGCTCCCCTCGGGGCAATCCTGGAAGTGTATGGGGTGTGGGGCATCCCTTACTGGCGATGATGTATTTCTGTGTATACCATGCACACAGCAGACTATTACGCAGCAGTCCGGACCCCAGGCATCTGGTTCAGCGCCGCCGGTCTCTCCTCCCCCCCTTCCCAGTTTGATCCGTGCCCAGTCTGACGTTGTCATGGGTGGGCAGTTGGCAATCGGAGATGTGTGCCCGATTGGTCAATCTTGAAAAATTATTCTCCAGCACGGTCACCAGAAAGGCTCCGGCTAAGAGAAAGCACTTGTCGCCGTCTTCACCGACGGCCGACTTGGATGATCTTGATAATCTGGACTGGTCTGATTACTCCCAACTTGAGGAAAGGGAGGTATATGAAGAATCAGATAATTCAGATGATCAGCAGTTTGTGGGTGCTGATACCGAGCGGGGCTTGGGGAGGTCTTCGGATACTCCTAATGTTCTGGCTCAGATGTTTGAGGTTTTGGCTATTTCTCCTCCTGAGGCGGTTCCACAGCAAAAGGGGGAATTTTTCGAAGAATCCAGGCCGCGCTTGGAATTTCCTAACCAAAATGATGGGATTATTGCTAAGGAATGGGAGAGGCCTGCCCGGCTCCCAGGTGTCCCTCAGGGTTGGGACAAAAAATAAGCGTTGGGCGTCCCCTCCCGAGGTGGATGCACAGATTCTGGGTTTATCCAACACTACTGTTTTAAATTCTCCTGATTGCTCCACGCTTAAAGGTGGTGAGGATAAACGCATTGACCAAATGGCTTGTCATGGTTTTGCCAGTGTTGGGTCAGCCATGAGGCCGGTTTGTGCTTCAGCGCTGCTGGTGGTGGCTACCAGGTCGGTGGTCAGGGACCTGTTGACTTCTTCCGGGTTAGATCCGGATAGTGACGAGTTCCTTGGCCTTAAAAGGTGTGAATTGTTTTTGTCATTTGTACTAGCCGCCTTGGATGACACACTGATGATGTGTGGCAGAACGTCGGCTCTATTGGTGACTATTCGGCGTTCGGTTTGGTTGCGCCAGTGGGCGGCTGATTTTGTGTCTAAAAAGTCGCTGACCGCTCTTCCCTTTGTGGGATTACGGCTCTTTGGTGAGAAGTTGGATTCAGTTGCCAAGGGTGGAAAGTTACCTCAACGCAAAAAACAGCGTCGTCCCTTTCGGGGGGCGGGTTCCTTTGCTCCTTCCTTTCGTGGGGCTAGAGCTGGCAGAGGAATTGTTTTTCCCGCAGCCAGAGGAGATTCCTGGAACAGGGGCAGAGGACGTGCCCGCCCAGGATACAGCTGGGGCTCTAAGCCCAAACCCGCTGCCAAGCCAGCTCAGCAATGAGGGGGCGCCCTCACCCATGTGGGTGGGGGGATGGCTGCAACACTTCTCCCAGGTCTGGGACCGGGAGGTCTCGGACAGATGGATCCGGGAAGTGGTGACTTCCGGCTACAAGCTGGAGTTCGAGCTCCGGCCCCCTCCCAGATTCCTCAGGTCTTGGGTGCCTTCGGACCTTCTGGCCGCGCAGGAGCTCCAGGCGGCAGTAAAGAGTCTGTTGGATATGGCAGTTATTTGCCCAGTGCCCCCCCTCAGACAGGCTCGGTTCGACCCATTCTGGATCTAAAGATCCTCAACAGGTTCGTCCGTCCGCGGAAATTTCGCATGGAAACGCTGCGTTCAGCTATCCATTCTCTTTGGCAGGGGGACTTTCTGACGTCCGTAGACATCAAGGACGCCTATCTGCATGTGCCGATTTTTCCAGCGCACCAGAGATTTCTCAGGTTCGTGGTGGAGGATCGGCATTTTCAGTTTGTGGCACTTCCTTTCGGTCTTACCTCGGCTCCAAGGGTTTTCACCAAGGTGCTGGCCGGGGTGATGGCTCTCCTCAGAGCCCAGGGTATTCGCATTGTCCCTTATCTGGACGACCTTCTCATTATGGCATCTTCCTTCAGCCAAGCGGTATTTTGTACACCAGAACTGTGGTGTCCACTCTGGAGAGATTCGGGTGGGTGATCAACTACCCCAAGTCCTCCCTTTCTCCGTCCAGGTTAGTGTCTTTTCTGGGAATGTCCCTGGATACTTCCCAGGCCAGGGTGTTTCTTCCTCAGTCCAAGGTTCTCTTGATTCAGGAGTTGGTTCGACTCCTCCTGTCTATCCCTCGTCCGGCCATCAGACTGGGGATGAGGCTGGTGGGATTGATGGTAGCCTCCTTCGAAGCGGTTCCCTTTGCTCAGTTCCACACAAGGACACTCCAGCTCCATCTGTTGGCGGCCTGGGACGGGTCGCCACTGTCGTTGGATCAGTCCTTCCTGATGACCCCCTGAGTTGCTGGCTGGATCCAATCAATCTGTCGAGGGGCAGATCCTTTCTGGCCCCTTGTTGGGAGACGGTCACCACAGTTGCCAGTCTATCAGGATGGGGGGGTTTCTGGAAGGATCGTCAGTTTCAGGGACTGTGGGGGCCTCAGGAGGCTCACGAGTCCATCAATGTTCTGGAATTGAGGGCCATCAGGATGGTTCTGTTTCGCTTGACTCATCAGTTGCAAGGATTGCCGGTTCAAGTCCGGTCGGACAATCGGACGGCGGTCGCCTACATCAATCACCAGGGAGGGACTCGCAGCAGGAGTGCCCTCAAGGAAGTGTCTTTGATTCTGGCCTGGGCGGAGACCCACGTCCCGTGCATTTCAGCAGTTTACATTCCGGGAGCGGAGAACACGGAGGCGGACTCTCTGAGCAGGTTCTCAGCTCGCCGGGGGGAATGGTCTCTCAGCCCCAAAGTGTTTCGCTTGATTTGTCTCAGGTGGGGGTCCCCGGTGGTGGACCTCTTTGCCTCTCGTCACAATCACCACCTTTCGACATTTGTGTCTCTCTCACGGATCCACTGGCTCTGGCAGTGGATGCCATGTCTCTGAACTGGAGGGATCTGGGGTTTCTGTATCTGTTCCCTCCGTTTCCCTTGGTGGCCAGAGTGGTGCGCAAGCTGGCCCTGGAGGGTGCGTCAGCAATTCTGGTGGCTCCAAGGTGGCCAAGACAGGTTTGGTTCGCAGATGTGGTAAGGTTAGCAGAGGATCAGTTCGTTCTGCCCCTGCTGCCGGATCTGCTCACCCAGGGTCAACTACATTATCCCAATTTACCAACGCTGGCTTTGACGGCGTGGCTGCTGAAACCTCCATCTTGAAGGAGGAAGGTCTTTCCGATGCTGTGATTCGAACTCTCGTTAGTGCTAGGAAGCGGTCTTCCTCTAATATCTACTATAGGACTTGGAGGTCTTATATTGATTGGTGTGAGATCAGGGCGTTGCCTTGTAGGGAATTTTCCATCTCCAGAATCCTGGAGTTTCTTCAACATGGTCTGGACCTGGGGCTCCAGCTTAGTACTCTGAAGGGGCAGGTTTCTGCCCTGGTGGCATGTGCGGCCTCCTAGAAAACCTTTGCTCCCTGTTTGGGATTTGAATTTGGTTCTTTCTGCTCTTCAGGATTCTCCTTTTGAGCCCTTGAATGATATTGCCTTGTCTTCACTTACGCAGAAGGTGGCCTTTTTGGTAGCCATCACTTCGGTTAGGCGTGTCTCTGAGTTGGCGGCTTTGTCCATTCAAGCCCCGTACTTTGAGGGGCATCAGGACAAGGTGGTTTTTCGTTTCAAGTCCGATTTCCTTCCTAAGGTTGTTTCTGCCTTTCACCTAAACCAAGACATTGTTCTGCCCTCTCTGTGTCCTAATCCCAGCAATGACAAGGAGAGGGCCTTGCATTCTTTGGATGTGGTTCGTGTTGTGAAGTATTATTTGGAGGTAACGTCTTCCTTTCGTAAGACGGATGCCTTTTTTGTGGTGCCCTCCGGGCCCCGAAAAGGCTTGGCGCCTGCCAAGTCTTCCATTAGTAAATGGATCCGTCAGACCATAGTTGGGGCCTATTCTGCCAAAGGGAAGGTACCCCCTTTTCGTGTTACTGCTCATTCTACTCGTGCGGTTGGGGCGTCCTGGGCTTTTCAGCACCAGGCCTCTGTTGAGCAAGTTTGTAAGGCTGCTACTTGGTCTTCTGTTCACACTTTTTCCAAGTTTTACAAGGTTGATGTTCGGGCCTCAGCGGATGCTGTGTTTGGCCGCAAAGTTCTGCAAGCTGCAGTGGTTTAAGTTGTGCCTTGTTGCCTTGTTTTGGATCCCCGCCCTTTATGGACACTGCTGTTGGATGTCCCACACGTTATGAATTTCTTGAAGCGGGGTGTGTGACATACTTAGAATAATACCATTTTGTGAATACTCACCTGTAAAATGGGTATTGTAAGTATGTCACACACCCCGCTTCACCCTGCCCTTTTGTATTCTGGATCCTTTATATGGTGAACTTTGCGTTGTTATGCTTTGTGTTGGGCTCTTCCTGGTCCCTTACCTTACTGCTGTTCTTATACTGGGTAATGAGTGGGAGGTCCCAGGTATTTATGGACCGGGAGGGGCTCTCTTTTTTCCTGGCATCTCTGCATATCGCCCTCTACAGGTCAGTATTACCCACACGTTATGAATTTCTTGAAGCGGGGTGTGTGACATACTTACAATACCCATTTTACAGGTGAGTATTCACAAAATGGTATTATTTTGCACTATTTTGCGCTCCCCATGTTCAACTGTGATTTTTGAAGGGATTTCCAGGGATTTCCCAGGAAAGTGATATATTGTTAATTTCAGCAGAACCTGGGCTTTAACATGAAATGTTTTGTTTGTCATTTTATAAGTGTATTCTCAATATTTTTGGGTGAAAATTGTGCAAAAAAATATAAAAAAAACTATTTTTTACAATTTGTAGTGTTTTTTTGCAATAAATTTCTCCCGGTTACAGCGGTACCACATATGTATAGGTAGACACCCTTTCCTGCCCAGGAGACTCCCCCAAGCTGTTTGGGCAAAGGAAGGGGGAGGCAGACTCCCCAACTGACAACCCTTTGTCAGTTGGGGAGTCTTCTGGGCAGTAATGTATCTATCAATACATTTGTGGTAGCATAGTAGGAGGAATGGGGCTTTTAAATGCCATATGGTTTGCTTGAAAATACATTTACATCTTTTTTTAACAAAAAATATAATTTTCCTGGAAATCCCTGGAATTCCTGCAAAAATCACAGTTAAACATAGCGCAAAATGGTGAAAAATGCATCCATGTTAGTTATTGTTCTGTTTGGGGACCTTGCGGTTTCAGATGTAGCTTGTTTTATCGGGTTTGCATATTGATATTTTTGAAAAATGTGGTTTTATAACGCTTTTTTATTAATTTTTTAGGAAAACACTGTGCAACCAGTAAATTCCTCAAGGGTTTGCATCTAGAAAACTGCACTTAGAGCAACTAGCCTGGTAAGCATAGAAAGCTGGAGATGTGTACTTTGAGAGAATATATAGATTGGAAGGAAAATTTCAAATGCAAAGATTGTGTCCACCAATACACATGTGGTACTGTTATAACCGGGAAAAACTTATATTTTTTATTTAAATAAAAGCTAGAAAATGTAAAAAAATACCACAGTTTAACACATATAGCGCAAAATGGTGAAAAATTGCCTGACATCAGAGGGTGACAATATCTTTACGTTGGCTGGCACTGAAAGGATTAATCAGCACTAAGAAACCCAAACATGGTCTCAGACACCAATTATGTGCCAGTGGAAAACCCATTGGTCACCATCAAACAAGGGGAGGTGGAATCTAAACATGCTTTTTAACATTTTGCAATGCATTGTGTCCTATTTAAAATAGTTATCGTTAAAATAAACAGATTTTGTTATTGTTAAAAACATAGTGAATTTTTTTAACGGAAAATGAGAGCTTTAGATTGAAGCTGACCAATTATTACATTAGTAGTTTGCTTTGCTGAGAAATCTGCTAAACCTTGAGTTTGCTTTACTAAGGGATACAAAACAATCTAACTAATCCTCTGAGAAAATATACAGTAAGTTAGGCCTTATCCTGTTGATGTTTCCCATGCTGTTGCTGCCATCACTGGCGAGAAAATACCCATCTCTGGTCAGTAATGAAAATAGGGGTATAGAAACTGGAAAGGCTTCCAGTGACAGACAGGAGCTCAATGCAAGTCAAGCAAGACTCCATTGTCAATGCAGACTGCCCACCAGGATTCTCTGTCTGAGAACAGTGGCAACTCTGGTTGAGGTCACAGACCTGAGGTGATGAGGCATAGTTACATAGTTAATACGGTTCAAAAAAGACATATGTCCATCAATAAGCATCTAATCCTTTTTTGAAGCTGTCAGCGGTTGATGCTGTAACAAGCTTCTGTGGGAGGCTATTCCATAGATTTATAGTTCTTATGGTAAAAAAACGATTGTCGCCTCCGGAGACTAAATTTCTTTTTTTCCAATCGAAGGCAGTGCCCCCTTGTCCTTAGAGAGGATTTTACATGAAATAGTGTTCCCCCATATTTTTTGTATGTCCATATTAATGTCCATTTATATATTTATACAAGTTAATCATGTCCCCCCTCAATCGCCTCCTCTCAAGACTAAACAGATTTAATTCTCATAATCTTTCCTCATAACTAAGATCTTTCATTCCCCTTATTAGTTTGGTGGCTCTCCTCTGCACCTTTTCCATAGTCAGAGCGTCCTTTCTATGAATGGGTGCCCAGAACTGGACGGCATATTCCAGGTGAGGGCGCACCAGTGCCTTGTAAAGAGGCAAAATTACATCCCTATCCCGTGATTCCATGCCTCTTTTAATGCATGATAGTATCTTGGTGGCCTTGGAAGCAGATGCTTGGCATTGCATGCTGTTATTTAGTCTCTGATCTACCAGTACCCCCAGATCCTTCTCAACAAGTGACTCTCCCAGCTTTACTCCCCGAAGATATATGTGGCCTTCAGGTTGCTAGACCCTAAGTGCATGACTTTACATTTTTCCACATTGAACTTCATTTGCCAAGTGGATGCCCAGACACTCAATAGGCTCGATTCAGGGAGACAAAAAAAAACTTCAGTTTTACTGCCGATCTGTTTTTTGTGAAATGTTTCCGTTCTCTTATGAGTGTGCGAGCGATTCTATGCATGCATTGAAAACCTTCTGTAAAGTTTCCGTCCGTTCGTACGGCAGATTACGAATACGAGGATGTCATTTTCCAGCGTGACTTTTCCGTTTCATTTTCACATGTCACAAGGTAGGCTTTCGTTTTTGCCCTTTTCCCATCATATCCTCCAATGAATCCTTTACGTTTCCAGTTCGATTCTGTTTCCCTTTTTCAATAAATATTCGTCCAGACGGAAATCCTTACGCCTGCGCACTACAAACTTAACTCATTAAAGTGCTTGCCTACATATTTGCCACCCTCACTTCTACTACAATGTTTAGCTAAATCACTTAGCACTATCCTCCATCTTCCCTTTTGGACCCTTAAAGCTCACCCAAATCACTTCTCGGTCATGTGAATATTCTGGGCCCATTAGTTTTGTGTTAATGTATTTTGTAAATGAAATGACACTGTAACATTTTTTTTTGTATTCCATCATAAAATCTAAAATTTTTAAAAATTTAGAAAATTTCTAATTTTTACAACTATAAAAAACAAAATACATAGCAATGGCAGGCCACAGAACATTATTCTTCATCTGTGGTCCCCAACGAGTTGCGCAGCTCCTGCATCTCGCCCACCAACTGAAGGACCCTGACACTCAGTTGTGCCACTCTGGCACGTGTGGTCCCTGTTAAAAAACCTAAATTAAAATATTGGTATAACCTTGTTGGGGTCATACTGCAGTGCCCCCCCCCCGTATGGTCCAAACACCTAAATCTGGACTTCAAAAGCCAGAGGGCTCTCGCCACCATGGGCCGGGTATTGCATAGTGCCCGATTAGAGAACCCCTGGCCCGCATTCTGCAGGCAAAGAAAGGGCGTCAGGAGCAAGGGCAGGAGTGGATATCCAGAATCCGCTGAAAGTATTTAAAAATACTAACATAAAATACACATTCTAAGCTACAATATTGTTTAACATGTCATCAAGGGCTAAAAACAGCAATAGGTTAAGTCATGAGTCATCAACTATATTCATTGCCATACAGTGAAAATGGACTGATGGAATGTGAGCAAACTTACCCAGGAGCCATCTACCAGATAATTCTCCTGACTCAAACTGATGAAATTAGCCAGAGCTCTGCAAAATATAAGCATCATGGGACGACCCTGGATGCCCTGCAAGAACACTGAGAAATTGCATAGCTGGACCAAAGACTGCTTGTATGTTGTGTGAGTGGCACATCTTGCGGTTCCTGCAACCAAATATAAAATAATTACACAAAGCAAAGGTAACGGACTAAAACAATAAATCCTACAACAAATTAAGATTCAAGTTCAACAATCCAAATATAATTCACAAAGGACATAAGTCTAAAAAAATATAGCAATTATATGGATGTGTGGGAAAATAAATGTTTACATGCTAAGGACTAATTAAGGTCAGCATTAAAATGCATCTAGAAGGCATACATGAAATGTATTGATTCAGGTATGCATTGCTATACAATTTATGGGCTCGGCCATGCTGATACATGCAATCCCTTGGTGATAAAGGCGCACAGACTCCTCCACATAGCCGCAAAACATGTTCAACAATAGCAATCCGAGCCCTCAAAGGTCCCATAAGTGGATCGGAAATGAAACGGATTTATAGGGTGATGGTCTGTCGGAAATCAGCTCTCTGAATCAGACGGAAACCCATCCCAACAACGGAAGTTATCTGAACGAACAAAAAAATTCTGATTTTGTTTGGAAAATGATCCGACCTAACGGAAATGTTCCGATTTGCTTCTGTTCATCGAAAGCGCATATACACATTCTCTCAAACGCTCGTACGAATGAAAAATGAACGAAAAAAAGCAAAAAAAAGACTAACACCCACCCAAACTTTCACAGACAGCTACGGAAGTCCGGATGAATGTGTCTTTGAATCGAGGCTATTGTTTCCAAGTCAGCCTGAAGCTTGTGAACATCTTCCATAGACTGCACTGTGCTACATATCTTTGTGTCCTCTGCAAAAATAGAGACAGTGCTTTTAATTCCATCTTCTATGTCGTTTATAAACAAGTTGAATAATAGTGGGCCCAGCACTGAACCCTGGGGTACACCGCTTACAACTGGTAACAATTCGGAGTAGGTATCATTAACCACAACTCTCTGCACACGAACCTTTAGCCAGTTTTCAATCCAGTTATAAACTGCGTTTTCTAATCCTGAAGATCTCAATTTCCCCAATAAGCGTCTATGGAGGACAGTGTCAAATGCTTTTGCAAAATCCAGAAAAACTATATCCACAGCCGCCCCTCTGTCCAGGCTTCTACTCACCTCTTCATAGAAGCCAATCAGGTTAGTCTGGCAGCTTCTATCCTTAGTAAGACCATGCTGGTTGTCACTTATAATATTATGGATAGTTACATATTCGTGTATGTTGTCCCTTAATAGCCCCTCAAGCAATTTCCCCACAATGGATGTTAAGCTTACAGGTCTGTAATTGCCCGGAGAAGCCCTTTTTAAAAATGGGCACCACATTTGCCTTGCTCCAGTCCCTTGGCACTATACCAGTTGCTAATGAGTCTTTAAAGATCAACAACAGAGGTGACGAGATAACGGAACTGAGTTCCTTGAGAACTCTTGGGTGAAGTCCATCTGGTCCTCCAGTCTTATTTACATTTAAATTATTTAGTTTTTCTTGGATGATATCCACGTTTAGCTTGTTAATTATTATACTTGGGCTATTGCTATCAGTGGCATCTCCTGTGCTGGCTCCTTGCTCTTCTCTTGTGTACACAGAGCTAAAGAATACATTAAACAGCTCCGCCTTATCTTCATCCCCAGTGACCATTTCCCCTTTATCATTAATTAGGGCACCTACCTATTCTGATTTAGTTTTCTTCGAATTAATATATTTAAAAAATCGTTTAGAGTTTGTTTTGCTTTCTTTGGCCACATCTCTTTCATTTTGTGCTTTTGCTTTCTTACACATTTTACTTACTAGTTTATACTTTTCAAGTGTTACAGCTGAGAGTTCAGCCTTGTAATGTTTAAATGCCCCTTTTTTGTTCTTTATTGTCCTTTTAACTGCAGGTGTCAGCCATGAGGGGTTTAATTTTAGCCGATTATATTTGTTACCCGTAGGAATACATTTTGCAACGTTGCTACTCACAATTGATTTAAAGCACTCCCATTTGGCATCTGTATCCTTATTCCTAAACAGATGCTCCCAGTCAATGTCCTTGAGTGCAGCTCTGAGCCTGGGGAAGTTGGCCTTTCTAAAATTTTATGTTTTTGCCTTCCCAGGCAGAAAATCTTTCTTACAGTTTATGTTAAATACAGTTATATTGTGGTCACTGTGATTTTCACGGACTGTTACTGCCCCCATCAGGTAATCATTATTTGATATTACAAGATCTAGAATAGCATCACCCCTAGTAGGTGCCTCCACAAACTGATTCATATAATTATCTTGTAGCAAGCTGAGGAATGCTCTCCCCCTTGTAGTGGAAGCAGAACCATGTCTCCAGTCGATTCCTGGATAGTTGAAGTCCCCCATCACCACCACTGTACCAGCCTGTGACGCCCGCTCTATTGGCCTGATGCAGAGCCTCCTCTGAACTGCCCTTAAAACCTTCCGATTGTCCGGGGCTTCCGTTTGAATCGTGGCTCAAATGTGATGCAGAGCCTCCGTCGGAATGGCTCCCTAACTGATCCCTCAATTTCACTTTACTCGGAAAGCTTTTTTTGCTCTCTCGGGTGCCTTCAATTTGATCGGGGCTCCCGTTCACGTTCACACGGGCGGCCCGTTTTTCCCTGATTTTTCCTGGTTTTAGCAAGTATACTTACATCTCCATGGCTCTTCAGTTGCCAATCTGGCTACACGCAAGCGCACATCCCTAAACCTCCATTGGAATATGCATGTGGCCACAAATGCAATTTTGACACACATTTTTTTTTCTTTTTGTTTTTTTGTGGGGGTTTCCTTGTCCTTAATGCATACCTTAATCATCTAGTAGTTCCTTCTTCCTTGTCCTTAATGCATACCTTAATCATCTAGTAGTTCCTTCTTCCTTGTCCTTAATGCATACCTTAATTATCTTGTAGTTCCTTCTTCCTTGTCCTTAATGCATACCTTAATCATCTAGTAGTTCCTTCTTCCTTGTCCTTAATGCATACCTTAATTATCTTGTAGTTCCTTCTTCCTTGGCTTTAATGCATACCTTAATTATCTTGTAGTTGCTTCTTCCTTGGCTTTAATGCATACCTTACTCGTTTGTGTTTTTTTCTGTTTTATTGTCCCATATCTAAACCTTTTGTGTGTCATGTAAATGTGTGCTGATGTTGTGATGGTACTTTTGCAGGAAAGACAACTCTCGAAATATTATTAATTTTTTAATAATACCCTTTTTTGGTTTTGCTTTAGTTGTGTTTTTTTTGTTAACATTTTTGTTTAAACATAAAAATAAAATTATTTACATTTTTAAAGTAAAAAAAAAGAAATTAGGCCTCGGGGTCTGTAGCCTGTTGTTTTCTTGGATCTGTGAATGAAAAACAACATTACTTTAGCATTGTTTATTGTGTTTGGTTTTTTGGGGATTTTTTTGGGGCACTTTTTAAACCGGACCATCTGCGTGATTTAATGAAAAGCCCAAACTCTTTAAATAAGTTGACACAGCATCTTAAACTAATATATATTAATTTTTTAGTCAATCTATTATTCTTTCCCCCACTGGGCTGCAACTCAGTTCCGGAATTTAGGATACGTGCAACGCCATGTTGACTCTGAAGCATCACACTTACTGAGGAGAGGAGAGTGGGATAAGGTACAGGGGGTGGGTTATAGCTGTGCTTTGCTCACACAGAGCAGAGCTGTGCTCTGGAAAAGGTTGGTAAGATGATTTGTAAGGTGGACAATCTGTATGTACAGGGTGTGGGAAATATCTAAGATAGCCTCTTATTCATAGTTAAGGTCCGGTTTAAGGGCTTTTTGGGATAAATTTTACTGGAAATGTTAAAGATTTTTAGTTTTCTAATGGTATTGTTTGCTCATTTTCTTTAGTTTAAATAAACAACACTTACAAGGTTTAGGCCGCACAGTGCGTCGGGGGCGGAGTCTCCCTTCATCCTCCCTCTGTGGCAGTTGGGAATCTGTATGGATGACAAACACACTGATATTAGAGACTGTTGTTCTTTCATTAATATAATATTAAGTTAGGCTTCTAGGTATCAATCTACTCACCTTCCCCAGCAACCTCTTCCTCCTAGCCCCCTTCCTCACTCATCCCTTGGGATGTTCCAGCGACGTCTGAATCTACAACAATAGTGCACATGAGTATCTGTATTTAATGCATGTATTTCCACATATCTAACTATATTACCCTTACCGGAGTCAGGTTGAGGCTCTGTTCTGCTCGACTCCCTGCCGTCAGATCCCCCCCTCCCCTGCATGCTGAGGTCCAGCGGCTCCTCCGAGTCACTTACAGAGGAGGGGGTGGCCGTTGACCCTGGCGGTGGGCCACCTACACCTTCACCTGTTTCGCCCAACACTGGGCTGCGTGTCCTGGTCCGGGTGGGGCGGAACCATATATTCCATTCATGGGCTGAAATACAAACACAAACATTAAACCACGCCCAGGTGATGCCAGGGTTATAGGTGCATTTACATTTTCAACACTTACATGGGAAATGTTTGTCGAAGTACCGCCTCACCCTGGGCTTATGCCTTCTTTTTAAATCAGACCAGTGTTGGGCGATCTGGGTGAAGGTATAGGTGGTTTGGGATCTGCGTTCTATCGCCTCCACCACCTCCAGGGCCAACGTCCGTTTGGCATAATCTGACGGCAGGAAGTCGTAGCGATTCCTCAGCATCATCTGTTATTCAAAAATACAAGGACCCGCCATTAATCCCCAAAATACATTAATATGTTTCCTGCCCTAAATAAAGTCACTTTATTAACCTCTTGCTGACTCACATTGCCCTAGTTCTGCTATCTGCATCTAGCCTAGTTTGTAGCTGCGTACATGTGTTAAACTAAGGTGGGCTTGTATTTACCATGACAAACTAAGTTGTTCAAGACTATTCTTGTGCTTTGTTTTTTTTTTATTACAAGAAATGTGTGCGCGCACATAAACGCACGCTCGCCTACTCACATCCATGATGATTTTGTCCTGCTCCTGAGTGAAGATGGCGGCCGACATCTTTGTTTTCTTTTCAAGGTTTATCAGTGACGAGCCCCCGCGGTGACGTGCGTGCGTGCGCACACGCGCACGCAGGCACCAAGGAACACGCCCACACGGGCCACATATTTAAAGCGCAAGGCCCTCAGCTCAGTGTTGTATACCATATCAATCTGGCCAGACATAAAGGGAGCCAAAAAAGCCACCAAAGCCCCGAGCCACATAGCAGGCGCACACATGGCTCATCAAAAAAAAGCCAAAAGAGAAGACACAAGACACATGCCCCAACTAAAACGGTGGGTACTCCACAGCCACAGGAACATTCTACAAAACGCAGGAGCAAAGATACCACAACACATTCTCCACCACCTGCCAAAAAAAACAGACCTCTAAAGGGTGCCAAATCGATAAAAACACTGCAGCATCCTCAAACGCAACACAGCAAGCATACACACAAAAGCAAACACATCAGCAAGGGTAAGCGTAGTGCCAAACCCTCCACCCCACCAAGGTCACCCACCCCTCCACCTCAACCCTCTGGTTCTCCCAATTCAAGTACCTCAGAAACATCATCCAGCTCAACAGGTGAGAGCTCAACAGGAACCCATACATTAACCCACAGCAGCACACACACAACACATCACCATCCCCCATAAGCCCAAGACACACACACGACTCCCCAGATAGTCAACCATCAATTTCCACAGATGCAGGGGACACAACACACCCATGTGGGCGACAACTACGCCGTGGCTCACTAACTGCACGATTTTGCGATGCTCAAAGCATGGCTGGTGCAAATGCAGTTTGTGAGCATTATGATGCCCTATTTGGCCGGACCTCCAAATCAACCACTAAGCAGGCTAAGGTGGAGATCTTGACGAATATTTGGCAGCAAGTAAATAGTGTGGGATCTGTCCGGCGAGATATTCCACAAATCCAAAGGAAATTTGGGGACCTTAACTATTATAGCCAAAAAAAAAGGGACATGTGCCGGCAGCAGAGGTAAAGGCCATTTTAAATGCCTTTATAGTTGCATTCATAACAGGATGTAACACTTATTAGGTGTGATTTAATCTTCCCCTGCCAGCAGACAGGGGGTGCCTTACCCACAAAAATAATCCTAACACCCGCCGAGGAACATGTCTATACATACATACACCCTGCCAGCGTCCAGGGGCCTGCAAGAGGCACACGACACAGACCGGAATGTAAGGTCCCAAGGTGAGTTTGAATTTTCCATGAGCTTTTAAAATGAGGGGCAAAAGCCAGTGTTAGGCTAGACAACACACTCTACTTTGGGGTAAATATAATCTTACATTCTCAATTCCAAGGCCAAAGGCAACAGGACACACAAGGCCAAGCAACCCCTGCCTTAACCCCGAAGGCAAGGCCAAACCAGGATTCAATAGCACGAACCCAAAATGAGGATTTGGAGGAGGTAAGTCAATGGTCCTTTGTGTGTACTTTTAACTTTGAACTAGGAACGATTGGTGTGCCATCCAAAAAGTAAAATGAAACTAGATTTATTTACAGCACAGAGTAAGCACACCCATAATAGAAGATATCCGAGATTTTAAGGAGGACAACCCACATCTGTTACCAACCACTACTGAGCCAGTGGCCGCAACGCAGTCAACACAGCCACAACCACCACATCCACAACCTCTTTCCTAACCCGAAACAACCACCCAGCCCACTGCTAGAACCCATACCAGGCGCCAGATTAGCCAAAGAGTGCAACTGCAAATTATGGAGGAAGCGTGGCGCAAGGAAAATATAGCTTTTGCAGCAAGCACACAGCAATTCAATGCCACTGTGTGCACACAATTAACCAACATAAGTACCCAATTACAGGTATTAAACCGAAATGTGTCTGCCCTTACCAGCCATATGGTTGACCTATTCCAACAGTGGCAGCACATTAAGGAAAGCCTGGCACACATTGCTGCAAATATTGTTCCACACCGGCATTCATCTGCACCATCCTTCCACACATACCACTAAAGATTTTGGTTACAATATCTGTCCCCACGTGTAAGTTTCCTTTTTTCCCCCCAAAAAAAGAAAACTAACAATTTGTTTAAGCACAATAAAAAGTAAGCCGAAAAAACACTTGTGTTGTATGCAAATACATTCTCAACAAGTTGCGCACATATGGTTTGTGCGGTGCCACTTTGGCTGCCTGATAAAGGAGGGGTGTGCTCTTCAGCAAGAAAAATATGATCGGCAGGCAGGTCAGAATATCTGGTAACCCTGCTACGAATAGCCAGGTTGTGTAGGATCCCGCAAGCGAATACAATTTATATGACCTTGGCCGGCTTATATTGGAATGCCCCCCCCAGTCTGATCTAGACAGCGAAAACGCATCTTGAGCAAAACAAATGCTCGCTCAACCACCGAGCGAGTCCTCCTATGGGCAGTATTCTAGCGCTCCTCTGCCTGGGAAGATGGGTGCAGGATGGGGTTCAGCATCCAAGGGAGCAAAGGATAGCCAGAGTCACCTGCAAAAAAAAAAAAAAAAAAAAATTTATAACAACTCCCAACGTTTAGGGGTGCATAGCAACATTATTAAAGAGGGACAAATAGGTGAGCGGGCTAGTGTTGTAGGAAAAGACATTTGGAATGAGGCTACCTGCACATCCAACCTGGACACTCCTTAAACATGTCTGTGGGATGGTACTTACATAAGAGGGCAAGAACAGGACGCAATAGGGTGCAATAACTTAACCGATTTAATTTTAAGCTCAATAATTAGGCTAAAAATATACTAAGAAAATAGTTACAAAATAATGTGTTAAGGGAAAAAACACAGTCAGACAAGGTGGGCAACCAATACAAGTTTCATACACATACCCAGTAGCCAGCCACCAAAAAGATCACCAGATTTGAATCGCTCATCTAGGCAGGAATTCCTCAAGATGTGCGCATCATGCGTCGAGCAGGGAAAGCCAGCAAAACGAGTCCCAAAAACCAATTCAGGGCCAGCCAGTGCCTGCACATTTATGCTATGTCCCATCTTCCAATTCCTGCACACAGGCAATAAAAAAAAAATTAGGGAGAGCCTGTAAAAAGGACCCCAAAACCCCCCCCTAAAATATATCAAATACTCATACCATCGATGTTCAAAGGCGTGCGGTGCAGCCTGGTTTCTGCCATACTCAGCAGGACAAGACCGCGGAGCTGGCGCCGCTGATGTGCTCCAACAGAGGACTGCATATTATTGCCCGAGTGCAAATACGGCTGCTCTGACTTGCCGTAAGTGAAGGCTCGGCGGCCCCGTTTTATTAGGGTGATTTCAATCGGAAATCAAGGCTCTGCATCACTGAAAAAAACGGACCAATGAACGAGGCAATCGGAAAGGCGGCTGAGCGCACACCTGAGCGCATAAGCGCACACTAAAATCAACGTAGCACCCTTTCCTGACTCGATCAAAGCCCAAAACCAACGGGAAAACGCACGGGGGAGCTGAACGGGGAGGCTCTGCATCAAGCCATATCTGTTTATGCAGTTAACCCTCTATTTTCTCAGTTATATTTGGGGGCCTATAGATTACACCAAACAGTATTTTAGCATTGTTTACATCGCCCCTACTTCTACCCACAAGGATTCTACATCCTCACATCCTCTTCTGCTAGTATCCCCTCATTAATATATGCTTTGAGTTCTTGCTTTACATAAAGACACACGCCACCCCCTTTCCTTTTTGCTCGCTTTCCGAAAAAGAGCAAAACCTTGTAGATTGACAGTCCAGTCATGTGTGGAATCCAGCCATGTCTCAGCCACACCAACAACATCAATATTCTCTGCCAGCACCAGAGCCTCAAGCTCCCCCACTTTACTTGCCAGACTTCTGGCATTTGTGAACATACACTTCATGTTCCTATCAAGTTTGACACATTGGGGTATAGTATTAGTTCCTGCAGTAAGGCATCTATCTAATTTTTTACTGCTGGTTTGCAACACATGGATCTCCTTATCCATCATAGCAGTCCTCCCCCCTTCTAATTCTCCACCCACCATCATATGCTGTCCCCTGAGTAATCTGTCTTCACTTTTGTTTTCACTCTTGCCCTCCCCCCTCATCTCTAGTTTAAATAACTCTCCACCCCCCTCTAGTATTCTCTTACCCAGCACAGCAGCCCCCTTCCATTCAGGCGCAGATTATCTTTAGAATACAGTTTGTACCCCAATGAAAAGTCAGCCCAGTGCTCTAGGAACCCAAATTCCTCTGCCCTGCACCAGAACTAGAGACATGCATTTAACTCTCTAAGCTCCCACTGTCTTTCATATGTAGCGCATGGCACTGGCAGCATTCCAGAGAATACAACCTTGGAGGTCCTTCCCTTCAACATTGTGCCTAATTCCTTAAATGTATTCTTAAGGATCCTCCATTTCCCATTAATTCTGTCATTGGTTCCCACATGGACCATGACAGCTGGGACATCCCCAGCCCCTCCCAGTAATTTATCCACCCTTTCCACCACATGCCGAACCCTGGCACCAAGGAGACAGCAAACCATTTGGTTGAGGCGGTCTTGGTGACAAATTATTCTATCAATCCGCCTGATAATCGAGTCCCCTATGACCACTAACTGTCTAGTCCTACCTGCAGGACCAACCGCCCGCTCACTAGCTGGGCTGTTCTCCCGGCTGTTAGGGAGAGCAGTATCCGCTAGGGCTGTCATTTCTGAGACTGACACTCTTGCATCATTACCCAACTTGGCAATTTTGCTATGGTGCACAGACACAAAAATTGCATTCCTTTTCTGTGCACCCTTTCTACTCCCTCTATCTACATTTACCCAGCTACTTATCTGCTCCTCCTGACCCATTTCTCCACCCTCTGTATCTACCCCATTTACTACCTGCTCAGTGAGCAGAAAACTCATTTCCATATTGTCAATCCTCCTCAGTCTTGCATTTTGCGCCTCCAGATCTCTAACCCGAGCTTCCAGGTTTGCAATTTGCTCACATTTACCACAGTGGTATTCACCCGCTGTGGTAAATGTGACTGACACTCTGATACTGACACTCTTGCATCATTACCCAACTTGGCAATTTTGCTATGGTGCACAGACACAAAAATTGCCTTCCTTTTCTGTGCACCCTTTCTACTCCCGCTATCTACATTTACCCAGCTACTTATCTGCTCCTCCTGACCCATTTCTCCACCCTCTGTATCTACCCCATTTACTACCTGCTCAGTGAGCAGAAAACTCATTTCCATATTGTCAATCCTCCTCAGTCTTGCATTTTGCGCCTCCAGATCTCTAACCCGAGCTTCCAGGTTTGCAATTTGCTCACATTTACCACAGTGGTATTCACCCGGGAACTGCTGCTCCTGAAGTGTATACATATGACAAACTGTGCACTGAAGTTATCTTAGTTACAATACAGCAGTAAAAACAAAAAGCAACTTTGGCTTTTACCTTCTTATTTTAGCACATAGGCAATAAGAACACTTGAAGTCCCAATCTAAAGTCCCTTCATGAAAAGTCCCCTCACTTATAATACAACCTCACTTGCAAATACAACCAGAACTCGCAAAAGCTCCTGAACTCGCTTTAAACAATCTTTATTACAACAAAGTAATACTTCCTTTCCAAATGGCAGTCTGTCTGGCAAACAGTCCGAAGGCTGGCCTCAGGTGTAATAAATAGGCTGCTAATTAGGCCGGACCACCCCCACCCAGGTAACTGCTTTCTAGCAGATGGGAGCAACAAATGTATTTAAATGCAAGGCTAAACCCTGCAATACAAGAAAAAAGAGAAAAAAAAACACAATTCTTTTTTTTTCCCTCTTCCTTCCCTTATTGAAAAGTCCCCTCACTTATAATACAACCTCACTTGCAAATACAACCAGAACTTGCAAAAGCTCCTGAACTCGCTTTAAACAATCTTAATTATAACAAAGCAATACTTCCCTTCCAAATGTCTGTCTGGCAAACAGTCAGAAGGCTGGTAGCATGGGAGGCATGTGTGGCTGCCACACACATAAATGACACCCTAGGAGTATGGAAGAATGCGTGCTATGGAAGAGTGCATGCTATGTCTGTGTTTTGGGCATTTCTGGGGTCTTGTAAGTTAATAGGTGTGCTTTAATTTTTTGATTCGGGAGGGGTTGGGACTATATGCTAACTGATTTTGTGGTTTGCCCCAACTGTTAAGAGACAATAAAGTAAGAAAGAGGAAAAATCATTACCCATCTTTTCTTACCTGCAGCCACTTCTACTGTGACCCTGGCACTTAAAAGAGTACCTATCTATGATCGTGTTCATGTGCCTGAATATTATTTGCAAGCAAATTAGTGGATGAGAATCTGCTCGGCTCCATTCAGCTAAGCAAAGGCACCTTTCAGGCACTGTTTTTGCATGCTCTCTGTGTACAAGAAGGCGAAGCTATCGCAGGACCCATTTTTCTTCATCCAGTAACTTTCAAAGAACCAGACAATGCATTAGCTGCTGTGAGGATGTAAGGTAGATATCACCCTTTTTAACTTTAATGACACTTGGAGCCTCATTTATCAAGCATCACTGCCTCTTAATGCCACTCACAGCAGTGATATCTTGTGACTGTAATGAAGAAATGCCCACTAGTGCCTGTTAAATACAGTGCCAAAAATTTAGCGTTTCAAAAATTGGATGAACGAAGCAAAGCTTACTGGCACTGTTAGAAGTCCAACAGATGCAGACACACAGGCTGCCCAATACTTAGTGTGCCAATTATAGCAGCTTATTTAACATCTTGCATTTGACTAGCAGCACCATTCTGAAATAATAGCAGGAACAAAATATACAAATACATAAATGCTCCCAGGCACATGCATATGCTTTCAAAATGGCGCTAAAAGGTGGGCTTCATAAATTAGGCTCTAAATTTTCAGCTTCCTTTTTACTTCCCTTATAGACTAAGCTCTTTGATAGCATTTTCCTCTTAGAAGGCATTTTTTGACAGTATGACTTGAATAAATACTGTCAAGTTAGGGGGCAGTTCACATAAAAATAGAGTTCAAGGATAAAAAAAGTTTTTAGCTATATAAGGAAGTCTGGCTATTTCAAATCATAGTATGAAGCTTCCTGTAATTGAATAGTTATATTTCGAAGAAAGGAAGGACAAATAAATAACTGATACTAAGGAAAGCACCTAGGTCATAGTTTCTGAAAAAGCTGTGCCTTTACTTCTGCATGTAATCTTGTTTGAATAATGGCAGTTAAACATATATATAAATAGAGTTGTTGGTTAGCAATTTTAGAAAATGAACACTTCTCATGCTTAATCTATTATTTCATAAACTAGGTCATTTTATTCAGCAAAATTCATTTCAGTATATCACGGAAAGTATCTACGGCTGTTTTTCAAACTGAATACCATTATTTAGTTTTTATATTTGCTACAATCTGTTTCCTTGGTAGGATTAATACATTTTGGACTGCGGGAAATATTTATTTGGCATGCGTAGCTTTTTATGTTTTTTATATCATCTTTGAATTCCATATTTGAAAAGGATTGATGTTAGCAATATTAAGAGATTCTCTATTATGACAAGTGGGAACATTTGAGAATCCTCCACATTTACCAGCCTGTCAGATCTAAATTAATTTTGAATTATCAATAAGTCTGCTAGCACTTGCCATGAGTTAACAAAAAAGGCAGCAAGAAACAAACAATTCCTATTCATGCTGTTGTGCATCCATTAAGGAGGCTAGTGTGATAAAGGCAGTATCTTTAATACTGCTTGAGTATTGACATGCAAACCTTCTGAGATTTGTGTTAGGTCCACTTCTGCAGAATGGTTCAAACACTATGATTCGGTTTGAATATCTTCTGATTCTGATTTGCAAGCACACTGTTGGTCTGGAAAAGTCCTGTATAACACTCTGAGGACCCTTCCATGTCTCCCCCCCCCCCCACCTGAGATAGTGAATTACATTGTATTGTAATTTCACTATATTTCACTCATCCTAATGTCTTCTCTTTTGGTTCTCTTTCTGTGCAGTATTACCTATCAATCTGTATATTATGGTATCATTTCTCTTTTTTTGTCTGTCTGCCTGAGCTCTGAAATGTTGGTTAATTTCCTTCCCATGTAAATGGCTGCTGCATTTTCTTCTTTGGGGTTTTTAAAGTGACTTTAAACTGGACCAACTGCCTTGTACACTTGGAAAAGAAAATTTCCTCAAAACTCACTGGCCCGCTCTGCATGCATGATACTGAATCATTGTCAGCACTTGCATTTGCTCTTCCACTGAAAGCTAAAATGCTGCATCACAGAATTTTCTCCTGGTAGTAGGAACTTCTTACCAAAAGCTTCTTTTTTGGCATCCCAACAGTGGTGAGAACATTTTAATAATTCTTTATTTACAAAAAGACATATTAAGAGCCTTATTTAAGAAGCATCAGCGCCAAACGGCATCAGATTTAACAACTAAAAAAACACTAACATTGATGCGGCCACCTGCTAGCATCTTATTTAACACTAGCACCAAAAAGGATACAGTGCTGGGTGCTCTGGTTGAAGCAGCACCAGATGAAACCTGGCGCTGTTGCTCAAGATCCCATAGAGCACTATGGGCAGAACTGGATAAAAGCGTTTAATGTTTATAATTAATATTACACACATTTATTTGTACAGATGTATTTGGACACCAACAACTAAAATGCCACCAAAACACACTGTAAGCTTTTCAAGGAAGGAAAAAATCATATATATGATGTTGAATGCCAGAATAATGGCAGTACAAAGTGGCTCTCACTGGTGCTAGGATAATCGGCCAGCGGGTCCAACAGACGCTGAAATAGGTGGGCAACAAACAAAGTTAATTAGTAGCGTTCAGTGCAGTGACTGCCAGTGGCAATGTAGTCCACAGTACAGCACCATATTAGGCACTAATGCGGGTGCTCTGGAGCGGGGGATATAGCCACAAGAATAATGCTAACAGATGCATAAGCAGGACCACCACACTGTGCAAAAATACATTTCTTTATATGGATGAAAGTGCTGGCAATGAATTCTGCAATAATAGGTTTGTACCCCTCCCCACTTTGCTTTGCAGACTGCACAAGCCTGTCTTACACAAGTGCCTGTTGCTTGAAACACCCGAGAGGAAGCTGGTCCTTGTCAGGGGCTCCTATATGGCGGCACCAGCAGGAATGTCAGGTGAAAGCATGCAAGGTACATAAGGGGAGTGTTGAAACAGACATTGCATGTTTAAGACTGGGGGTGCAGTTCTACAGTGCTGGTTCATCTTTAATCAGCCACTAGACACATTTTCATTCCTCCTCTGGTTGCTACATACAATAGGCCACTCTACTGTAAGTGTTATTAAAAAGGAATCTGGTGGTTTAGATGTTGTGTTCTACCCTGTCATTTATTGTTAAACCCTTTGCTAGTACATAGTAGTAATTGTAATAATCCCGATCGGATGTCAACAAGAATACCCCTTCTTGTACAAATAAAATTGCACACATTCCGTTTTGCATTCTGCTTTGATAAGTCATACTTCACTGAGCTGTATTCAATTTGATTTTAAATTTGATTTTGATCATCCACGTATGTACATAATAATGCACACATAGTGGCAATAATGTAATACAATATATGTATTTTTCCATACTAAAATACGCATTTTATGAGAGCCTATTCCCTGGTGTGCTGTGACTGAAAAAGTCTATTTTATAGCCAAACATATTCGGCAGTTGACATGAGAAAATTTGAATTTGCCATGCTTGTGAGATAACTCGCTAGGGAGAATATAGTCTTAAATAAACAATACAGATAAAAATGTATACACCCTTCTTTTTCAAAGCCAGTGCAGCCAGCTTACAATGGAATGGTGGTATAAAGACACACACATTTGATGGATTTGTTTTGACAGCAGCCAAATAATTGAGAGTGAAAGGTGTCAGGAAAGATGATATATTGTGTAAGTCACATACAGCAGGCTACCCCAGAAGCAACACCAACAAGAGTATTATTTCCTTTGATATCCCACTGTTACTCACTTCCAGTTTATTACAAATCTCTAAAAGGTATTCAGTTTAACAGATCAAGGAGGTGTTTCCTAAGAGAGGGCCAGGAAATTAGGGCAATGTACAGCATCCTGACAACTGGATCTGCTCTGGACAAATGGAAGAATTAGCGACTGGGTGGTGGCTAGCCTCAATACTGCTACTTATGAATATATATATATATATATATATATATATATATATATCACTATATTAAAGACACAAACATTTCAAATACAATAACATTAATTTATTTTTATATGTTGTAGTATATTTTATTATTAAATGTATTATTAACATTAAACAAAATAAGAAAATATAGTACACCTTTTTTTACCTCACAAATGATACCTGTGGTTGCACCCCTCTAGTGGTTTTGTGACCATCCAGGGAGAATAATCTGGCCCATAGAGAAAAGACACTTGTAAGGAGCAGTGTACCATGACCGTGATAGTGCATATCGTGATTAGTGACGGACGAACTTCGGGTCCCCTGACATCATCCAGAAGTCCGTGCCAGGGTTTGGCGTTTGGCCCAAAAACAGAAAAGCTGGTTGATGGACTGCTTTTCAGTAATTTTTTTGCCATTTTTGGTTAGATTGAATTTTTATTTAATGAAGAATAACCCGATGTTTTATTTTTTAATTGTATTTTTTCAGGTTTAACTGTTTTACTAATTGTGGCTTTTAAAAGCACCCCATTTAACATGGAAACTGCTCGTGGGTCTAATTTTTTTATATGCTTCATTAATGATATCTGCATTTTTGGCTAGATCTGAAGAACAGCCTGACTTTTATTTTTTACCATATTTTTTCAGGTTTGACTGCGTTACTAAAGGTAAATCGTATTCAATTAGACATTTAAGCTGCCTGCAGGTTTAGTTTTTTATATTTTTTTGTAATTTCTTGGGCATTTTCATTTGTTCGAATTTTTTTTGTCATTCTCTCTTGTTTTATTGAAGGTCACTTAACCAGTAGTTATTAAAGTTGGGAAAGTGACAGTGGGGAATCTTATTTTTTTCTATAATGTTTCTCACATTAAAAAAAAATGTATCTCCCCCTTCAAAAGGCTACCAGCCCGAGAACCAAGCATAAAGGCTTTTAACCCCAGGCTCAGTGGCTGTGCTATTGGCGGACCCTGTCCCTGCAAGTTACAAGCACTTATGCCCTTTGGTGTGGGCACCGTGCTCTAAATGGGGGAATGGGTAATGCATCATTTTACCATGCCATGCCGGCTCCTGACCATAGTGAACTGGTATAGGGGTCCCCTGTCCCCAAGTGAAAAAGGAATAACAACAATGACACCACAAATAAAATATTTTATTGTTCTTAATGTAACCTATACTCACCCACCCCCATGTTCCATCTTCCCCATGTTCCCCACCAGGTGCCATCTTCCTCTGGCCCAGCGGGTCTGCTTTGTCCTGTGCTGTCTTCTCTTCCTTCTTTGTGACTCTTTTGGGCCCACTTCAGTGTGTAGATGTGGCGATGTAATTGGATGCTGGGAGAACAGAGGTTCCCCATTTTTTCATCCTTGCTGCCCAGCGAGGCTCTAAAGTGAGGACTTTTATACATAGAGGTTGGCCTCCATGGAAGCTTCCTGATGTCATTGCTGATGTCATGGAATGGGAGTGGCCTAGATGGGATTTTCCTGTGCAACTCCCTCTAGGCCCCTTCCTCAGAAGCTCATCATGGCCTCCTCTGGCCAGGAGCCAGGATGAACAGAGGGAAACCTGTGTTCCCCTCCTTGCTAAATGCTGCCAGAGCGTCCAGAGCCTCTGGATGCAAGAAAGATGGGGATGGGTAAGTACAAGTCAAATTAAGAACAATAAAAATATTTTTGTATGGTGTTCCTTTTTCACTTGGGGTGAACTGGTAAGGGGTCCAGGCTTGGTGGGTGCCATGACAGTAAAATGACATATAACCTGCACCCACTTTTGGGGCATTGAGTGGGTGCGAAAGAGCCCGGTGCCCATTGGTGTGGGCACAGGGTGTTTCCAGGGGTGCCTACGGATTCCCCACTGCCACTTTCCCAGCTTTAATGAATGCTGGTTCAGTGGCATTCAATAAAACAAGGGAAAGTGACAAGGAAAAAAATTGGACAAATATGGCAATAAAAATATCAATAAATATAAACAATATAAACCCACATCTAAGCCTTCTATGAGGAGGTGAGTAGAAGCCTGGACAGAGGGGCGGCTGTAGATATAGTTTTTCTGGATTTTGCAAAAGCATTTGACACTGACCCTGATGCCTCTTGAGGAAACTGATGTCTTAGAATAAGATAGGATTAGAATAAAACAGTTTGTAACTGGATTGAAAACTGGCTGAAGGATCGCGTGCAGAGAGTTGAGGTTAATGACTCTGAATGGTCCCCAGTTGTGAGTGGTGTACCCCAGAGTGCAGTATTGTGCCCACTATTATTCAACTTATTCATAAACGACATAGAAGATGGAATTAGAAGCACTGTCTCTATTTTTGCAGATGACACCAAGATATGTAGCACAGTGCAGTCTATTGAAGATGTTCACAAGCTTCAGGCTGACTTGGACACTTTGAGTGTCTGGGAATCCACTTGACAAATGAAGTACAATGTGGAGAAATGTAAAGTCATGCACTTGGGGTCTAAAAACCTGAAGGCCACATATGTCCTCGGGGGAGTTCAACTGGGAGAATCACATGTTGAGAAGGATCTGGGGCTACTGGTAGATCACAGCAGCTGCTTCCAAGGCCACCGAGATATTATCATGCAGTAAAAGAGGCGTGGAATAAAAAAGATTCAATCTCCAGAGGCAAAAATCTTTTTTTTACCATAAGAACTATAAATCTGTGGAATAGCCTCCCAAAGAAGCTTGCTATGGCATTAACCACTTCAAACAAAGATTAGATGCTTATTTAGAATAAAATAACATTAACAGTTACTAATATCTGCTATCAGTAAAAATAAAATAAAATAAAAAATAACTTTCCCCAACCCCGACCCTTGGTTGAACTTGATGGATATATGTCTTTTTTAAACCTTATTATCTATGTAACTATTTAAGAATACAGTCGAGTTGCTTTGATTTTGTTCATTTTTTACATACACATAATCGTAGTGAAAACAACATTATGCATAATGCTGATGTTTATATTAATGTTAATGAGCAAATCTCATTGAATACAGACAATACTTTTATTAAAATAGTTTATGCAAAAAGACCCAAAGGACCACCCTAATGGGGACAAAACTACCTAACTAGTAAAGAACCACCTCAAAGGATAAATGAAATATCACATATAAGTGATAAATAAGATTTATTGATGAACAAGTATAAGGTCCTCATAATATATAAACAAAACAATAAAAATAATAGATAGATAGTGTGTGTGTGTGTGTGTGTATATATAGCCATCGTTATTGCCCATATTCCACCACAAAACTGTAATATCATCTCTTGCAAGCTTGAATATTAATGAAAAAGCTCAAGGCATGCACAAACAATGGGAATAAAACAAAAGATTTGGTGACACAAGGTTTACATTGTGGATGCCCTGTTTCTGGATGTTTGTGTAAAGAAAGTTTCGTGCCGCTCAACGAGCTAAAGGTTTTTTTTGACAAATTTTAAATAACAGCACCCTGTGAGATAATGAGAACAATTTGAAGAGGTTGGCGCAAATGTGTCTTAGGGTGTTGTTATCTATACATTATTTTTTTTTTTGAGGTTCGGGTGATTTTCTTGAAAAAATGTAAAAAAAAAAATATTTTCTTACATTTTATTGTGTGTTAAGAAAGCTCACTCCAAGCTGACTGCATTGGTATCCAGGATCCTAGAGTAAGCCTCACCAAATCAAATCTATTGGATTACCCCGATGACTTACCAGTGAAATTTAAGAATAAAGCAAATGTGGCTTGTAAGAAAATGAATGTGGCAAGTAAGAAATTATAAATGACCATGACCAGAAGGCATACAGTAGCGCGGGGGGGGGGGGGGGTTATACGACATATTCCTGCTTCTGTAATGACAGAGCTCAGCACTCATTTTGCAGCTATCCCGGTACATTTCACATTTTCCATCCTAAGCACTTGAATTACAAAAAAGCTATGTAACTTTTCAGGCAGAAAATCTTGGAAATCATGGAGGAATGCAATTTATGAACTGGGAGGTAGTTGAGATACAATGTGGAAAAGAATCTCGATGACATGAAGTGGAAGTGTGCTTGAAAACCTCATAGCTCATTGGCGGCATAATGGAAATCAACTGTAATATCCAATTTAGACACAGGGGTGCAGTGAGCTTTGCAGTTCATTTGCCTGTAAGAAAAAGTAATGATATCCTGGAGAAGTTCTTGTATTATACCTATTTCATTTCTGTTTACTGTAAGCTGTTATATGAAGCTGATGGTGCACAAACATATCACCCTGACGGTTCCCTGCATCCTCTCTGACCCGTAAACTTTACTGAAGACATTTTATTTTTGGTACAAATCATCTTTAAAAAAGAACAACGTTTTCCATAATAGTCCTAGATCGGTTTATAACAGGCTGCAGAGTAGGCCTAGTAGTGATAACATGGCAGTAACCGTTTTACTATAAGCTTGTATTTACTGGGATGTGTGTTTATGATACAGACCAAGCCTGTGCAAGAAACTGAGCAAGTAATGTTTATTGATTTAAATGTAATGACTACTTAGATTTAGGTGATTTATTTCCACTAATGGCAGTGCCACACCAGGACTTTAAAATGGGTACACTTGCAAATGGCAGCTGCATATATGTATAAACTGACTAGAGAATGTGAATTCTCAAAAGCTCCATCCTAGAAAATGGATATTGCAGTCTTGTTTGTCTCAAAGCAATCTGATAGGGTTTTTGTTGCTGAGGTAGATGCATACATTTATACTTTTGTGAACTGCAGCTTTCACTATGCTTTGGTGCTATGATGGACTAAAAAGAACCAAACTAATACGACTGTAAAGGTAGAGGTGGAAAAGATCAAGAACAAACTAGAATGCAATACCAACAACATCCACATGATGTGTACCAATGCTCGCAGCTTAGGCAACAAGCTCTGTGAGTTAAAGGCTATCATATACAGAGATGAATCAGATCTTGTTGCAATATCAGAGACTTGGTTCAAGGATCACAATGACTGGGAGATAGCCATACACATTGTACAAAAAAGACAGATTAGATAGAAAGGGCAATGGAGTAGCCATTTATGTCAAGAATACTCTTCAATCAACAATAATTCAGCATACACATAATGAAATAGAAATGCTCTGGGTTACCATGCAGACTAAGGAGGGAGCTGTGATCAGAATTGGTGTTATATATAGGCCCCCTGGGCAATCTGAGGATTTAGATAACCTGTTAATAGATTAAAATCAATGGCATGGCAGAGAAGGGGGTCATTGTAATTATGGGTGACTTCAACATGCCTGATATGGACTGGAATATCCTAAGTGCATCAACATGCAAGAGCAGGAATATATTAGAGGCCCTTAATGGAGCATCTCTAAAACAAGTTGTGACATTACCAACTAGAGGAGATAAGATTCCGGACTTAGTTCTGACTGATGGTGATCTGGTGTCTGAGGTCAGGGTTGAAGAAAATCTGGGTTCTAGTGACCATAAATGCTTGTGGTTCAGGATAAAAACAGACATTGTGCAATCCCACACCAGAACCAAAGTGCTAGACTTTAGGAAGACAAACTTCAAGGAAATGGCGGACTATGTAGAAAGAGAATTAGGTGAGTGGAACAGAGTAGCAGAAGTGAGTACCCAGTGGTTACTAATAAAAATGACCATCTTAAAGGCAACTAAGCAATTTGTGCAAGAATAAAAGGAAGAAGAAAAATCAACTGACTTAATTTAAACATGCCTGGGCACACACTTAAGATAAAGAGTACATATATTATACACATAAGGGCAGACTATATGGACCGTATGGTCTTCTTATTCCGTCAACCTTCTATCTTTCTATGTAAAGCTTTAATACACACACAAAGAATAGTAATACTCATCTCATAAACATACATGGTGTGTTCAAAGTACATGTTCATGACCGGAATGAGGAGTGGGCTGTTGGAACTGCAGCTGACAGCACTTAAAATGGATGTCCTGGGCATTACTATCCTCTGCCCCTGAACCCGGCTCCCTCCAATCACTTCTGTCTGTCCCTGCGGTGTTCAATGCTGGACAAAGTAATCGATGATAGAATCGAGGTAAGTAAAAAATAAATACATAAATTACTTTATTCTGTGTGTGTGTTGTTTAACCTTAACACTTTGTGAACAGGTAAGGGGTCCTTGAGACCAGTTCACAGGGCAGGAGGTGCTGGCAAGTCACCTGCCAGCAAGTGGGTGACTTCCCATTGCCCCACACCCATTACCGGGGGGGGTGCAAATAAGCCTGCTGCCCCCATGAGGGCTATGCAGGCTGGTAGCCTTCAGGGCCAGGGCCGGCCACATGGCCATTGCACCCTGGTCTATCAACCCCCATAGCTGATGCCTAGGCTGGTTTTACTTGTGAGGGGGGAACTCACACAATTTTGTTTTATTTTTAACAGTTTTAAACCTTTAAAAATTATTTTAAAATAATTTTAAAAAACCTTTAAAAAACATGTGTGGGGTCCCCCTCCCGACATTTTTAAGGAGTTTAATCCTTGATATTGCAAATTGTAGTTGCATTTCATTTGAAAATCTCATAAAGCACTCTTTTCAGTTTGCATTAACTCCTGGGCAGGAACAAGTGTCTACCTATATATATATATATATATATATATATATATATATATATATATTATCATTGTTTAGGGGAGGAATGGGGCTTTTACAGGCAATAAAGTTAGCTTACATTTTTTATTTTAAAAAAAGCTGACAATATATAAAAAACATCATATAAAAATAAAAAAAAAAACACTGAAACACTGAAAGAATTACAGACATTTCATGTTAAACCACAAACTCTGCCAAAAGAACAATATATAATTTCCTTGGAAATTCCTGCAAAAATCACAGTTAAACATGTATAGCACAAAATGGTGGAACACGGTCTGGCAACAGAAGGTGACAATGACTCTAAGTAGGCTGGCACTGAAAGGGTTAACGATGTGTTATCAAATGTTGAATGGATTTTACCGAACATAAATACAATATGGGATTGGTGCGTGTGGGGCTGTGCCACATGCAGGATATTGGTAAATATGGCTTAGGAAAATCCTGCCTATGTTCCAGCTATTTGGTGCACCCTTTAGTGCAGCATGGTATGGTGCAGTAAATACTGTCTACCTTCATTTAGCTTAGCCCCCCCTCCACCTCACCACCATGATTTAATACTTTTTAGATTTATACCTCTAGGACCTGCTGCATGTGAGTATTTTTTATTGGGTTTTCAGACCCTTTAGTGGTAAAAGGTTGACGAGTGCTTTCTTTTAAACAGAAAGTATTTCAATTTGTGCATACAAGCCAAGAACCAAAAATTACAATGATTCCCAAGCTCCCACAGGCTGGTGGGGGTGCAATGCTGGGCATAGCTAAGGATAATTACACAGCCATCCACTCTACCTGTGGATTTGTGTTTTGGGGAGTTTTCCCCTTACCAGAACAAGACTGTAGACAAATGGCGGTATGAAAGGGCAGCCGTTTCCTAGGGGGAAGGAAGCTACAATTGCAGCTACAATTCCACCTAATCCCCTCACTGCTCCCTGGGCAGCCCACTGCTCCGGGTATTTGTCTGCACTATGTACACTGCAGAGGGAAAATTCCTAAATATAAGCCTTGGAAGTGGCAATCGTGGAGGCTGCACCATGTATTGCCAGATGAGCATCTGTATAGCGACGCTTAGAGCTACCGCTAGTAGACGCTGGAAGCGGGTATCGGCCGCTGTAACCTAGCATTGCAGTTGCTGCAGTAACCTGGCCGGCATTGATGAATATGATGTGTGTTGGGCTCTCTAACAACAGTATAACGCGCCAGCTCACACACACAGCGTCGGCGTTCTAAAGCTGGGTGCTCTAGCATAGAGGTCTGTTTTTGAACACATATAACCAGTAACAAAGCGAAAACACATGGAATGACATTGTTTGAACTCTGGGACAATAACACTTTAGTGCCAGACCTGTAAATACAATTCTGCATAAAAATATAAAAAGTCCCAAATATGTATACAAGTGTTTGTTTGCAGCCAGGAGAGGTCACACTATGATTTGAGCAAAAAAAAATGTTGTAATTGCCAAACACGGTATTTAAACAAAAAACAAATGAAAGCCCATTGAAATGTATGGAAGGGCAACACTGAGCGAAAGGTAATACTTTGCGCTCTTGAACCTAGAGCGCCAGCGCTATACGCTGAGCCACCTGTAGTAATACATGTGATGCTACCTGAAGCTGTTAGAGATGCTCACCAGATTTGCTTTCTTAAATGTGGTCCCCCCCACTAAAACTATTTTACAGACCTTTTACACCACTAAAGTTCAGGTCCCCGTTGACTTCTTTGGGCTTCAGTTCAGAACCAGTCAGGGGATCATGAGTGACAGTTCTGTCACCCAATTACTGCAACAGTCACAGCAACAGTTACAGATAAGCCCGTTTGCAGGGACTGAGTACATTATATATATATATATATATATATATATATATATATATATATTACCTAGACGTGCAAGTAAAAGTATATACTGTAAAATCTTATTTTAAAAAAGATCAAAAGACAAAACAAAACATTTCTTTAATGTACTTTAAAGATGCTCAGGGGTTCACTGATGCATATGGTTGAAGCTTTCAAGAACAATCCATACTCAGGCATTTTAAATGAAAATTGATTTGTGATTTACATGGTCACTGGGAAGCAAATTAACTTATGGAAGCCTGTAATGAAATATTAGACATGTAAAAAAGTGAACGGTGATCTAGTGGAACTAAAAGTCCCATCTGGAAGAGTTCTGTGACATTTTTACATTTATCTGCGTTCTGCATGAGTTGTAATGTTAGTGGTAATTTTATGGGACTGAATTGAAATGAAAATGGTGTTATCATAGATTGCCTACACTAAAAGACTGTGTTCACTGGGGAGGCTTGTATCCTTTTCTCCATTTTCCTTTAATATGACTCAGTGCACTTTTTTCAGCTGCTGTTGTTGAATCCATTCAGCCTTTTACTGGGTGCTATTAAAGAACATCAAGTCTACGCCAATGTAATTTAACTGCCGCCTGCACTTGCTCTTGCATTATGAGGGCACTGTCCAGAGAGTGAACAGGTATTATCTTGCTTTTCTTACACACTGAGCTTACCTCTGTTCTCTATTACTAGGATAACTTCTGTTCTTCCTCTATTTCTTTTTTTTCCATTTTAAATCAGAGCTACCAAACAAAGGTTCCAGACATTTTGCTCCAGTTTACTCCATATTTTATTGCATTAGCACTAAGCAAATATACTATGAACGCATGGCACAGACTGCCTCTGCTCAAAATGACTAAATTACCAAATAGCAATGTAATGAAATTACAAGTTCACTATCAATGAGAATCTTGAAAACAATCCTTATTAAAGGGAAGCACTTTTGTGGAGAAGCCTGTAAAGAAGGTGGGTGTGGCCCACTACAGAGTGGCCTTGTTGATGTATTGAGTGCCTCTGTACACTGTGTAGCAGGTAACAGATAAGAAGGGAGTCTCATTCCTTCTGGCACATTCTGGGTCTGCAGGGAGTGTCCTTTAGCCATTTAACCCTTTCAGTGCCAAGCACAAAGATTCTACGTGCTTGCTTCCACTCCACTTAAGTGCCAAACACGTAGAATCTACGTGCTTGACTTCTCCCCCTGCTACAGTAAAAGTAAAATAACAAAAACACTCACCTGACCCCTTGTTTGATCCGGCCGGGTCTCTTCTTCATCTGGGGGGGGGCTTCGATCCCCCACCCAGCCCCCCCCCGGGTGCAGGGGAGGGCCCAGAATAGCCACCCCCCCGGGTGCAGGGGAGGGCCCGGAATAGCCACCCCCCCCCCTTTCAGCAGCCGCCGAAATACATGTAAAGAAAAATAAATAAATTAAAATGACATTTACTTACCTCAATGTATGATCTCTCCCGCAGGGTCTCCTCTTCACCAGGGGGGCCTCCGATTGCCCCCCCCGGCTCTCCAGCTTCAGGAGAGGGCCTGAAAGGCCCTCTCCCTGTCCTCCTCGACGGGCGCCGCCATCTTGCAGCTTATGACGTCCCTCCTGGGTGTCGTCCTGGCTCCGGGCTGTCATTTCTGACACTTGTCATCGCTGGCCAAAGGAGGAGGAAGGCAGGTAATGATTTGATCGCCTGCCTCCCTCCTCCACTGGCCCCACTGGCCAGCGACGACAACAACTGTCATCAGAGCTGAGAGGGACACAGGAGCTGAGGATCAGAGGTGAGTAAAGTAAAAAAAAGTTTTTATTTTTTAATAAAGTCATTCTTTATTCTGTGTGTGTGTGTTTTTTTTTGCTGTTAACTCCTTGTGAACTGGTAAGGGATCCATGAGATCCCTTATACCAGTTCACAAGGCTTGGGGGTCTGGCAAGTCACCTGTGGCTAGCGGGTGACTTGCCATTAACCCCCGGCACCCCCATTACCTGCCTCCCCAAAGCCCAGGGGGGGCAGAAGAGCCCGGGCCCACGGGCTATGCAGGCTTGTAGCCTGCAGGGCCAGGGGCCACAAAAGCTGGCCCCTGCGCCCTGTTTCTACAAGCCCTGCATAGCTGGTCCTGGGCTGGTTACTTCGGGTAAGGGGGACCCCATGTCATTTTTTTTTAAATTAACCCCTTATGTTCTGTCACCCAGCAGCTATAAAAGGCTTCCAGCAGGTGAATGGGAGGTAAGTATTAAAAAAAAAAAAAAATAATAAAATATTTTTTCTGTGTGTGTGTGGTGTTTTTTTTTTTTTTACACTTAACCCCTTGTGAACTGGTAAGGGGTCCAAGAGATCCCTATACCAGTTCACAAGGCTGCGGGCTGGCAAGTCACCTGCGGCTAGCGGGTGACTTGCCATTAACCCCCGGCACCCCCATTACCTGCCTCCCCAAAGCCCGGGGGGGGGGCAGAAGAGCCCGTGGCCATGGGCTATGCGGACTTACCCTGCAGGGCCAGGGGCCACAAAAGCTGGCCCCTGCGCCCTGTTTCTACAAGCCCTGCATAGCTGGTCCCAGGCTGGTTATTTTGGGTAAGGGGGACCCCATGTCATTTATTTTTGGATTTTTAAGGGTTTTAACCCTTAAAAATCCCCCCAAAAAATGGGGTTACCCCCACTCTATGCCATTTTTTCTCTCGATTTAACCCTTTGCAGTGTGGATGGTAGTTGTATTTTATTTGTAAATGTTATAAAGTACTTGTTTCAGTTTGGGGGGTCTCCTGGGCAGGAAAAGGGGCTACCGATAAATATGTGGTACCGTTATAATCGGTAGAAATGGGGATTTCTCATGCAATATAGTTTTCTTTAATAAAATACATTTTTTATTTAAAATAAAGGAGGCGATTTTCTAAAAAAAATTGTATTTTTTTTTTTTTTACTCAATAATAACATTGTAAAAAACATAATAAAATTTACAAACAAGACATTTCATGTTAAAGCCTAAACTCTGCTGCAAATAAAAAATATATATAACTTTCCAGAAAATTCCAGCAAAAATGGCGCAAAATGGGGAAAAATGACCTGTCAACAGAGGGTGACAAAATCTCAAGTAGGCTGGCAATTAAAAGGGTTAAAAGTAGCTATGCATGTTGGGTATTGTTCTGTTCGGGGGTCCTTGCGCTTTCAGACTTAGCTTGTTTTTTCTTGTTTGTATATTTATATTTTAGGAAAAGGTGTTTTTTATTCAGCTTTTTATACATTTTTTAGGGAAACCCTGCGCAACCAAAGAATTCTTTGAGGGATTAATTCCAGAAAGATGAGCCCACTACAACAAGCTTGGTGCGCTTAGAAAGCTTAACGTGTGTACTTTCAGGGAATATATGGTTTATGGGGGATATTCCAAATGTAAAGGGTTGTTTTGGTTGAAAAAACGCAAGGTGCGCACTTAGTCTGCAGAGCTGAAATTTTCAAGTAAAATTACCGTTACGCACATGCTTTACTTTGGGGTGTTTGGCAACTCTTCCCTTGACAGTAGCTATGCATGTTGGGTATTGTTCTGTTCCGGTTATGTTGCTTTTTCAGATTTTACTTGTTTTTTCTTGTTTGTATATACCGTATATACTCGAGTATAAGCCGAGTTTTTCAGCCCACTTTTTGGGCTGAAAAAAGCAGCCTCAGCTTATACTCGAGTCAGTAACCTGACTTACCTGAGCGAGGGGGCGGAGGAAGCGGCAGAAGAGCCTCCGAGGCGGCAGAAGAGCCGACGAGGCTTCAGAACTCGGCGGGGAGATCAGTACACCCAGCGCGAGGTGGGTGTACCAAGATGGCGGCCCGGGCCTCAGTGACGTGGCGGCGCGGAGCGCGCCGGCCGCCATCTTGGTACACCCACCTCGCGCTGGGTGTACTGATCTCCCCGCCGAGTTCTGAAGCCTCCGAGGTGGCTCTTCTGCCCCGCGTCCAGGGGCGTAGCTATAGGGGTCGCCATTGCGACTGGCGACTGGCCGCGTCCCATGCCGTCGTCCCGCGCCGTCGCCTTGGCTGGAAGGAGCCTCGCTGAAGATTGTGCAGGAGCTGAACTGGTGAGTGTGTGTGTTGTGTGCATTGTATGTGTGCTGTGTTGTGTGCTGTGTGTTGTGTGTGCCTTGTGTGTGTATGTGTGCTGTATTGTGTGCTGTGTTGTGTTTGTGTGTGTGTTGTGTGTGCTGTGTGTATGTTGTGTGTGTGCTGTGTTACACCTGAATGGCTGTAATGAGGGATGCCCCTAACTGGCTGTAACAAGGGATCCCCCTCACTGTATTATTATTATTTATTTTTATTTAATTCTTAGGTGATGGCTGGGGGCGTGGTCAGGGGTGATTCCTCAAATCAACTCCAATTCCAATTGAAAAAAGCCGCCTCGGCTTATACTCGGGTCAATAACTTTTTCCAGGTTTTTGTGGTAAAATTAGGTGCCTCGGCTTATATTCGGGTCGGCCTATACTCGAGTATTTACGGTAGTTTTTAGGAACACGTGGCTTTGATTTAGCATTTTTATCCTTTTTTTAGGGAAACTCTTTGCAACCAAAGATTACATTGAGGGATTACTTCCCGAAAACTGTGGCCACATCAACAAGCCTGGTACACCTAGAAAACTTGAGGTGTGTACTTCCATAGAAAATATCATATGTGGGGGGTATTTCAAATGTAACGGGTTGTTTTTCTGGAAAAACTTCAAGGTGCGCATAGCATAGTTGCATTTTATCTGAAAATCCCCTAAAGCGCTGTTTCAGTTTGGGGGAGTCTCCTGGGCAGGAAAGGGTGTCTACCTATACATATGTGGTACCGCTGTAACTGGGAGAAATCGGGATTTCACACGCAATAAGATTTTATTGACAAACTTACATTTTTTATTACAAAAAAACACTACAAATAGTAAAAAATAGATTTTTAATTTTTTTTTTCACATATTTCACCCAAAAATATTGAGAATACACCTAAAAAATTACAAACAAGACATTTCATGTTAAAGCCCAGACTATTCTGAAAAAAACAATATATCATTTTCCTGGGAAATCCCTGGAAATCCCTTCAAAAATCACATTTGAACATGGGGAGTGCAAAATAGTGCAAAATGGTCTGGCAACAGAGTGTGACAAAAACTCCAGGTAGGCTGGCAGCGAAGGGGTTAAAGTGGACCAAAACCCACATTTTTAACTTGCTTTCCCCGAATTGGTCCCCCCAATGAGGAGTACCGTTTGCTCATTTTCACTGCTCCCGCTTCACTGTAATCCAAGATAATGCTGTAAAGCTGTACCCTAAGTAGAGAGTATAGGCAGGGGCTTTGGCCAAATGTATTTCACAAGTTCAGTGGGTTTTAGTCCGCTTTAATTGCCAAGCCCATAAAATGTATGGAGCTGCATTCCCTTTTGTTAAAGTGATTCAGCAGAGAAAAAATAAAACAAATGGGTACTTACCTTTTGTCCTACGCTTCTGGTCACTGCAGGTCTGGCACTCCAGAACTCAACCGATTGCTTTATCAGGGCCCCTGCCAAAGCCGCTGCCTCTCATGCCTTCCGGGGCCAGACCACAGGAACAGGATTGATGATGTGATGGAATCGAGACTTGTCATCAATCACCGGTGTGTGGCCACGTCCTCTCTATATATTGTAATAGAGCTGGTGGGCAAGGCCTTACACACCGCCTATCCATTGTAGTAAATGGAGAGGGTTTGGTGACTGATGGTGGGGGCATGGTCTGGCACGGCAGTGGCAGAGAATAGAGTTTCATGCCCCAGATGGCATGGGAGGCGGCTGTGGTGGGGGCCACGACAAAGTGATCAGGTGAGTTCTGGAGCGCTGCCTGAACCTGATTTGACCAGTGGTGCATGACAAAATGTAAGCACCCTTTGGTTTTGTTTTATTTCCCTGCTGAATGACTTTAAGTGTCAGCCCTATATATATGCCTGCCATTTTTCCCTATTTAGAGCAAAAAACAAAGCTCACATCCTTCCAGAACCCAGCATCGGGGATCTACTCATCCCGCAGGGGGACTCTGATTCTGTTCTACATGCTAGTTTCTGTAATCTCCCTCCCTGCTATCGGTGAGTGAGATGATGTCAGCTCACTACACTGGTATAAAATGTTCCTCCCTGCAGCGGATGTGATCAGCAGAAGTCAGGAGCGGGTCAAGGGACACTGATTCTCTTACTCATATGTCGATCACTGCAGGCTGTCAGATGACAGTGATGATTGGCGCAGGACAGCAACAATTGGCGATTTAAGTAAGCAGTAAAAAAATACAGTAAAGGACTTTTTTCTTTGTGCGTGTTGTTTTTTATACTAAACCCTTTGTGAAGTGGTAAGGGGTCCTTGAGATCCCCTATACCAGTTCAGAGGGCAGGTGTCACCAGTGGGTATTTGGCAACTCCCCCGCCCCATTATCTGCATCCGCAAAGTCAAGGGTGGTGCAGAGGAACCCAGTGCCCATTATGGACTTTGTGGGCTGGTATGCTTTAGGGCTGGGGGCCAACTCCTTGGCCTCTGTGCCCTGGTCTACTAGCCCCCATAGCTGGTACCGGGACTGGTTTTACTGCTGAGGGGGGACCCCACACCATTTTTTTAAATTTGTAAGGTTTAATTTGTGGTTTAACTCTTCAAATAAAAAGGCATACGTTCCCTCCTTTAGAGGGGGGGCACACTGTTTTTTTACTTTTGAGGGTATGCCACCTCCAGTCAACACTGTCCCTGTTGACTGCTCTACTGCTGCCACCAGAGCATCCTGGCCTTTAATCTGGCCTCCATTGCCTCCAACTCCTTTACCGGTTCAACGCCTTTCAACATTGATCAGTGGGTCCTCTGCTTCTCCATGGTGTGATGAGCAACCTCACATTTACCTCCACTACTACTGGTTGGCTTATGGGGCTGTCACTGCTACGCTGCACTAGTGTGTATGCATCACAATGTAAAGCCTTAAAAAGTACTTACTAGATCAAAATCATATGTGTAGTAACTACAACATGCAGATTTAAAGTGGATATACACCATCTATGTCAACTTTGTCCCAAGAACCCTATTATACCTTTAACTGCCTATCAGCAGTATGTGTTCAGGTCCATGCTCCATGGCACAGAGCAATACTGGGTTTGCAAAAGTTGTCAGGTAGGGTGTAGGTCGTCTTTAAATTTTAAGCATCATAAAGATTTATTTTTTGTAATTTCTAGCTTGGCCCATTATTATATCATGATTAGTTTATTATTGTTCAATAATGACAGGGCTCATAGATAATTATAGCTTTTATGATCAGAAGATAGCAAGAAACCTTTGTCAATATTTGGTATTGGCTTTCAGTAACAATATACTATGGTTTATTTAATCAGTAAATGGTGGTAAATGAAGCTTTCAGAAACATTAGTGCTGCAGGAAAACGAGGACTGAGAATAGATGCTAAGTGGGTCTTGTGGTTTATAATTGTAGCCTTGGGCCTAATCACCCTAATTAATAGCTGCTTACTCAGGACCTTTGAGTAATGATCCCAGTGCGAGTGAATTTTTCTGGCAGATTTGCAAAAAAAGTCAGAAGGGTAAAGAGGCTCGAGGGATAAGAACTGAGCTCACACAGTTGAAATGCCATCATTTACTAACCACAAGTACATCAGTGCATGATCAGATAGCATCTAGACAGACCGCAAGAGGGCCAGTGGTGGCTTGTGAGGTAACCGGAGAGAGATTGATTTCATTTTTAAACACTCGAGCACACTTCATATACACGTCTTCTATACTCCAGAGACATAAAAGATTTTCATAACTAATAAGTACATTTTAACTATGATGTTATCATCCTACTATTCCAAAGAAATGGCAGCTGGTTCATTTATGTTAAATAGTCCCAGCTTTTATGTAATTAAATGTAGTTGCTAGGGTGATGACTGAGATTAATAAATATATTGATTTTGTATAACTTTATTGGTGGCATGTTAAAACAGTAATGGTAAATCTGACCTAGTCTCAACTATGGGAATTTTAGGAATATAAATATAGAACTTGTGTTTTTTGTCTTGCATACATATCCAATGGGGGGGGGTGAATGACTCAAAAATGTGATCTTATTTATATAACTTCTGTTTATCTAATCATATACAAACATGGAGAAATAGCTTAAAAACATTGAGAGCAGCCTACATTAACAACCAGTCTGTTTTTTTCAGTAAATTGCCATTTTATAGATGGTCTCAAAGTTGCTTTGGAAAATTTAAGATTACTGTACTTTAGAGTTTTCATCTTTTAACTCCCAAAACTGTTTAAGCAAAAGAGTGTTCATTGTGTACATTAAGAATTAACCGAAAATGCACATCCCTTAAAAAAATGCCTCATTCACTTAAGGGCTTAAAGCAGGCCATAACTGTTAGTTTGTTCCGCTACATATCTATCACAACTAAAATGTGGTAAAGGTTTATTTTATACTACTGTAGTAATTGTCGAAGGCTTTTATCCAAAATCAGTACTCCTGGGGGCAACATCTTGGGTAAGAAGCTGGAGAGGTCTGTCAAAGAAGTTGTCAAAATGAACTTTTTTTCACAGCCGTAACCAAGTTTGAAAAAGATCTGCCTTTAACAGGAACACAGGCGGCACTGGGAGGATTGTCTGCTTATCTCTTTCTCCAAGAAGATGTTAAAACAGAGCCAGTAGCTCTTCATATCTTTATTTTTTTACTCTATTTAAAAATCCATAAAGAGGGACATTTTGTGAAACCCTTGCTTTAATTTATGAGGATGGACTGTGTGTTTTCTTAACATTACAGCAAACAAATGCTGTAAATTTAAAAATATGGTAACAGCTTTTCATTAGTAAACTCTTTGAGTCATAACTAATGTCGGAGGAGCCTGAAATTTGGGTTTGGCAAGTTTGGTCGACCTTTGAACAAAAGTTTATTTCGGGTAGTTGAACTTGACCTGAAACCATACCCCATTGAAGTCAATCAGAACCCAAACTTGCTGGCCCAAAAATGGCTGTAAAATGTGGGTAGTAAGGGGTATAGGGCTTCAAATTGGGGGTAACACCAGGGTGCTACAGATTCTCCTATCACCCCATATCAGACTGACGGAGCCCCCCCATCACTCCATAGCAAACTGTGTGACACAGCCCCCTATCACCCCATAGGAGATTGTGTGACAGAGCTCGCTAGACCTGTTGGTTGGGTTGGCCGTGTCTGGGTGGGGGGTGTGATTGCCAGTCTGCTGACCGAGCCAAGGGGGGCTAAAAGCTGGGGAGCATCTCATCAAACAGAACAAGCATTCTGAAGAGAGTGGTGGGGGACCTCATGAACTGGATGGACCAGAATAAGGGAGCAGGTGAGCTTTTATATTTTTTTAGGAATTCAGTCGAAACAAATAACAAGAAAATTTAGATTTTTGGATTTCTCCCTGAAATTTGGAGCAAACTCCGGATCAAATGAACTGGTTTGCTCATCTTTAGTCATTACCATTAGGGAAGCCAATGCATAAGGCAAATAGCATAAACCATATAATAACAAATTTTGGACTGTCAATGATGTTCTGAACTTTCTAGAGTGTTGAGTAAAACATCTAGCTTGGAAGCAGGTTGCAGAACATGCGTGAAGTGCCCCTTGCCTCAGCAAATGATTTGTATTTTAACCTTTTTTATTCCTGAAATGGACTAAAAGTATCTAAAGCTGCAATTTACAGTAAAAAAGATCAGAAATGATGAGAAATGATGAGAAAAAGGGAGCCTGTTATTTTCTGGTCTCTGGAAAGCATTTTGAGGGAAGACTGACAAACTTCTTCAGAACTTTGTGCTTGATAAAGCTATTGCAACATTACCATTTAATCAAATAATACATTTTAGAGTGTGAGAGGAATCCTTATTTAACTTCATTATGCTTGTATTTGAACCAAAACTGGTCAAAATATTTTTATTAAACTGAATTAGCCAACACTTATTCTTTTTAAGATTACACTTTTCAGTGCAAAAAGGCTTTGTTTATACAAAAATATGAAGCAGACATATAACTTTATAAACCATCCCTTGTGGCACATCTTCCCTCCCATGAAATAAATAAGCCAGCTACCCTCCCATTATCTCATCTCACCCCTTTAAGCCACTGTCAACATCCCTTGATTGCTGACATCGCTACACATAGGCCCCAGGACATGACTTGGCCAATTGCTGTCCCCGGTGGGGAGATACCAATTGATATACGTGTTTTAGTATTTTTAAATATTTTTATTCTTATGTTAGAAAATGTGTGTTTTATGGAAGCAGTTTTCACTATCTGCATTCTGTCGCCATTGGCAATGTACATCAAGTCTGTACCCTAAGAAGAGAAAAGTGAACCCTGAACCCTATACATATAGGACACTGCTGCTGGACATGTGTAAGGTTAAGAGAGCTGCCTCATCTGAGCAGCGGCCATAGCAGCAGTGTTCTGTGTGTACAGGGATCACCTCTTGGTGTACAGACTTGGTATACATTACCAAAGGCAAAAGATTGCAGATAGTGAAAAATGCTTTCATAAAACATACATTTTCTTACATAGGAACTACCTTGAGGACATTATTTTGGTACCATACACTTTCAAAAATCCCATCAAAAGTGCTCATACCCTTTAAATACACCCAGATTGTTTCTCATGTCCTTTAAAAATATATATACTAACATTAGACGTATCCTAACATGATGCTTCTACCTGCAGATCTTAATGTATTCATAAATCTTGTTTCTATCTAAACTTTCCCATGAAAAATCTAAGCAGATACCATTTTTGTGATGGAAACTTAGCTCTTGCATTTATGTAGCAAGCTGGCAGAGAGGCAACCCTGTGCAAATGCAATTTCCCTTGCAAAGTTTTTTTTTTTTAAATTGTTATATTTCTTATGTATTGTAAAGCATATAATGCAACATCTTCAATGGGTATTAAAATGCAGCTGAATTTAAAATTGTATTGCTGTTCCTGTTTCTCATTTTTTACCATTTCACACCTTCCCTCACATTTATAACCAGCTTGTACGTTTTCAGTGCATACATTTCTTCTGATGATATATTGTCCTGGTGGAAAAATTTCATTTACTAGCGGTGCCCTTTGCTGAACCTGTTGCTAGTCTGGGAACATGATAAGCGTATAAGTAGCATGCTACTTCATTTATCATACATCGTTTCAGACACTCAAATATCTCATATGCAATTCTGAATTCTGCACTGGGGGAATTCACTAAACGTACAGGTGATCAGTTCCAAATAAACCGATCCTATATGCTTACTTTATATAATATATATATATATATATATAATGGTATATATCATATTACATGCTGGGAAGGCTTTTGATTTTAACTGGGTAACATTGTTTTAAATGCTGAACAAGGATGAACAAGTTAATCTAGTGCTACAAACCAAATAAAGAAAATCATTTGCTTAGCATGCATTTAAGATAAAATAAATTCAACGTTTTCTGTATGTGTTGGATGATCAAGTGCATTTTTAGCGCATTTTGTATTCTTAAATGTTTTATTCAGTTCTATTTTTTATTATCCTTTGAATGGCATGTACTTGCTCATCACTTTAGAAAATACCTTGGACACAGGGCTGTAATAAGCACTGGGCACAAGGGGCTTCTACCCCAGGGCCTCCATCAGTTGGAGACCTCCACCACTGATGTGCAATCATGTCCTGCAAAACTGATCAAGTGTGGGCAGCAACCCGACTACCTGGTTGTCTGGTCTTTGGATTCCCAAGCAGGAGATATGCAACAAGACAGGCCAATTTGTAGGGTGAGCACAGTTCTAATTGTGGTCTCTGGACACCCCAGTCGGACACTGGCCTACACTATGTGCTCCAGCAGCTGCCAGCTTTCACTGGTCTGTAATGCAACTGCCTTGCCTGCCACTGTCATGGGGTCACTGGTGTCTTGCAATGTCCGCTACTAGCCTCCCAGCAACTTACCATCCTGATGGATAATGGCAAGCAGGGCACACACAGCCTTATACTGAAGCCAAAAGATGCTACATAGTGCTGGACAAGCCAGAGATAAGTATGGTAAATATAGATTTTATTATATTGTTTAAGGTTGTGTGTGTGGCTTATTACATACTTTCACTACCTGCCAATTGGTAAGGGAATAGAGGCTGATAGATAGGCAGGGCCACTGGCTGGCCACTTGTACTATTGTGGCCTGATTAATCAAAGCACTGTGTGTGTTTTATGCCAGTTTGAGCACATGGTGCGCCGGTTTTGTGTGCAAGCTGCTAGTTTTTTTCACATCAGCACGTCAGTGCAAATTAGAAACAGCCATTTATTAATTACATTTTTTGTCCGCCATTCCATGTGCCTGCTTTTTGTGGCGCATAGCTTGCAACTCCCATTGGATATAATGGGCAAACTATTCTGCATGTTATTTTACCATTTTTTTTATTTTTAATCCAATTTTGGCCATAGCATTTGGGAAATTAAGAGAAGAACAGAAATGTACCGCATTTTTGCCCTATAAGTTGCACCTTTCCACCCCAACATGGGGGGGGGGGGAAATCTCACTGCATCTTATCGGGCGAATGTTAAGAAAGACAAAAAACATATCATTCCCAAAGCTTCCACGATGCTGGCATTCATAGACATAGACAAACACACACACACACACACACACACACACACACATATCTTACTAGCCGATGCCCGCCACACCTTTGCTTATCCCCGAGCTGACGCTGCTGATCACGGTGGCGCCGCCACACGTTTCCTGCACTGGTTCCTGTCTGTGGGTGGGCATTGTATATTTGTGGCTGTTAGTGGTGCCGCCAAGAATAATGGCAGCTCCATGAATAGCGGCAGCAGCAGAAAAGAAAAACCAATATTTCTTTAAACCTGACAATGCAAGGCCTGTGACAGAACAGACTCTGCACTGTGATGAATATACACAGACATGTCATGTTATGGGGCCATCCAAAGTGCACTGGCATTTAAACATCTACACAGAGTGAGGGGTGTGTTGCTGAATTGCCCATACGAATTGCACACTTAGTGAACTTTCAAGTCTTTGTTGAATCAAGGTGTTAAAAATAAAATAGTAATGTTTGTAATTAACAATTTCATTACAGTAATAACATAATATCCTGTTATAAGTTTCTAGTAGGTGTTATGACAGTATCTGGGGCTAACATGGTCCAAAAACCTCTAGGGCCAGCCCCAGTCTAAAAGACTCCAGAACTGGCCACTTGCCCTTCCACTATCATGAATTGGGATCAACCCAAAGGCTCAGATTTCCCAAGGCCAACACAATGTCTGAATATTGGCTAATTCTCAATCTGAAATTTGTGGGGTGGCCTTGGCTATTGCAGAGAAACAAGGCACTGCTGAGCCAGCAGCATCTCCAAGAGTGGGGGTGGTGGGGGATATGGTGGGGGTTAGAGAGTCTGCTCTAATTTATCTTTAAGTTATCTTTGTTTAAAAATGAATTTGTTTGGGTCATCAAAATTTAAACGGACAGTCCAGGCAATGGCAATAATATAGCAGCAAGGAGCTCACCTGTCCCATGTCTCTCCTGCAGCACGCTATTTACGCCATAGCAAGTCTCCAAAGCTTTTCCTCCATTCTTTCCATGTTTGCATGACCACATTTCAAATGAGATTGTGCAGCCACCCCAGTCCCTCAGTGCTCCCAGAGTGAGTAAACATGTGACTTTCTGGGCTTGCCATGAGGCAGAGGCGGCAATGCAAATTTGTACATGATCATAGCGCAATGGAATGTAAAAGAGGGGCATGTTTTTGAAACCTGTTACAGCATCTACAGCCCACTGCAGGAAAGGAAGAAGAGGCATGTGGGAGATCCTTCAGAGGAGATCCCTGCTGCCTTATTATTGCCACTGTCTGGACTGGTTAGATTAAAGAAAGAATGCAACATCTGTCAACATCTGTCCAACTTTTCTGATACTGGATGCTGAAAAGTAGTAGCATTTGGCAGATAAAACACAAAGTGGACTTCCAACCAATACCCCCTGGAGTGCTGCATCCCCTTCTCCTTGGGTATCCTACTTTGTGCAGAACCACAGGGAGACACATCCCCTGGGGATGACTAAGTGGACCTATAGACTATTTTTGATTAGAGGCACTATTTAACTGTATCCAACAGAGTATTTTGCTGTTTGCTTTGACTTCTACTCTAAAACAGGTAGGTGAAATGCATCTAACTGTGCAATCAAATAAATTGTTAATAATATTTACACATTATTTGATTTTGTGCTATGATTAATGCAGCAATAACCTCTGGCAACAATATGGGACAGGAATGATACCTTTGGTGAGGTGCATAGAATTTCTAAATCATTGTAACTGTTCAAATATCACACCATTCCCATTGCTATTTCCTATAAAGAGGCACAGCAGGCTTCCAAATGAAACCGTCCTAGCAGACAGTACCAGAGGCAATCATATAACAAGGCAATGCTGAATGGAAGGGATTTAGAGACAAGGACATGATGGATAGTTCCATGTGCCAGAACACCTCAGCACTGATGGATTTAAAAAAAAATCAGTATGAAAAGAAAACTTACCTAAATACCCTAGGGCTGTAAGTCAATTTCTGTATAAAACATAAGTATCAAACATTCAATTTTAGTCTAAGAAGCAAAGGTTGTTTTTTATTAGTGCATTTGCAAACATGTATACATTTAATTGCCTAATGCAACTTGTACAGTTTTTATGGGTTAAGGCATGTACAATAACTTGGGCCCTATTTATTAATTCTGCAATATACCCCATCTAATTGAAACAAATTACCTATGCTATTCTTGGGATGGGTATCATGATCTGGAATCCTCTATGAGAGCATAACTCATGGTGGGCTATCTCATGAAAGGGTGTATATATATGAATTTAGATACAGACTAGAATAGAGGGAAAGCTAACGATATTGGCGAACGAAAAGAGACCTGACTATTTGCTGCTGTTTTGCTGGGTTTCACTCTACTTCATCTAGCTGGAAGAGTGGTATTTACTTTGAAAACCACTTGGTACAAGCTGGAGAACGGCCGAAGATTTGGTTTTGAAAATTGAAGAAATCTTGCTAAAAACATACTTTTACAGCTTATGTTACTAGTGTATGTGTCTCATATAGGTCTGGGGTCTTGAAAGTGAATTGTATAAATATATTTATATATTGACATTTAAAAAAATAAAAAATGACAAAAGCGATGCAAAAAGCAAGTTTTGGCAAAACTGGCAAAATTTATTGCAGTGGAGTTCACTTTAAAAAGCTGAAACGTGGAACAGGTGTTCACTAGCATTCACTCAACTACACTGAACTAGTATTTAATACCGCAAATACGGATGTTGTCAGGTGAACATGGCACATTTTGTTTTGTAAATGTGGCAAATGCGGCATAAACCTGCTCATGTCCCACAGAGAATGTCAAAGCAGTTAGGTGGTGTTTGAATAGTGCTCTGTTCGGCTTCAGAACAGTATTGGCCAAACTTGCAAAAATGATCAGGATTTGTGCTGCACAAATCTGCACACTGTTAAAGCTTAGGGGGGGGGGGTACATTTAGAATGTATTTTCTGGCGTTTGGACAATGTCCCCCAATTGTGACGAGAAGACCAGAAAATATCTGAGATACATATATCTACAGTGGTTTGAATGTCACTTGAAGGGGTTGACTGGCTTTATTTTATAAATGTACTGTACTTATACTTGTATTTTAAAATATAATAGAATCAGAAGAGGTTGTCTGGCAAACAACTCTAATATTTAGAGTTGCCTGTCCTGCTTTCTCTTTTGCAGGAGATGAGGATTGAATTGCTAGCCAATCTGTTTTTGCTTTTGTGGAGGGTGACAGACCTGGACCCAGCACAAATGGTTGGTCAGGGGGTTGCTGACAGGCTGCATCGGGTCAGTTTTTTACCGTGAGGGGCAGAGCTCAGGCTATGCAAGTGGAGGGTGGGGTTGGGCTTAACAGTAAGCCTAGACAACAAAAGGCCAAACCAAAATTGTAGAGCAGTGTAGGGCAAAAAGAATAGACAGATTGACAGCAGAATAACTGGGGAGAAATGCTGCACTGTCCACTTTGCATGTTATTTGTGGGATGTAGTTGGTGAGCACCGTCTATTATTTCAGGGTAGTAAGTGTGCACTGGACTTCCCAATTAATTCTGTGTTTGAATGAGCACATAAAAATGACAACTCTGCTGTACATGCACTCTCTCAAGTATTTACAGTCAGTTTATTCATCTATTATTTTGTGTTATTAAATGCCCTTATATTATTTAAGTCTATCAAAAGTTTAAAATTAAAAACCACCCCCTCCCAGATCCAATCCAGTGGTAACTGGCAAAAGTGGCTTCTACAGCACAAGCTGCTTTGGAAGCACACTTTTTCCTGAAGCCCTTCTTTTGACCTAAGCTAACTTGAGTCCAGTCAACTGAGGGACACTTTTCACTGTTCACTGCTGAACTATTATAGATCATCCCTCCCAGGTTAAAAGTGAGTGTGCATTTTAAGCCTCAGACAAGCTTTAAAGCCTCCAATCACATAGTATTCAGTGGCCACTGCATCTCCCAGAATCCAGGTACCCTAATAGGGGGATCCCTGTCCACAATAATTCCCATAGTTAGCCTGAAAATTGGGTGAGAATAGTGACATAATACCACATAACCACTGTCAGCCAATGGGGTTTACTGATCAGGCTTGAGTGGCAGGAGGCATGGCATGTCTTTGTCTGCTTAGCGAACCCTCCTGGCCACTGGCGGTGCAGTAAACAAAGAATGTGGCTGTTGCAATGGTTAAGTAATAACATAATAACATAGTATGTAAGGCTGAATAAAGACTTTAGTCCATCGAGTTCAGCCTGATTCATCCCTTACAGTGGTCTAGAAGCCATAGCTGGAAATGTTATTAGATGCAAGGAAGGCATCCAGGACAATGCTTTTAGTGTCTGCTTCATAACTACCTCCTCTTGCAGCGAGTTCCATAGTCTCACTGCTCTTACAGAGAAGAGTCTCCTCTTTTGTTGGTGGATAAAGCACCTTTCCTCCAATCTTAGTGGATGCCCTCGGGTTATGGTTACATTTGGGGGTTTAAATAGTTCATGGGGCAGATCTTTGTATTGACCCCGAATATATTTATATATAGTTATTAGATCACCCCTCAGGTGTCTCTTTTCCAAACTTAATAAACCTAACTTTGACAATCTTTCATGGTACTCTAGTCCCAGCACTCCATTTATTACCTTAGTTGCCCTACTTTAAACATGCTTCAGTTCTGATATGTCCTTCTTACGTTTGGTGCCCAGAACGGTACACAATTTCCATATGGGGTCTGACCAGTGACTTGTACAGGTGTAAAATTATGCTCTGATGGGCACCTATGCCCCTCTTGATATATCCCATGATCCTGTTTGCCTTGGCAGCTGCTGCCTGGCACCGATTTCTACAAGTGTATTGTTAACTAAAACCCTAGGTCCTTTTCCATTGTTGTTTTACCAAGCATTTCTTTATTTAGAGTATAATCATGGTACAAATTCCTCCTTCCCATGTGCATAACTTTACATTTATCTGTGTTAAACTTCATTTGCCATTTTACTGCTCATGCTTCCAATTTATCTAAATCTGTTTGTAGCTGCCTGCTGTCCTGTTTTTTGGTAATTACTTTGCACAGCTTAGTATAATCTCCAAAGATTGAGACTTTACTATTTCATTTAAATAGGTTCCTATTCTTATATCTTAATGCAGAATATATATATATATATATATATATATATATATATATATATATGTAGAGAGAGAGAGAGACAGAGAGAGAACGTGTTAACCCCAGATCTTCAGAATTTGAACAGTCCAGTAGTGCTTTGTAGTGGACAAAAGGATGCAGGGGCTGTTTCCCAGCTTGCACAGATTTACAAGCTCTTATGTTCTTTTATTCTTTATACGCCGAATTTAAGAAATCGAGAAGCTCTTTTCCAAAGATTGCATCACAACACTGATTTTTATTTATAAAACATATACGGCTAATATATATCCCTTAAGACAGTCTTTTACAAGAGCACATTGTTGCAGAAATAATTGGAAGGCAGTTATGATTTGAAATATATGACAGCTTTACAGGGATATAAAAGGAGCTTTTTTTCTTTTGTAATAGTGTAATTGCCTCAAACCCCACAATCATAATTGTTATCAAAAAATAATCCCACTGAAAGGGTAATATAAGGAGAGAGCAGACTATTATAAGGCTCTAATACACTCGATTCCTTGAGCAGCAAATGCCTCCTCTCAATCTCTCTGTGCTTTTAGTGTCAGTCAGAGAGCACTCAGTCATTTCTGTGCATCAAGCTCGCAGCATTGATTTTCCCACTCACTGAAACAGCCATATAAGCATAAATTTTGCATGAGCCTCTCACTTTGTAGGCTCTCCTTTGGTCAAATGACACATGATGTGAACATATAGACTGTACAAGAACAATGCCTGGTCAGGCAGCGGGACTGATCAGGGGGCACCATGACAAAAGAGGCTTTAGTAAATGTAAACATCATTCTGCTTTACTATTTAGTTTTATTTTAGATCAAATTTATATAGCAATCCACTGCAGTCTATGTAATGGCTAAACTCTGTTTAGCATCTATTTGTTTAGCATGTATATAAATGGCTAGTCTTTTATTAAAGAAAAAAAATAAAAAAGATGAATGTTAAAAAAACAATGAAAAAACTATTTGATTGCCTCATGGCATAGCGTGAAATGCTTGTAGGCAAATAATTGAGATCTGAAGAGTTGAAAGAGGTTAAAACTAACCTTGTTCCTCGATCACATGAGGCATGCACAGTCCTTCAGTGTTCAGTCTTTGGGTGGTTGCTACTTTACTAAGACCAGAATAGCTGCTAGTGGGTCCATGTAGGGTGGAGAGGACGGGGATGCTGCTAGGTGCTGCAGCAATGGCAAGAGCACCCAAGTAGACATGCCAACATGCAGCAGCAACAGCATCTGTAGGTAAAAGAAAAATACTAACTTTACCTCCCCCATGGAACATTTGACCTTTTCCATATCTGCAATATTTACTTGTTTTCTAAGAAGGTTATCCAAATGTTTTTGGATGTTTCTGAAGAAGCTGATTTTTGAAGAAATTTAGAGAGATTAATTTTTAATGTATTTCCCATAGAATGCAAACAAATCCTGCACACACAGGAGGTCCCATAGAAACATGAACATTATTTTCTGCTTGTTAAAATGACATTAGAGAGCCCATAAATTCAAATTAAAAAATTGAATTAATAAAGCAATGTGCTGCACACAGGGGAGGGCTGGCCATAGGGAGACCCGGGACAATGCTCTGTGTGCTGCACTGCTTTGGGGCCAGTTGGGCTGCTGCTTTAACAGGCACATTCAAACCTCCTCTTAATCTCCCTCTCAGCCAATGTACTGAGCCCCAGGGTACACACAAGTCAAGGAACCTCAGCTTCCAATGTTATAGCCCCGGCATCATGGTTGGGGGGCCTGAGTAGGGATGTCTCGGGCCAGCCAGGGACTGGTAAATTCTAGGGCAGATTTTTGGACCCAGTCCACCACTGGCTGCACATTTGCGCGTTTCGGGCATCTCCACGTGCCTTTAGTCAATGTAAATATTTAATACAGGCTTGCTTACATTAAACATGAGTTCCCTCCGATTTCAACCAGTGTTAAAATGGGCACTGACAGAGCAACTCACAGAGTCTTCCCCTGTTCCCCTCCTGTGTGTATATGAATTGCTAGCCCTGAACTGAATGGATGAACAGGAAAAACCCACTGACACATACCACACTTCCCAAAATAAATACCTGGCAACTCATAAATGAGAAATACTCCAAAGGAATATATTGAAAAACTGCCTGGCTGCACCAAGTCCACTGTCATCTCAAAAGTATTCCTCCAACAGGGGTTGCTGGCCACTGCAGCATCTGGTTCACCAAAGCCAGACCTTATAGGGTTTAACCAGTCAAACTTTCATATAATTTGCCTGGCAGCTTGATGCAGCGTCAGTGTCAGTTCCATACTGCCGTTCTATGCTGTCTATGCTTTGGCCACAGAAAGGAAAGTTTTTTTTTTCTTTCTCTTCCTCTGCCACCTCCCAGTTAGGCTTACACCCTCTCTATTAGTGATAGACTAAAATGGAGCTCTCCTGTCATTCACCGTTCAGCTCAGTCTAATTCAGTGCACACAGTGTGCTTGACTCAGCCCTGCCATTCCCATCATAGAGGATATGAACAAAATTGGGTAGAATTTTAATTTCCAATTAACATGGCAATATATGGTAGATCCTTTTTTTTTAAAAGGAAAAAAGAGAACATTACCATATGTAGCCCTATGCAAGCCGGACGAGATTTGGAAGAGAAACCCCCCCCCCCCCCATCTCCAGAATCAGCAGACCATTTTTTTTGAGCAAAGAGCAAACTCTTTGAGAGTGAATTTTCCTTTTTTGCGAGAACTCACATGAAAATTCACTCCCAAAGTAAAAACTCATCTCATTCTGGGAACGTTTTTTAAAGGACTTTTTGGCCGAGAGCAAGTTTTTCACTGCAGGCAGATCTCACCAGCTTTTTGCTGCTGGCTTCACTAGGCGACATGTTTTTGTTGATAAAAGTCATGCTATTATAGCTGCCATAATTTTTATCAGTGAAAATAAAGCCGACATTCGTTTTGTTTTTCTGTTTACTATTATTTTTTTTTTAAAGCAAGCACTCCCCAAAAAACAATTAGCCTGTGCACCAAGCATCAGGGCTGGTAACTCAGGGCTCAGAGGCTGCACCCTGTGTGGCCCCAGGCCTCGCTGGTTACCAACCCTTATAGTCATTTGGGCACCCCTGGAAGAACCCTCTCATTGGGTGCTGGCAGCCATCAGTAATGACGGTGCCCGCTGGAGAATGGGAGAGCAAAAGGTCTCCCCCCTTCTTAAATTCTCGCTATCCAATGAAGCGAATAAATTTGGGTCAGGGGTAGCTACCTTTTATATTGAGAGATGAAGCCACTCTGGGGTTTCCCCCATGTGACTACATACCTCACAGGAGGGGAAAGGACATGGAGGGGTTTCTGCAGCCCCTACGCTTGGTTTCCTGGGTCGGCCAGCCTTAAAGGGGGGGACCCCACTAATTTTTTTAGGAATAATTACTTTATGCCCCCATATTAAAATGTCAAAAATGTAATAAAAAGCGGGCCCCCCCCCCAGGCTAACCAGCATCGGAAAGCAATCATAGGGGCTTTTAATTCCAAGGCTCAAAAAAAATTAGAATACTAGTGCCGGCTGTCATTCATTGCTAATAATAATGAAGGCCATAGCAGCATGGTTGTTATCAATGAAAACATGCACAACTCGCTGAAGCAAATCATTAAACTGTCATCCGAGTTGTAAAATATCAGATGGGAGTGAGGATTCTTGCCATGAATTCTTGCTTCCTTCCTCACAATCAAATAAATCTCGGATGGAGCTTTGAATCATGCAAGTCGATGAGAATTCATGCTGAAGAGTTGCATCGGGCAACCAGCCAAGATTTTCGTACACGGCTCTGAATCAAGCTTAAAGAGATAAGTATAGCTCAATGCATGTCTGGGGGTCAGGAGGGGTAGGTGCTTGTCCCTTGGTACATAATGGTGTTCAGATCTGATTTAATAATGTTTTATAGGATTATATGAGCATATGCATATATTTTTAAATATTTTTAAATAATTGTCTGAGTAATTATTTATACTGCAGATTTACACTTGGTAAAGAGAAACTTTAGAAAATGCTTGTACCTTGCTTGTAAAATCCTCCACCCTAACTTGGTGAGGGCAGCTGAAAAAATAATTTAAGTTTTTGCACTTGCTTGGTGGACTGATTCAAACGTTATTCAATTACATCTTCAAAGCATCATAGACAGGTGCTTACAAATATTCTCTAATGATTTTAATTGGTCAGGGTAGGACATTGGTATAGGTACACCGGTTATCCAATCCAGTGAAGATTAAAGTGTCTGTATATAAAATGCAGTGTGGTATGACACAATAACTTTGCAAGATGCTACGTGCTGAGCTGACAGCCCAGTCTAGGCTGGCTGTACAGATATTCATCACTCACATTTTGACAAACTGGTAGGTTGCTCTTTCTTATCATCATGTGCTGACATGGGGTAGAGCTCCTAGCTCTGTAACTTTGATTGCATTATTTATGTCTGCTTGGGGTGTTTGCAGTCAGGTATCTTTTGCTGATTCTTCCTTGCACAGATCAAGTAGAAAATCTTGTTGCATGGAGCATGTCAAGCACATGTTTGGCTAATGATATCTAGAAAGACACTGATAGTGTATTTACTTATATGCGACTCGGCTTGTACATGCCATTACAGCTGTTTAGCTAGACAATCTAGCACAGTATATAGCGCAATAAAGGTCCAAAATGAATGCTTGGTTATAATTGCTATATTCAACTGAAATCCATCTTGTTTTTCCCATGTTGTTTGTGATAATGGTCAGTGATTGTTCTTGAGCCTAAAGAACAGATTCATTTTTCACTGAAATTGCACATAAAGCTGAGGGACTTGTTTAATCCTGATAACTCATTGATAGTGTTGCTTAGTAATCACTTCATCAAAAGAGGCTGATTACTTAGAAAAAACACTGGACGACACAACACAAAGATAAAACTATTGATTATGATGCTCCAAACTATCAATTTATCATTTTTCAACACATTCCGGAAATGTAACTTCTAATACGACTAGTCCTGTTTTCAACAGACGCACCAATGGCAGATGTGTGCTTCTGTACTGCATATTGCATTATCTAAAGGTTAAACCGGACCTTCAGCATAACTTAATGAAAAGCCCAAACCCTTACCCAAAACTATTCCCCAGCATCTAAAATGAATATATTTGAAGTTTTTACTCATTTACTTTTTATTCTTTCCCCCACTGGGCTGCAGCTCTGTTCAGCACTGTAGGATACGGGCACTTCCATCTTGGTTCATTAGCATCACATACTGAGGAGAGGAGAGGGGTCAAAGTGCAGGGGAGCGGGGTTCTTTATATAAATATAGGGCTGCAATTGTGGCATTACAGACGAACTTTCAGACAAAAACTTTTTCAACAGTCAAATAAGATTGGAAGGTCACTAAAATGAGGAGCAGGAGAGGGTTCTGGAAAAAGGATGTCCCACTCCGCAGGTCATGAGAAGCCTGTATAACAGTCGTAATATTTAATATAATATTTACTACGTCCATGATCTCTTCTCATGGCCACCGAATCAGGAATCTTTATGACTGCTGGCAAGGTGTGTTGATCAGTGGCATGCGGACACAAAGTACTATGCATGTCCGTCCTGCAAACCCCATCATTGCATTACTGGGCCTAGGTTCAAGCTTTTGGTGCTGTTAGTTGAGCAGGACATTCCTCATCAAGATGCCCCTCACTACTCTGTTCAAGGAACCTTTTATTTGACTAGAGGGTCACATTAAGTGTTATGGACTATGCTGGTCTGTTATAAAGCCTTATATTTACAACATACTAAGCCAAGAAATTCTGTGTATACATGTAGTCATAGCCCAGCGTGAACCTAATGCTTAAAAATGCTGAACTACAAGCTATGAATTAAAACTGCATCCTTGACCCCTAGTTCCTGTTGTTGCTATTTAGCGGGAAGTGCCTTGAGCTCTGCAGTCACCGCACAGAGATGAAAACCCTATATAACTCTATCCAGTTCCATTTGTGTCAGATCATTCCAGTGACAACAAGCCGTTTTTTTCTGAGGAGAATTCAGAGTGTCAGCATAGGGAGCCATATCCCCGATTTCCCTACAGTGTGTTCATGCTCCTGTAACCGGCCCATCTGAATGGCTGGGCATAGGAGCGTGTACAGTTGCAAGGATACCTGGGTTGCAGCCATGGCCCACGATCACACTAAGGGACTGGCAGAAAGGTAAGGGGCTTAAAGAAAAAACGGGTTTCTATATCCTAATACCATACCAATAACTAAGCACTTAGGAGTATTTACTTACTGATCCAGGCCTTTCAGTTCAGAGCAATGAAAGTAAACTAATACAGACCAAGGCATCTTCAGGAACCAGAACCCAAAACCAAAATGTGTGTCCCCTTATAAACTGTACTAACAGCCATTTTACAAAACATGTGTGTTGGTCTGCTGGGGGGGGGGGGGGGGCACTCCGATTCCCCCCCCCTCGATCGAGCACTGTAAAGCCTGTAAACCCTCCCTGACAACTCGCTCCCGCTGGGAAATGCAGTCCCACGATTGGCCAGCGGCTGTCGCATGGCTAGCTGTCGGCAAAGCAGAAGCCTGTGAATGGGAGATGTGACAGCCACCACACAATGAGGGTGCAATTTGTACGGTAACGTTTGCAGACTTTACAGTGCTCGATCAAGGGGAGGACTCTCCAAACATAACATTTGTTCAGAGTAAACCATTTAAAAAAAGAAGTATAGCGCCATCTTGTTGCTGGATGGCCGACTACAACTCTATGCACTATGAATGAGAGTTCACATTTCTTACTCGTCATTAGCAAACCCCAGAAAATTAAATAATTACTGCCATTTAACACCTTCTACATAGATAAGCTGATGCAATGCCGCTGTGGATATGTTAATCCAGTGCTGAGAGCATGATGTGCTGGTGGGTAGTATAAAGAGATCATATTAACAGTTATTATAGTAACTATATTATATTAACAGCCTGGCTTAGCTTGAACATGCTAGATAGCGCAGTTCGTAAATCCTTGCTCGAGTCAATTGTGGATATTTTAATTGTTTTCCCATATTGTTTTCATCCTCTTTTTTTGCTCTCCAGATTTATTATTTTTATAATTTTTCTTTCATGTGCTGCTATCTGCAGTATCTTTCGGTTTCCCATTTTCTCTTTCTTAATTTTACAACACTACTTTCCTGTTCTCCATGTATTCTTCTTTTCAGCTTTGTGTGTTTTATGCAAAACACAACCCAGAATTTTCACTTTGTGCCCCCTAGGGTCATCCTGACTTGGGATGCCCTGCTATGTGAAACCCCTCAGTTTGCCCGTAAAAACACATGGGTTATCGTCCAATCAGTGACGCTTGCTTGGGAAAAGGCTTAGTTTGCATGCAGAGCTCAGCAATGGGGAGGCAGAGCACCCAGGCTATCCGTTGGAGCATGTCTCAGCCCAGAGATGTTGAGGATGCAGCTGCAGCTATTTTAATCACCATGGGAGCCAGGTTAAACGTGGGTTTTGAGGCAATCCAAGTAGCGTTTCACACAGTGGGCCATTCTGGTTTGGGATGCCCCAGCATCTAAAATTAATATATTTTACGTTTTTAGTCACTAACTTATTATTCTTTCCCCCACTGGGCTGCAACTCTGTTCAGGAATTTAGGATACGGGCGCCGCCATCTTGACTCAGAAGCATCACACTTACTGAGGAGAGGAGAGTGGGATAAGGTACAGAGGGCGAGTTAAAGCTGTGCTTTGCTCAGACAGAGCAGAGCTGGGGTCAGGTGAAGGTCAGCAGTCCCAGAATGCAGAGCAGCACAGTCAGGAGGCACTTCCTGTTTGCAGGCTGCCTGATAAGATGGCGGCTTCCATAAGCCGCCATCTTGGATGTTTAAAGGCTCTTCTATGCCCCAGAGGTAGGCCAGTGGCCAGCCCTGGAGTCTTCTAGAGTCCAGGGTCGGCCACGTAGGGTTTTGTTCAGCTTTAATACCTTTATACATACCTGAACAGTCATTCAAAATATGTTTTTTTCAGTCAGTTTAGTTTATTTTGTAGAGATTTTATTGAGTCACTGGGTGGTCACCCAGTGATCACAAAGCAGCTCCTCACACACACAGAGAGCTGTTACTGCCTTGTACAGAGCATGCCTGTAAAAAAGCTGGAGCACGTTCACTGCAGCTTTTGCTAGGAGACCAGTGGGCTAAAACCTGTGACTGGTACAGGTAAATGTGTTTGCTTCAGTGCAAAGGTACCAATTAGGGGTTTAGCTGCACCTGGAATAAGGCGAACCGGTCCTTTTGGAAAATTTAAGTGGCTGTTTACTTGTCCTTATCCTATAGCTGTTTCAAGGAGAAGGTAAGTATTTAGGTGCGCTGTAAGTTGGAAAAAAGGTTAGTGGGTAATGAGGTTATCACAATTAGAGGTGAGGTGACGTTGCAGGTGATTCTTCCAAAGGTGCTTGTTAAAGGCTGGAGGAGAGAAATTGGTTATGGTTAAGAATATTTGAGGTTGGTATTTCTACCACTTAATCAAACCAGCGACAACCAGTATCATTGCCTCTGGCTGATTAGGCCTCAAAAATCTCCAAGGTGGCTGGAGATTTTTCCTCTGCCTGGCCCCCAACTTAAATGGTTACCAGGGTTGTAAGAACCCAGTGCCATGTGTGGCCCTATTGGGTACTTATTATAAGAATGTGTACACAGTAGGTTATATAATTACCGTTGGTGCACAATGCTGGACTCACCTGTCTTCTTATGGTTTGCTTTAGGTAAGTACTTGAGAGTGGACTGGGGTTCCTGAAGATGGTGTTTTGAGTGGATAAAAAAGGTTGGTTTGGAGAGAGTGATGCAGATGATGTAGGGTTGAACTCTGTAGGTAGGATGTTGACAAAAGGTTAATAAAGGTTTTTAAGCTCAGAGTGGTGATGGTTCTCCAGTAAGAATGCTTGGCAGAGCAGGGTTAATGATTATAACTTTGCCCTATGTGTGAGAGGTAAGTTGTTATTGCGATCTGCAATGAGGGTTGTTTCAGAAGTTAGTGCCCTTAACGGTGGGCAGTATGGGAAGGATGGATCTGGAGGCCGCTCCTGCGGTTTCGTATATGTGACTGCTAAAGCGGTGAAAACAATGTAGCGTGGCCGGCGGGCCAGCCGCTCCTGCGGCTTTATGTGTGTGGGTGGGTGGATATGGCCGCTTATGTGGCAAGGGTATGTAGCGTGGCCGGCTACAAACCTGTGACTGTCTATCACCTCGCTGAATAAAACACAGCAGACCCCCCCCATTCAGCAAATGGACTGAGCCTACATTTTTTTTCTTGTGGCTATTGCCACATTATTTATACACATGTTAGAGTTTATTGTGTGGCTATTTAATTATATATATTTTTAATGCAAATATTCACAATAGTGCTCCTTTCAGGGTGACAAGGACATTTAGGGTTTGTTATAGATCCCAACAATGTCCAAACTGCATGGCAGTAGTGATTATCCATCCTCTTCCCATGAACTGTAGTTTTTTAGAGCGTTGGTTAACAGGCAGAGAAGATAGTTTTACATTAGCGCCAGTCAGTGTGTCAGTGACAGTGGTAAAGACCTGAGCACTTGTCATCGTAGAACATGTAAAAACACTAGGTAGGGACTAAAAGCTGTATACATATTTAGTATTAACTGTCAGGTACAAAAGAAATTTAAAAGCAGAGTTCTGCATAGTGGAGAGGTCTAGCTCTTCTACAGCACTACCACTAAGTTCTGCAATGTGTGAGCACCTCTTGATCCTCACCAAAGACCCTGATGGTAGGACTAGATTGGAGCTATGGTACCTCTGGTTGTATGCTTAGGATTTGTAGTAGCTAACACAATATGTAACGGAACCAAACTTCACCCATTCCTGCTGCTGGTGAATTTCAGGAATTAGTCTCTTTACACTGTTTGGGTGATCATCCAGGGGTACACTTCCCAGGCAGACACCTCACACCTGATTGGCTGACTCTTCCTCCTGATCTGGAGTATCCCTGTCTACCCCTTTCCCCATGTCTACACAGGCACACATACAGTGGTCCCTTCAGGTCTCTGATTTCCCTCTTTGGGTCCTTGCATAGGGGTGGAGGCATACAGGCTGCACGGATAAACATACATTTAGTCCAGCTAAAATCTCTGCCATATATAAAAGAGATATGTGAGCTGTGGTGCAGTTCCAGACTGGGGGCATGTACAATTGTCCCTAGAGAGTATCATCCTCAACAGAGCTCCTCAGGACAACACCCAAGCTCAGGGGGGCTAATTTCTTTCTGTATTTGTCTCCACATCATGGCAGTCCTTACATCAGCATGCTCATCATAGGTGATGATCTGGAAAATTCTGGAAAAATCCACAAATGCCAGTAAGATAGCTCCTTCTATAGGCTCTGTCAGTTGGTGATTAGCTGGAGAGTCTTATGCATGCAGCAAGCTCTCCGTAGATACAGACTATACATTGAGGGACCAGAAAAAAACCTGCATGAAGAATGTTTTAACCCAAGTGGACCCTACAAGTAGGTAAAGGTTGCAAGGATAGCTAAAGTCAAAAGTCACTAGTTTCACGAATGAGAAGATAGACCAAAGGTCAAGGGGCATAAACAAGAAATCAGTCTAGTGGTTAAAGGCAGGCAGTGAATGATAATAAACAGAGAACAAGCCGAAGTTCAAACCAAAGAAATAATGTAGGAGCAACTAAGGCCACAGGGTAAGCCAGGTCCAAAGAGAAAATCACAAATGTTCTTGTCATTCGAGCCAATGGAAATATTCTCTGAAATCCTTAAATTAAAAAAGTAAAAACTCACCTGCTCCCTCTATGTGCACTGGTTCATGCTGTCCCATGCTGCTCTGCACAGATAGCCTAGCCCCAGACACTAATGGGGCAGGTTATTTTGGCAAGGTAGCCAGCCCCTTCTGCCCTTAGAACTGGTATAGGGGTCTAAAGCACATGCCAGGATCTGCCTTGTTATGTCTTCAACATAAAGCTGTGGGGTGTGCATAGTTGAACCCAATCTAAGCACTGGTTATATGGAAAACCAGGGTAGCCGCAGGGAACCAAAATTTTAGCCTTGGCAGGGGCTTTAAGTATGGGGTTTTTCTCTCCAATGCACACACACTGCATGCTGCCTTTAATGGGAGGATTTTGCATGCTGCCTGTAAACGGGGGTACTGCTCGATTCATGTAATGGGGGGATTCTGCACACTATTAATTGGGGGGTTAAGGAATTTTGCACACTGCCTTCTGTTGGGTTCTGGGAAAAGGGGATTTATGGTAACCGTTGCAAGCCAAGATATCTACCATCCAATGTAATCTTCCAAGTCTGCTATGTACAACAAGCCCCCCCCCGCCCCCCCACAAAAACAGAGTTTTGTATTACACAGCAGATGAATGAATGATGGGACTAAACATCTTTTTCAGTTTGCCCCGCTTATCAGCCTCATCCTAAATGGAGACTAATCACTGCATTGTGTTTACATGTTTTATTCTTTCATTCATTTTATTTTCATCACTACCATAAGTAAGTAGGAGGTGTCAGCAAGTACCAAGCTTTATCTCTCTGAAAACCTGCAGACATGTGGCTGAAACATACTATTAATAGAGAGTTATTTCAAGCTATTTGGATATTTGCTTTAAAAATACTGATATACCAAATACATACTGTATAGCAAAGAATGCTTCTTCTAAACAAACAAACCTGGTAATGTCTTATGTAACAGATCTAGTAAATGTATTTAAAGTTAAAATAACAGTAAGTAAACTATGGTTTTGACTAACTCCCAAAGTCTTGTCAAGACTACTTCTCCTTTTCAGTATTTTAGCAAGTCAATGATCCCATGTGAGCAAAGCCTAGCTTGAAACGCACTTCATTATTATTTGTGCCCCCAGAAAATAGGGGCATCCACAGGTGGAGCTGGCCAAAAAGAACAAGTGGGTGCGGGCAATAGGTATATACTTATATCTGTATATATGAAAAGGGCAAACTCAATTTGATATGGCTGATTGGATACAATCAGAAGTGTAAGTGAATAATGGACACTGTTAATAGAGATGAGCGAACTTTTGAAAAATTCGATTCGACTGATTCGCCGAATTTTCCGACAAAAATCGTTTCGACCCGAATAAATTCGCGACGAATCGCTATTAAAAACGGCTATTTCTGAGCCTCCTACAGCCTCAATAGGGTTGTAAACCATTCAGCCTTGCTGTAACACGCACAGGATGCGTGCTGGGTTTGTTAAATAATACTTTGAAGAAATATCACATGCAGATCAGAGGCATCGCTAATAGAATCGCAGAGCGGCACAATTGCAGAGAGTTGAAGTGGCATCACTATGAGGGGCAGAAGGAGCCCAAATATACACTGGAGTTGGCCTCAGGAGCCCAAAAATTGGATGAATCACACCCTGGAGTTGGCAGAAGTTGGCAGCAGCAGCAGGAGCCCAAATATACACTGGAGTTGGCTTCAGGAGCCCAAAAATTGGATGAATCACACCCTGGAGTTGGCAGGAGTTGGCAGCAGCAGGAGCAGGAGCCCAAATATACACTGGAGTTGGCCTCAGGAGCCCAAAAATTGGATGAATCACACCCTGGAGTTGGCAGAAGTTGGCAGCAGCAGCAGCAGGAGCCCAAATATACACTGGAGTTGGCCTCAGGAGCCCAAAAATTGGATGAATCACACCCTGGAGTTGGCAGGAGTTGACAGTAGTAGCAGCAGGAGCCCAAATATACACTGGAGTTGGCCTCAGGAGCCCAAAAATTGGATGAATCACACCCTGGAGTTGGCAGAAGTTGGCAGCAGCAGCAGCAGGAGCCCAAATATACACTGGAGTTGGCCTCAGGAGCCCAAAAATTGGATGAATCACACCCTGGAGTTGGCAGAAGTTGGCAGCAGCCGCAGCAGGAGCCCAAATATACACTGGAGTTGGCTTCAGGAGCCCAAAAATTGGATGAATCACACCCTGGAGTTGGCAGGAGTTGACAGTAGTAGCAGCAGGAGCCCAAATATACACTGGAGTTGGCTTCAGGAGCCCAAAAATTGGATGAATCACACCCTGGAGTTGGCAGAAGTTGGCAGCAGCAGCAGCAGGAGCCCAAATATACACTGGAGTTGGCCTCAGGAGCCCAAAAATTGGATGAATCACACCCTGGAGTTGGCAGAAGTTGGCAGTAGTAGCAGCAGGAGCCCAAAAATACACTGGAGTTGGCCTCAGGAGCCCAAAAATTGGATGAATCACACCCTGGAGTTGGCAGAAGTTGGCAGTAGTAGCAGCAGGAGCCCAAATATACACTGGAGTTGGCTTCAGGAGCCCAAAAATTGGATGAATCACACCCTGGAGTTGGCAGAAGTTGGCAGTAGCAGCAGCAGGAGCCCAAATATACACTGGAGTTGGCTTCAGGAGCCCAAAAATTGGATGAATCACACCCTGGAGTTGGCAGGAGTTGACAGTAGCAGCAGCAGGAGCCCAAATATACACTGGAGTTGGCCTCAGGAGCCCAAAAATTGGATGAATCACACCCTGGAGTTGGCAGGAGTTGACAGTAGCAGCAGCAGGAGCCCAAATATACACTGGAGTTGGCTTCAGGAGCCCAAAAATTGGATGAATCACACCCTGGAGTTGGCAGAAGTTGGCAGCAGCAGCAGCAGCAGGAGCCCAAATATACACTGGAGTTGGCTTCAGGAGCCCAAAAATTGGATGAATCACACCCTGGAGTTGGCAGGAGTTGACAGTAGCAGCAGCAGGAGCCCAAATATACACTGGAGTTGGCCTCAGGAGCCCAAAAATTGGATGAATCACACCCTGGAGTTGGCAGAAGTTGGCAGCAGCAGCAGCAGGAGCCCAAATATACACTGGAGTTGGCCTCAGGAGCCCAAAAATTGGATGAATCACACCCTGGAGTTGGCAGGAGTTGACAGTAGTAGCAGCAGGAGCCCAAATATACACTGGAGTTGGCTTCAGGAGCCCAAAAATTGGATGAATCACACCCTGGAGTTGGCAGAAGTTGGCAGCAGCAGCAGCAGGAGCCCAAATATACACTGGAGTTGGCTTCAGGAGCCCAAAAATTGGATGAATCACACCCTGGAGTTGGCAGAAGTTGGCAGCAGCAGCAGCAGGAGCCCAAATATACACTGGAGTTGGCTTCAGGAGCCCAAAAATTGGATGAATCACACCCTGGAGTTGGCAGAAGTTGGCAGCAGCAGCAGCAGGAGCCCAAATATACACTGGAGTTGGCTTCAGGAGCCCAAAAATTGGATGAATCACACCCTGGAGTTGGCAGGAGTTGACAGCAGCAGCAGCAGGAGCCCAAATATACACTGGAGTTGGCTTCAGGAGCCCAAAAATTGGATGAATCACACCCTGGAGTTGGCAGGAGTTGACAGCAGCAGCAGCAGGAGCCCAAATATACACTGGAGTTGGCTTCAGGAGCCCAAAAATTGGATGAATCACACCCTGGAGTTGGCAGGAGTTGACAGCAGCAGCAGCAGGAGCCCAAATATACACTGGAGTTGGCTTCAGGAGCCCAAAAATTGGATGAATCACACCCTGGAGTTGGCAGAAGTTGGCAGCAGCAGCAGCAGGAGCCCAAATATACACTGGAGTTGGCTTCAGGAGCCCAAAAATTGGATGAATCACACCCTGGAGTTGGCAGGAGTTGACAGTAGCAGCAGCAGGAGCCCAAATATACACTGGAGTTGGCTTCAGGAGCCCAAAAATTGGATGAATCACACCCTGGAGTTGGCAGAAGTTGGCAGTAGTAGCAGCAGGAGCCCAAATATACACTGGAGTTGGCTTCAGGAGCCCAAAAATTGGATGAATCACACCCTGGAGTTGGCAGAAGTTGGCAGTAGCAGCAGCAGGAGCCCAAATATACACTGGAGTTGGCTTCAGGAGCCCAAAAATTGGATGAATCACACCCTGGAGTTGGCAGGAGTTGACAGTAGCAGCAGCAGGAGCCCAAATATACACTGGAGTTGGCCTCAGGAGCCCAAAAATTGGATGAATCACACCCTGGAGTTGGCAGGAGTTGACAGTAGCAGCAGCAGGAGCCCAAATATACACTGGAGTTGGCTTCAGGAGCCCAAAAATTGGATGAATCACACCCTGGAGTTGGCAGAAGTTGGCAGCAGCAGCAGCAGCAGGAGCCCAAATATACACTGGAGTTGGCTTCAGGAGCCCAAAAATTGGATGAATCACACCCTGGAGTTGGCAGGAGTTGACAGTAGCAGCAGCAGGAGCCCAAATATACACTGGAGTTGGCTTCAGGAGCCCAAAAATTGGATGAATCACACCCTGGAGTTGGCAGAAGTTGGCAGCAGCAGCAGCAGCAGGAGCCCAAATATACACTGGAGTTGGCTTCAGGAGCCCAAAAATTGGATGAATCACACCCTGGAGTTGGCAGAAGTTGGCAGCAGCAGCAGCAGCAGGAGCCCAAATATACACTGGAGTTGGCTTCAGGAGCCCAAAAATTGGATGAATCACACCCTGGAGTTGGCAGAAGTTGGCAGCAGCAGCAGCAGCAGGAGCCCAAATATACACTGGAGTTGGCTTCAGGAGCCCAAAAATTGGATGAATCACACCCTGGAGTTGGCAGAAGTTGGCAGTAGCAGCAGCAGGAGCCCAAATATACACTGGAGTTGGCTTCAGGAGCCCAAAAATTGGATGAATCACACCCTGGAGTTGGCAGGAGTTGACAGTAGCAGCAGCAGGAGCCCAAATATACACTGGAGTTGGCTTCAGGAGCCCAAAAATTGGATGAATCACACCCTGGAGTTGGCAGGAGTTGACAGTAGCAGCAGCAGGAGCCCAAATATACACTGGAGTTGGCTTCAGGAGCCCAAAAATTGGATGAATCACACCCTGGAGTTGGCAGGAGTTGACAGTAGCAGCAGCAGGAGCCCAAATATACACTGGAGTTGGCTTCAGGAGCCCAAAAATTGGATGAATCACACCCTGGAGTTGGCAGAAGTTGGCAGTAGTAGCAGCAGGAGCCCAAATATACACTGGAGTTGGCTTCAGGAGCCCAAAAATTGGATGAATCACACCCTGGAGTTGGCAGGAGTTGACAGTAGCAGCAGCAGGAGCCCAAATATACACTGGAGTTGGCCTCAGGAGCCCAAAAATTGGATGAATCACACCCTGGAGTTGGCAGGAGTTGACAGTAGTAGCAGCAGGAGCCCAAATATACACTGGAGTTGGCTTCAGGAGCCCAAAAATTGGATGAATCACACCCTGGAGTTGGCAGAAGTTGGCAGTAGCAGCAGCAGGAGCCCAAAAAATGGCCTAAAGACATAAATATGTTTTGCACCATTTGTAAAGTGTAAAACGTGGCACCATGCTGAATCTAGTCGCATGCATCAGGCATTGGTGGGTGGAAATCCTGGCTGATCCATCCCTGATTCATTTTGACAAAGGTGAGTCTCTCCACATTTTTAGTTGACAGACAAGTTCTCCTCGCCGTAACTATGGCCCCCGCCGCACTAAACACCCGCTCAGATGGCACGCTACTTGCCGGGCAGGACAGCTTTTCCAGGGCAAACTCTGCTAGTTGCGGCCACAAATCAAGTTTGGCTGCCCAGAAGTCCAGCGGATCCTCAAGGTGTGTTGGCATGGTCATGTCAAAGTATGACATGACCTGCTGGTTCAGGTCCTGCTCCAGGTCTTCCTGCTGCTCATGAGTAGCCTCACTATGCGGGTGTAGAAAGCTACTCATTAGCGACTGAAGACTGAGGCTGCTGCTGCTGATGGAGCTTCTGCTGCTGCTGCTGCCAACCCCCCCAGCGGCCATGGCAGTGGAAGGTGAGCGCAGAGGTCCCCTCGAGTCAGACCTGCGAGAGTATGGACCATGGCGCAGATAGGCATCGGCCAACTGCCTACGTAGAATGTCTTTGTAGTAGTTGAGTTTGTCCTCCCTCTCGGTGGGTTTAAAAAATGCCCCCATTTTGTGCCGGAAGCGAGGGTCCAATAAGGTGGACAGCCAGAAGTCATCCCGCCGACAGATGGAAACAATTCTGGGGTCACTACGCAAGCATGTGAGCATGCTTCGTGCCATTTGCGCAAGTGACTCGGATGGACTACCTGTCTCCATCTCCACTGCATACTGCCACGGTGTGCCCGGGTCCTCTGTCTCTCCTTCCTCAAAAACCTCTAGCTCCTCTGGCTGCTCCTGCTCCTCCTCTCCTGTCCGCTGACTAGATAAACCAGCCATTTCGCCAAGCCTAAACTGTGTTTCGCTGGGCAACTCCTCCTCCTCCTCTTCCTCCTCCTCCTCCTCCAGTTCAGCTCCAACGGGGTTCATGTGGCCGTAAGATGTAAACGCCATGTCTCCAGTGCCCTGACCAGCCATGGTTTCCAACATGTGCTGTAGTACATGAAGCAGTGGAATCACGTCGTTCATCCCGTAATCCTGCCGACTGACAAATAAAGTGGCTTCCTCAAAGGGCCTGAGCAAACGGCAGGTGTCACGTATGAGCTGCCACTGGTTGACATTGAAGTTACACAGGGGAGTCCCCCTATCTGCTTGGATCATCAGGAAATCCGTGATGGCTTTTCTCTGTTCATATAATCGGTCCAACATGTGAAGGGTGGATTTCCAACGGGTGGAAACATCGCAAATCAGACTATGTTGGGGGATACCATTCTGACGCTGTAGCTCAAGAAGGGTGTGTTTGGCGGTGTAGGAGTGGCTGAAGTGCATGCAAAGTTTCCGTGAAGTTGTTAGGATGTCCTGCAGATGGGGGGAACACTTCAGAAACCGCTTGACAACCAGATTGAAGACGTGAGCCATGCAGGGGGCATGGGTCAGGCTTCCTTGGCGCAGCGCAGACAAAATGTTCTTCCCATTGTCGGTAACCATGATTCCCATTTTAAGTTTTCTCGGAGTAAGCCATGTTTGGATTTCCTGATGAATACATTTAAGCAGTTCCTCCCCTGTGTGACTCCGTTCGCCAAGACAAACCATGTGAAGCACTGCGTGACACCTCCGTGCCCTGCACACATGGTAGACTGGAGGGGCACTGAGACTTGAGCCTACAGTGGAGGGTGAGGAGATGGCGGAGGATGAGGAGGCCGAGTCGCACGGTGTCACAGGCCCAATGGGCAGAGAGCGCGGAGGCCGAAGCGGCGTGACCTGTCCAAGTTGCTGCTGCAAAGGGACCACATTCACCCAGTGGGCCGTAAACGACATGTACTGCCCCTGACCGTAGTTACAGCTCCAGATGTCGGCGCTGCCATGTATTTTGCTACACACCGACAGGCTCAAGGACTGGCCCACCTTCTGTTCAACAAAAGTGTGCAGCGCTGGTACTGCCTTCTTGGCAAAGAAATGACGGCTTGGGACTCTCCACCTCGGCTCGGCACAAGCCATCAGTTCTCTGAAAGGTGCAGATTCCACCACCTGAAAAGGGAGCGACTGCAGCACCAGCAACTTGGACAGGAGCACATTCAGCTTCTGCGCCGTAGGATGAGTGGGCGCATACTGCTGTCTCTTGGACATGGCTTCGCTGATGGATTGCTGGCGGGATGCATGACTTGGAGGAGGAGGAGGAGGAGCAGGAGCGACAGAGGATGGGTGTGACGCACAGCTGCCTTCGGCTGAGGTGCTGGAGCCTTGGCTGGCAGAAATTGGGAGCTCACTTGGTGAGGAAGCAGACTGGACCACCCCTTGGGAGCCTCGGTTCTCCCAGGTCGTTTTATGGTGACGCATCATATGTTGACGCAGGGCCGTGGTGCCAACATTTGGACCCTGGCCACGCTTCACCTTTTGCCTACATATCTTGCATGTGGCCATGTTACCCTCCTGCGGATGCCTCAGGAAAAACTGCCACACTGCCGAGTAGCTACTTTTCCCACCCCCTGGCCTCACTGATTCACTGCTGCTGTTGCCAACTCCAGGAACCCCTGCTCCACTACCTCCCGATAAGGTAGACTGCCGCACAGCAGGTGCTCTACCCCGGCCCCGGCCCCGGCCGGCTCCAGCCTTTGGAATTGTGCCCCCATGCTGACTGCTACCACCTTGCTGCCTCAGCTGCTGACTCCGGGGCAACCTGCGCCCCTCTTCTCCTGATGATGACGATGAAGCCCCTTCATCACCCGGCTCCCAAGTGCGATCGGCTTCATCGTCATCATCATCATCATCATCACCGGGTTGTGGCTGTACGTCACTGATGTTCGTGGATTCGTCAACAGTGTCTGGCGCAGGAGCTGGAACGCTCGCAGCACCCACGACACTGTCCACATCACTATTTGTCTGCCTAGCTAAAGAAGCCACCTCCATTTCTTGGCTGGGCAGTAGCTGCTGACTGTCCTCCTGTATCTGATCGTCCTCCTCACTAAAGAGTGGAGCTGAACCCAAAGCATAGGATACGTCGCTGGGGGAGGGAACGGCGTAGGACAGAGGCAATGGGAGGACAGGGACTGCTCTCGGGGCATGCCAACTCAGGGTTGTGTCAGAGGAACCTACCGACCCTAGACTGGGGGTCTCAGATGTAAGTTGTGATGATGTTGTTGATGAGCGCGTCAGCCAATCTACCACGGCAGATGCGTTACTGGTGGAGACCCGACCGCTAGCAGATACTGGCAGATTAGGTCTCTCAGCGTGACTCCTGCTGCTACTGGCCCCCAGTCTGATGCGAGCTCTGCCTGCGGAATCTTGGCCTCTGCCACTCCTCTTTTCACTTCCAGGCACTTGTCTGCCCGACATAGTCTAACTGGCGTGGTAGTAGGTGATATTTTAAGAACCCCCAGGCAGCAGTGGGTCTATATAAAACAGAATATAATGCACACCAAAAGTGAGCAGTAACACTCAGCCTCCAACAGGCCTGCTTAGTGTAAATAAGAGAGCTGCTTAGTGTAAATAAAGAGGGGTATGCTATGTTACAGAATGGGATGCCTCAACAGAAGTGCACCTGGCAGGCAGCAGTAAGCCTATGCCCAGCAAAAGTGTCTTATAATATAAATATAATAAGAGCAAATGCTTATATGGTCTTAAACAGAGGCTGCTTTAGTCACAGAATGGGATGCCCTGGGCAGGAATGGACCTGGCAGGGTCCAGTAGGGCTTTGGCCAGCAAAAGTGTCTTTATCAGGCTAATTTCAAATATGATAAGAGCAAATGCTTATATGGTCTTAAACAGAGGCTGCTGTAGTCACAGAATGGGATGCCCCGGGCAGGAATCGACCTGGCAGGGTCCAGTAGGGCTTTGGCCAGCAAAAGTGTCTTTATCAGGCCTGATTTCTATGAGAATAAGTGCAAATGTTTATTATGCTATTAAATAGAGGCTGCTTTAGTCACAGAATGGGATGCCAGTGCCACAAAAACCAGAGAGCATGCACAGCAAAAGTGTCTTTATCAGGCCTGATTTCTATGAGAATAAGTGCAAATGTTTATTATGCTATTAAATAGAGGCTGCTTTAGTCACAGAATGGGATGCCAGTGCCACAAAAACCAGAGAGCATGCACAGCAAAAGTGTCTTTATCAGGCCTGATTTCTATGAGAATAAGTGCAAATGTTTATTATGCTATTAAATAGAGGCTGCTTTAGTCACAGAATGGGATGCCAGTGCCACAAAAACCAGAGAGCATGCACAGCAAAAGTGTCTTTATCAGGCCTGATTTCTATGAGAATAAGTGCAAATGTTTATTATGCTATTAAATAGAGGCTGCTTTAGTCACAGAATGGGATGCCAGTGCCACAAAAACCAGAGAGCATGCACAGCAAAAGTGTCTTTATCAGGCCTGATTTCTATGAGAATAAGTGCAAATGTTTATTATGCTATTAAATAGAGGCTGCTTTAGTCACAGAATGGGATGCCAGTGCCACAAAAACCAGAGAGCATGCACAGCAAAAGTGTCTTTATCAGGCCTGATTTCTATGAGAATAAGTGCAAATGTTTATTATGCTATTAAATAGAGGCTGCTTTAGTCACAGAATGGGATGCCAGTGCCACAAAAACCAGAGAGCATGCACAGCAAAAGTGTCTTTATCAGGCCTGATTTCTATGAGAATAAGTGCAAATGTTTATTATGCTATTAAATAGAGGCTGCTTTAGTCACAGAATGGGATGCCAGTGCCACAAAAACCAGAGAGCATGCACAGCAAAAGTGTCTTTATCAGGCCTGATTTCTATGAGAATAAGTGCAAATGTTTATTATGCTATTAAATAGAGGCTGCTTTAGTCACAGAATGGGATGCCAGTGCCACAAAAACCAGAGAGCATGCACAGCAAAAGTGTCTTTATCAGGCCTGATTTCTATGAGAATAAGTGCAAATGTTTATTATGCTATTAAATAGAGGCTGCTTTAGTCACAGAATGGGATGCCAGTGCCACAAAAACCAGAGAGCATGCACAGCAAAAGTGTCTTTATCAGGCCTGATTTCTATGAGAATAAGTGCAAATGGTTATTATGCTATTAAATAGAGGCTGCTTTAGTCACAGAATGGGATGCCAGTGCCACAAAAACCAGAGAGCATGCACAGCAAAAGTGTCTTTATCAGGCCTGATTTCTATGAGAATAAGTGCAAATGTTTATTATGCTATTAAATAGAGGCTGCTTTAGTCACAGAATGGGATGCCAGTGCCACAAAAACCAGAGAGCATGCACAGCAAAAGTGTCTTTATCAGGCCTGATTTCTATGAGAATAAGTGCAAATGGTTATTATGCTATTAAATAGAGGCTGCTTTAGTCACAGAATGGGATGCCAGTGCCACAAAAACCAGAGAGCATGCACAGCAAAAGTGTCTTTATCAGGCCTGATTTCTATGAGAATAAGTGCAAATGTTTATTATGCTATTAAATAGAGGCTGCTTTAGTCACAGAATGGGATGCCAGTGCCACAAAAACCAGAGAGCATGCACAGCAAAAGTGTCTTTATCAGGCCTGATTTCTATGAGAATAAGTGCAAATGTTTATTATGCTATTAAATAGAGGCTGCTTTAGTCACAGAATGGGATGCCAGTGCCACAAAAACCAGAGAGCATGCACAGCAAAAGTGTCTTTATCAGGCCTGATTTCTATGAGAATAAGTGCAAATGTTTATTATGCTATTAAATAGAGGCTGCTTTAGTCACGGAATGGGATGCCAGTGCCACAAAAACCAGAGAGCATGCACAGCAAAAGTGTCTTTATCAGGCCTGATTTCTATGAGAATAAGTGCAAATGTTTATTATGCTATTAAATAGAGGCTGCTTTAGTCACAGAATGGGATGCCAGTGCCACAAAAACCAGAGAGCATGCACAGCAAAAGTGTCTTTATCAGGCCTGATTTCTATGAGAATAAGTGCAAATGTTTATTATGCTATTAAATAGAGGCTGCTTTAGTCACAGAATGGGATGCCAGTGCCACAAAAACCAGAGAGCATGCACAGCAAAAGTGTCTTTATCAGGCCTGATTTCTATGAGAATAAGTGCAAATGTTTATTATGCTATTAAATAGAGGCTGCTTTAGTCACAGAATGGGATGCCAGTGCCACAAAAACCAGAGAGCATGCACAGCAAAAGTGTCTTTATCAGGCCTGATTTCTATGAGAATAAGTGCAAATGTTTATTATGCTATTAAATAGAGGCTGCTTTAGTCACAGAATGGGATGCCAGTGCCACAAAAACCAGAGAGCATGCACAGCAAAAGTGTCTTTATCAGGCCTGATTTCTATGAGAATAAGTGCAAATGTTTATTATGCTATTAAATAGAGGCTGCTTTAGTCACAGAATGGGATGCCAGTGCCACAAAAACCAGAGAGCATGCACAGCAAAAGTGTCTTTATCAGGCCTGATTTCTATGAGAATAAGTGCAAATGTTTATTATGCTATTAAATAGAGGCTGCTTTAGTCACGGAATGGGATGCCAGTGCCACAAAAACCAGAGAGCATGCACAGCAAAAGTGTCTTTATCAGGCCTGATTTCTATGAGAATAAGTGCAAATGTTTATTATGCTATTAAATAGAGGCTGCTTTAGTCACAGAATGGGATGCCAGTGCCACAAAAACCAGAGAGCATGCACAGCAAAAGTGTCTTTATCAGGCCTGATTTCTATGAGAATAAGTGCAAATGTTTATTATGCTATTAAATAGAGGCTGCTTTAGTCACAGAATGGGATGCCAGTGCCACAAAAACCAGAGAGCATGCACAGCAAAAGTGTCTTTATCAGGCCTGATTTCTATGAGAATAAGTGCAAATGGTTATTATGCTATTAAATAGAGGCTGCTTTAGTCACAGAATGGGATGCCAGTGCCACAAAAACCAGAGAGCATGCACAGCAAAAGTGTCTTTATCAGGCCTGATTTCTATGAGAATAAGTGCAAATGTTTATTATGCTATTAAATAGAGGCTGCTTTAGTCACAGAATGGGATGCCAGTGCCACAAAAACCAGAGAGCATGCACAGCAAAAGTGTCTTTATCAGGCCTGATTTCTATGAGAATAAGTGCAAATGGTTATTATGCTATTAAATAGAGGCTGCTTTAGTCACAGAATGGGATGCCAGTGCCACAAAAACCAGAGAGCATGCACAGCAAAAGTGTCTTTATCAGGCCTGATTTCTATGAGAATAAGTGCAAATGTTTATTATGCTATTAAATAGAGGCTGCTTTAGTCACAGAATGGGATGCCAGTGCCACAAAAACCAGAGAGCATGCACAGCAAAAGTGTCTTTATCAGGCCTGATTTCTATGAGAATAAGTGCAAATGTTTATTATGCTATTAAATAGAGGCTGCTTTAGTCACAGAATGGGATGCCAGTGCCACAAAAACCAGAGAGCATGCACAGCAAAAGTGTCTTTATCAGGCCTGATTTCTATGAGAATAAGTGCAAATGTTTATTATGCTATTAAATAGAGGCTGCTTTAGTCACAGAATGGGATGCCAGTGCCACAAAAACCAGAGAGCATGCACAGCAAAAGTGTCTTTATCAGGCCTGATTTCTATGAGAATAAGTGCAAATGTTTATTATGCTATTAAATAGAGGCTGCTTTAGTCACAGAATGGGATGCCAGTGCCACAAAAACCAGAGAGCATGCACAGCAAAAGTGTCTTTATCAGGCCTGATTTCTATGAGAATAAGTGCAAATGTTTATTATGCTATTAAATAGAGGCTGCTTTAGTCACAGAATGGGATGCCAGTGCCACAAAAACCAGAGAGCATGCACAGCAAAAGTGTCTTTATCAGGCCTGATTTCTATGAGAATAAGTGCAAATGTTTATTATGCTATTAAATAGAGGCTGCTTTAGTCACAGAATGGGATGCCAGTGCCACAAAAACCAGAGAGCATGCACAGCAAAAGTGTCTTTATCAGGCCTGATTTCTATGAGAATAAGTGCAAATGTTTATTATGCTATTAAATAGAGGCTGCTTTAGTCACAGAATGGGATGCCAGTGCCACAAAAACCAGAGAGCATGCACAGCAAAAGTGTCTTTATCAGGCCTGATTTCTATGAGAATAAGTGCAAATGTTTATTATGCTATTAAATAGAGGCTGCTTTAGTCACAGAATGGGATGCCAGTGCCACAAAAACCAGAGAGCATGCACAGCAAAAGTGTCTTTATCAGGCCTGATTTCTATGAGAATAAGTGCAAATGTTTATTATGCTATTAAATAGAGGCTGCTTTAGTCACAGAATGGGATGCCAGTGCCACAAAAACCAGAGAGCATGCACAGCAAAAGTGTCTTTATCAGGCCTGATTTCTATGAGAATAAGTGCAAATGTTTATTATGCTATTAAATAGAGGCTGCTTTAGTCACAGAATGGGATGCCAGTGCCACAAAAACCAGAGAGCATGCACAGCAAAAGTGTCTTTATCAGGCCTGATTTCTATGAGAATAAGTGCAAATGGTTATTATGCTATTAAATAGAGGCTGCTTTAGTCACAGAATGGGATGCCAGTGCCACAAAAACCAGAGAGCATGCACAGCAAAAGTGTCTTTATCAGGCCTGATTTCTATGAGAATAAGTGCAAATGTTTATTATGCTATTAAATAGAGGCTGCTTTAGTCACAGAATGGGATGCCAGTGCCACAAAAACCAGAGAGCATGCACAGCAAAAGTGTCTTTATCAGGCCTGATTTCTATGAGAATAAGTGCAAATGTTTATTATGCTATTAAATAGAGGCTGCTTTAGTCACAGAATGGGATGCCTCACAGCAGACTTAAGATCAGTTCAGTATATATGCACAGTTAGTTACTATAAGCAGCCTGAAAACGCTAACAAAGGCTGGATGAAAAAAAAAAATCTCCCTGTCAGCCAGCTCCGTTTTTCCTACCTTTCCCTGGCTTTCTGTCTGTCTCCTGTCTGTCTCCTGCCTGTCTCCAGCCTGTCCCTGTCTGTCCCTGTCTGTCCCTGTCTCCAGCCTGTCTCCAGCCTGTCTAACTGCCTCAGCTACACAGCGTTCTGTCTGTCTGTCACGAATGCAATAGAGAAATGAGGAAAAGCAAGATGGCCGCCGTTAAATACCGCTGTGTGACGTCACCGGGCTTGCTGGCTGCTGATAGGCTGCATGTGACTGCCCCAGCTTGCACTGGCGCGGGATACATGTCCAGACATGTCCCGCCCGCCATCTTAGAATGCCTGTAATGTAAATGAATGGATGTTAAAGGAAAACTTCGAGTGATCGAATCGCGGGGAAATTCGGATTCGATCCGAATCGAATTTTTCCTGAAATTCGGATCGAATCCGGGTTCGTCCGGATCGATTCGCTCATCCCTAACTGTTAAAATGAAATGGAATCCCTTGGAAAATGTCAAGTAAAAAAAAAAAAAAAATAAGTAAAGAAGAGGAAGGAGCAGCAGATGAAACTGGTGTGATCAGTTACTGATGAGCAGTGACGAATGTTTTCTTTCCAGCTATTTTTAATTTAACAGGGACTCTGTATATTAACTCACTTTCTTTCCCTCAGCCTGGCTCTTTGAAAGCACACTCCACAGAAGTAAATGTTCATAAGGAGACATCAATTACAGGCCATTTTAAGAGTTTTAAATGTGATCCTGCAGTGCCGCTTAACTAAATGATTCCTGAAAAGGATGTGTAGTGAATTAATAAAGCACAGTGAGTCAGTGACTTGGCCACTAAGAAACATCAAATTAATTACAAGCACTTTCAGTGAGTTATAGGAAAACATACCATCACAATAATGGTATAGAAATGCCCTAGCCCACTTAACCTGTGGCACAGGTCAGGTTTTTTGTCAGGTAAGTGGGAGGGGTAAATAGGAGTAATAGGGGTAAAAGTTGTGGCAGATAATTAGAGGCTCAGTAAGGATGATTGCTTTAATGGCATTAATAATGAAAAAACCCTGGTTGAAATCTCTGGCTCTATAATAAGATAACAGTTTATTTGTATGTTTAGCATTGGTAGGTGTTTAGATAGGTTGAGTATTGGGAATATGGTTGGGATGTGGGACTGATGAGGGGGAAGGGCTATAAATATTGGACCAATATATATGGAGAGGAGCCAATCAGCATGTGTATAGGTAGCATGTGAGGATTGTTAGATAAATGGTAAGGTGGTAATGTGGTAATGTGGTGGTGTGATAGAAGGACAGAAGGACACAGAAGGACATACGAGTGTAAAAAAATCAGTCAAATATGGAGTTTGTGGATAAATGAAAAATTCTTTACGCTATTTAAAATTCAAAAAATCCAGTTTCCAAATTGCTTAAGTGGCCCTCGCTCTTCAAAATGTTGAGCACCCCTGCCCTAGCCCCTTCATTTAAAGAAGAGCAACTCCCGGCCTAGAGATTGTGAGATGAACTTACTATTTGGTTATGAAAGATCAAAAGTGAGACTAAATCAGTGGTCACATTGTCACTGTCAGCAAAAAGAACTTCAAAGTGATGTCTAGCCTTTCCCAGGTTATTCAGAACCATTAATTAAGTGTTCTTGCATGGCAAGATCACTTATTGTTCTTTCTCATATATATTATTAAGTGTTCTTGCATGGCAAGATCACTTATTGTTCTTGCTGATCTATTATTCCACCATATTTTGCACTGTAACTCCTCCCACAGTTTTTACACTACATAGACCATAATATAAAACGTGCGGATCGTTCCCGAATGGTGTGCTATTACTTTGTGGAACGTTTCACCAAAACGGTTTCCGAAATATTGGCGTTTTTCTGGCACAATTTTCCCATAGGAATGAATCTGAGGAATGTTCAAAACTAGAGTGGGAGATGAGTGTGAAGTGAAAAATCAGGACATGATTTCTAAACTGCGACCTCTCCCTCATTTTTAAGCCCACCTACACAAATCTTATATCAAAACGTTCAGCTATCCCTGCTGCCGCTAAAAATGTTTTCACAATATGACCTTTTGTTTGCAACTCACACCTCCCATTGACATTCACTGAAACTCCACTCTAGACACCACATATTTGAATGGCAATTTCTAAACTGCGACTGTGCCTTCATTTTTAATATTTCAGAGACACGCTATGTATACATTGTAGGCCTGGCTCTTGTGATTCTTACAGTATAATGCTCTTTGCTGTAGGGTTAGGGTTATTAAGCTACAGCCATTTGAATATGGCAACCACCAGTGAATTATAAATGTGTTTTAAACTGCATTGTCTGGTTACCTCAGAGTGAGTTGCCATAGAAACACAGCTGCAGCCTGGCTCGTTACATTCATTTTACAGCTGCTCCGCCCACACAGCCAGTCTCAGGAAAACTCCCCATGAAAACATGTTATGGAAAACAGGTTAGACAAATGATATAGCCAGTCATTTAGCAAGATAGAAATACTTCATCATTTAATGCCTACTATCTTTACTCACTCCAAACAATCCATATAGTTACTCTGCCCAGTCAAACCTTTCCACAGTTACTCCAGCCCCTCCAACCACACAACAGTTACTCAAGTCACTCCACCCAGTTACTCTGCCCTCTCCAGTTGTAGAGAACTGGTGGAGGCAAGAACACTTCACACAATTTCTCCAGAAATTGCACCTTTTATCTTTTTTATTCTTATTATAGCCAAATTTTGCACTGTAACTCCTCAGTTTTTACACTACATAGACCATAATATATATATATCCAATAATTATGTTCAGATAGTGTAAAAACAGACCAAAACCTGTGATTTGGCCCCTCATCTTTGGTCTGCCTTCCAGGGACTCTTCTATCCCCTGATTAGCCATTTGGTTAGTCAATTTCACCTTTTCAGGCTTTCTTATATCACAAGCTTCATAACAATAAAATACAATTGTTGAAGAGAGAACAGTGGGCACCAGAGAGCATGAAAGGCCATGATGGGCAGCAGAAAGGGAGCATGGTGGGCAGAAGAAAAAGAGAGCATGTGGGGCCAGGGTGGACAGCAAGAAAGGGCATGGTAAGCAGCAGGAAGAAGAGAGCACGGTGAGAAGCCAGAAAATAGCATTGTAGGGCAGCAGGAAGGGGCAGGCCAATTGACCAACTGGAAATGGCAACAAATGAATTTAAGTAAGTGGGTACAGTGGTGTTCAGAAAGGGACAGAAAAGGCAACATGAAGGAACAGAAGGGAAATTGGGCAGCTATAAAGGAGCAAAGTGGGCAGAGACTGTAGAAAAAGCAAAACAGATACCAGTTGACAACATTAACTGTGTGGGCTGGACCACACCTCTATTAAATAGACTTACACCATGTCCGCTGTGAATGCTGATCCTTTTCAAGCCTGGTAACAACAGCAAGAAGACCTTGTTGATGACATGTGTGTGTGTGTGTGTGTGGGGGGGGGGGGGGGGGGGGTGATTCCAGTAGGTTATGAACTTTGTCATCCATATGACAAGAGATCAGCCAAAAGAGTGTGGGGGGGGGGGGGTGAAAGGGGAGGATGGGGGAACCAGACTGGGTAAGAAATCTGCAGTACAGATCTGCTCTCTTTTTCTGCTGACATGAAGACAGGGAAAGCTAGCTGAACTGAAAATGTTGATTGTCTTCACCGCCACTAACATCACTGATCACCCTTTCAGTTCCAGCTTGCCCTGCTGCTGATGAGTGCTCTTCCAGGCAGGTATAAAACAAACACACACTGATAGCAGGGTACTACTTAATAGAATCCCCTACACCAAGAAATGTTGCCTGGTTCCGCAGAGATGATGTCCTGTGCACAGCATTTGCACACCCTGAGCTATTTTTATCTTGCCCTGGTGTCCCCCTTCTACAGACACATAGGCCCACCCTGTGACAGTGCCTGGGTTTGTCTAGTGACAACTAAGTTTAACCAAGGAGTTTGTTTTTGTCTAGGCTTTCACTTACCTACACATTATAACATAGGCTTGCAAGTGGAAAAGTGAATCCTACACACCTGCCACTTTTCTATTTATGCTTTCTACAAAATGTTCCTTGTTTTTTGTTAAGTTTTGCCTAAAAAGATACATTATGTTACCACGTATGCCAGCATGGGTCAATATATGCCAATGTAGCATGCACCAGCAACACCACCTCCGAGCCTGGCATAGTGCTTGGTAAATTAGGTCCATATTGTTATAATAGCATATCATCACCGTCTGAGTTTCACTGCAACACTGCTATAGCAGTGGAATTATAGCTTAAATTACAGATGGTTTAAACTTTTACTTTCATTTCCAGCCTGTGATTCAAGTGGGAGAGGACTGAGCACTGTGATGGTTGTGCTGTGTGGTTTGCATCATCATAATGAATGGTCTATAAGATGTGTGTAATGTAATATATACCATATATACACCATAAACCCTTTTTTGACATATCATAAAACAAAAATTGGCCAGTGATCTTGTATAAACAGCTATTCACGGTGTTTAACCCTTTAAGTGCCAGCCTACCTGGAGTTTTTGTCACACTCTGTTGCCAGATCATTTTGCACTATTTTGCGCTCCCCATGTTCAAATGTGATTTTGGAAGGGATTTCCAGGGATTTCCCAGGAAAATGATATATTGTTTTTTTCAGCAGAGTCTGGGCTTTAACATGAAATGTCTTGTTTGTCATATTGTAGTTTTTTTTGTAATAAAAAATGTAAGTTTGTCAATGAAATCTTATTGCGTGTGAAATCCCAATTTCTCCCGGTTACAGCGGTACCACAAATGTATTGGTAGACACCCTTTCCTGCCCAGGAGACTCCCCCAAACTGAAACAGCGCTTTAGGGGATTTTCAGATAAAATACAACTATGCTACGCAATATGCGCACCTTGCAGTTTTTCCAAAAAAACAACCCTTTATATTTGAAATACCCTCAACAAACTATATATTCTCTGGAAGTACACACCTCAGGCTTTCTAGGCGTACCAGGCTTGTTGATGTGGCCATAGTTTTCTGGAAGTAATCCCTCAATGGATTCTTTGGTTGCAAAGAGTTTCCCTAAAAAAAGGATAAAAAAGCAGAATCAAAGCCACATTTTCCTAAAAAAACTATATACAAACAAGAAAAAACAAGTTTAATCTGAAAACGCAACAACCTCCGAACAGAACGATACCCAACATGCATAGCTACTGTCAAGGGAAGAGTTGCCAAACACCCCAAAGTAAAGCATGTGCGTAACGGTAATTTTACTTGAAAATTTCAGCTCTGCAGACAAAGTGCGCACCTTGCGATTTTTCAACCAAAACAACCCTTGACATTTAGAATATCCCCCATAAACCATATATTCCCTGAAAGTACACACGTTAAGCTTTCTAAGGGTACCCAACTTGTTCTAGTGGGCTCATCTTTCTGGAATTATTACCTCAAAGAATTCTTTGGTTGCGCAGGGTTTCCCTAAAAAAATTATAAAAAAGCTGAATAAAAAACACCTTTTCCTAAAATATAAATATGCAAACCAGAAAAAACAAGCTAAGTCTGAAAGCGCAAGGTCCCCCGAACAGAACAATACCCAACATGCATAGGTACTATTAACCCTTGTAATTGCCAGCCTACTTGAGATTTTGTCACCCTCTGTTGACAGGCCATTTTTCCCCATTTTGCGTCATGTTTTGCGCCATGTTTTGCGCCATTTTTGCTGGAACTTTCAGGAAAATTATATATATATTTTTGCAGCAGAGTTTAGGCTTTAACATGAAATGTCTTGTTTGTAAATTTTTTTTTTTTTTTTTTTTTTTTACACTATTATAAAGTAAAAAAAATAAATAAATAAATAAAAATTTTTTTTTAAAAATTGACTCCTTTATTTTAAATAAAAAATGTATTTTATTAAGGAAAATCATATTGCATGTGAAAGCCCCATTTCTACCGATTAGAACGGTACCACATATTTATCGGTAGCCCCCCCATTCTTGCCCAGGAGACCCCTCTAACTGAAACAAGTATTTTATAACATTCACAAAAAAAATACAAATACCATCCACACTACAAAGGGTTAAATCGAGAAAAAAATGACATAGGGTCCCCCCTCCCAGGGGAGGGAGACCCCATTTTTTTTTTGATTTTTAAGGGTTAAAAACCCTTAAAAATCAAAAAAAAAATTGACGTGGGGTCCCCCTTACCCAAAGTAACCAGCCCGGGACCAGCTATGGGGGCTTGTAGGCACAGAGTGGGGGGGCCAGCTTTTGTGGCCCCCCCACCCTGCAGCCTACGAGCCCACATAGCCTATGTGGGCCCGGGCTCTTCTGCCCCCCCTGGCCTTTGGGGAGGCAGGTAATGGGGGTGCCGGGGGTTAATGGCAAGCCACCCGCTAGCGCAGGTGGCTTGCCATCCCCCCAGCCTTGTGAACTGGTATAGGGGTCATGGACCCCTTACCAGTTCACAAGGGGTTAAATGTAAATAATCACACAGACACACATAAAGAAAAAAATATTTTATTAATTTTTATTTTTTTTTACACTGTACTCACCTCCCATCCATCCTGGAGCACTATGTCCCTCGGCGATCACTGGCTTCTGCTCACTTGCTAGAAGCCTTTTATAGCTGCTGGATGACAGATTACAAAGGGTTAATAAAAAAAAAAAATGACATAGGGTCCCCCCTCCCAGGGGGGGCGGACCCCATTTTTTTTTGATTTTTAAGGGTTAAAAACCCTTAAAAATAAAAAAAAAAATTGACGTGGGGTCCCCCTTACCCACAGTAACCAGCCCGGGACCAGCTATGGGGGCTTGTAGGCACAGAGTGGGGGGGCCAGCTTATGTGGCCCCCCCACCCTGCAGCCTACGAGCCCACACAGCCTATGTGGGCCCGGGCTCTTCTGCCCCCCCCTGGCCTTTGGGGAGGCAGGTAATGGGGGTGCCAGGGGTTAATGGCAAGCCACCCGCTAGCGCAGGTGACTTGCCAGACCCCCAGCCTTGTGAACTGGTATAGGGGTCATGGACCCCTTACCAGTTCACAAGGGGTTAAAAGTATAAATAACACACAACACACAAGTTTTTTAAATATGTTTATTAAAAAAAAAAAAAAAAACATTTTACCTTTACTCACCTCCGATCTTCAGAAGCAATGTCCCGCGGCGATCTGATGCAGGTGACAGCTGGGCAGAGAAGGGGGGAGGCAGGCGATCGGAGGATCGCCTACCTCCCTCCTTCTCCGCCCAGCCATCACCGGCATCTGAGATGAGAACTGCCGGGTGCCCGATGACACCCGGCGGTGACGTCATTAGCCCCGCCCCCGAAGGGGCGGGGCTAAAATCCAAGATGGCGGCCGCCATCGGGAGATGCGACGGAGGGAGGGCTGTTATGCCCCCCTCCAGAAGACAGAAGACCCGGGGGGGGTAATCGGAGCCCCCCCCATGAAGAGGAGAGGCGGCGGGAGTCGGCGGGAGCGGAGGTGAGTAACTGTCATTTTTTTTTTTTTTTTTTTTAACAGGCAAATGCCGGCGGCTGCTGAAAGGGGGGGGGGCACCCTATTCCGGGCCCTCCCCTGCAGCCGGAGAAGCCCCGATCGGCAATCGGAGCCCCGCTGGCTGAAGAGGAGACCCGGCCGGACAAAACAAGGGGTCAGGTAAGTGACTTTTTTTTTAACTTTTTTTTCTGGGATTGGGGAATGCCAGGCACGTAAAATTTACGTGGCTGGCACTTAAGTGACGGAGAGGCAACCACGTAAATTTTACGTGGCTGGCATTTAAAGGGTTAAATATATTTTCTTGTTTGAATCATTTTAGACACACCAGCAGAAGAACCTGTAATCCACAAAGTCCCATGATCTGTGTAGAAGGGAAGGGTTGCAGGCTCTCAAGACCACAAAGCTTTCCACAGCTGTGATTGTGACACCTAGCCACAGTGGCAAATACACAGAAAGCCTCTGCTGATCCATATGCTAATTAGATGTCGCACCGCTGATGTCAAAAGGTAGGGGTAGGGAAAGCAGGTTGATAGGATGGCTCACACTGTAAGCATTAGACCAACGGCAGCTGAGCTATAGACCACCAGTCAAGCCCTATGATATGTGGTCTACTGCAATGTAAAATGGGAGGAATGCCACAACTCAGTGTCTAGTTTCTGCTACCAGATGATTCTGCGAGCTGACAGGAAGGAAGAGGGCAACCCAGAGGAGGTAAGTTGCTAAATAATAGGTTATACACTTTTCCTGGACCTCCACAGCATACTACCTTTAAAGAAGTTTCTGAATACTGACTCAGCTAACTAAAACCAGCTGACAACTAACCAATCATACAGCTCTACACGTCACATTTCCTCCTGAAAATAAGGTCTGTATTAAAACTTCATTTTAAAGCATAACAAAAATGAATTTAAATTAAACTATGATTCAGAAATGGGGGCACCACACTTCTCTTTCACCCTCAGAAGTTCCTTGTCTACACAGGTGCGGATTGATCTCAATGGGAGCGTGACGTACTAAGGTCATGCATATTGCAGCGCATGCTTATCATACCAGCGCTGTGGGTGAAAGAAGTGGGCCGAGTAGAAAGCCATAGTCAGTGCGCATGCGTGCAGCAACAAAGTTAGACGCAGCCTATACGTCTCCACAAACACCTGGCAACTGCAGCCCATTCGCAAGCCGAGCTGCAGACGTTCTCTGCTCGGGAGGGTCGCTTTCACTCCCCAAGCCCTTGGAAACCCCTTCTGACAGCATTAGGGCACACTGCTCAACGAAGCCCAGAAAACGCAGAAGTGTGATATAGAGCCATTGACTAGGTTAATTCAATGTAACACTAACATCTCTGGTATTCAGGCCACGGGTTATGAACATAAGTCATTGCTTTTTGCAAATGATATTTTGATGTTGATCACATAACCCTTAATCTCGCTCCCTAATTTGATGTCACTATTGTGCAAATTTGGACAGCTCTCAGGACTCCAAGTCAATTCTGCCCAGTCCTTCACCCTTAATGTCTCTTTGCCACAACGGTTAGTAGTACAATTTTCATTGGCAAAAGCGTTCTATATTTTACTAAGGGGTGTACTTGACCAGAGACTATATCTTGCTTTACTCCGCTAACTATCCCCATATGCTGAGGTCCTTACAGAACCTGCTCTACACTTGGTCCAGGCTTGATATTTCATGGCTGGAGAGTGTAGTGGCTGTGAGAATGTTGCAGCTTGCTAAATGGATGTACTTGTTTCAGATGCTCCTAGTTGCTATCCCCTCTCATATATTATATGCACTCCAGAAAAAAATGGTTAATTTTGTTTGGGCTGGCAAAAGACCTAGGATATCCCAGGGTACCTTAGCTAGACCTACAGTGTGAGGCGGTTTAGCAGTCCTGGATATTAGTGCATAGTATCAAGCCTGTCAGATCGCTTAGCTGTCCAAGTTTCATGCCACGCTGTCCGGACCACTCTGGGGGGCCCTGGAAGAATACAGCTGTGCACCAATTACGATCTCTAATCTGCTGTGGCTGCATCTGAAATCTAGAGGGCGTTTGTCCAACTCGATACTTAGGGCACTCGCTATTGATTTGGAACCCAGTAAACTGCCATTCTCCCCGATGTCTTCGCATTCCCCCGCTAATTACTCTATTTGGCAACCCAGCTTTCCATCCAGGAGTAATATATCTAGAGATGTTTCCTTTCTGGAAGACTGCAGGGCACTGCAGTGTAGCACCCTTGATCTCCCACTCAGGTCTTAAGACATTTGACAGTCTCAGAGCCAAGCATAACCTTCCCCCAGAAGAACTTTTCTGTTATTTACAGATCACTCACTTTGTAAATTTGAGGCTTAAGCATAGTTTCGTCCCTGGTTAGGTTATCATCTTTCAAGAGAAAATGCGTGGAGGCACCTTGTGCTAAAGGGTAGTGTCTCACTGCTCTATTAATTACTTTTAACCACCTCACAGAAGCCTGTTACTGCTTACATGCTCATGTGATTTTCTGATCCAGCAACACACCTGGCAGAATAGCTATTTTTGGATGCTTAAAGTTATATTAAGGCAAGCTGGATTGTTTTCCCACTCTCGAGCTACACGTTGCACTCTCCGAAACTTCAAACCGTTTTCAAAAAAGTATTTTGACTATTTAATCCCTCTTTGGCATTGGTGACTCCCAGTTCCTTCTTTTCTGTCTCCTTTTCCCCCCTTTTCTTTCTGATCCCTGTGTTTGGGCTTTCTGGTGTGGGTTTGTGGTACCTCCGGCCCAAGACGTCCACCTCACCGTCAAATTCCTCTTTCACTTTTAGCACATTGAGCGTTCCATTGAGCTGAGGGATGGGGGCAAGTTGGTAGGCCAAGTTAAGTTTTGTGCTAATAGGCGTAAATGATCCACAGCCAGTTTTTGTCACTCTGCTATCTTAATTTTGTAAATTTTTGTTTGACACCGTACTGCGTAATTTAAATTTGTGCTTTTTACTTGGACAGTTGAGAGCTTTCTGTAAGTGTATTTTATGATCATCTAATTTAAAAAAACTATTGAAAAGGAAATCAGGGACAGAGTCTTGTTGATTAATTCTGTCAGTTTAGAAAATGCTTAAATGTCTTTAAAATCTGACAGTTAAGAATTTTACCAAATTGTTATTCGCATCCCAGATTTTCCTTAGTGATCCACTGGTTTCATTCCCTGGTTCAGCTTGGTCAATCACTTAGCATTGTTGGACATTGTTACTCTTTCAATAACCTTGTCTCCTCCTCTCTAAAATATGGGTGACCTGGCCTGATAAATCTGACAGTGGCTGGATGGAAGTTATTAGGAGGTAATAGCAAGTAGCAGGTATAATCTAAACTATTCACAGACGTATGCAGCAATTGTGACTCCTTTAAATATTATTTAATTGTACTATGCTGAACTTTTTCTGTTAATAATAGATGTGGATAATTGTCATTGCTAAATACACTTTGTGCACTTAAAAAAGTGCCATAGAGTAAAGGGTTACATAGATAAGACATACACATAAAGAAGAACCTCAAAGCTGAAGGCCAAGTTTGAGGCACGGTTTCATTAATATTGGTTGGCAGGAAAGCAGCCAAGTCGCAGATAATGAGGAAGGAGTTGCATTTTCTGTAAGCTATCTTGCTACAGAGAAAACAAAAATGACATTCAGCTGACAAATAAGCTGGGTTTGACCTAGCCTTTCGACCCCTGACAATCAATCTTACCTGCTACTTCATAAAGAATTATAGCGGTGCCACTCACATTTGACTCCAGAATTTTACAATTCCCATTTTGTGCTTCTTTATCCTATTTAATACATGGGATAAGAAGATAAATGTCTGAGAGCATACGATTCCTCAGAGCACAGGCCTCACATGAAAGTGAGAGAACAAGGGTGGAATAGAAACACTTGTTCCTCCATTGTCCATAATCAGTTGATAAAAACTGGATACTGTGTCTTTTGTTCACTGTAGCCTGCTGCCTGCCACTTACCAAGAACAAGCATTTGACATATACATATAAACTGGAGCCTTCCCAACCCCTCTTCACATAAGATTTTCACATAAAGTATATGAAAACATAGGACAGAATAGTTCAGCAACTTTCAATGTATCACTGAGTGGCACTGATAAATGAGGAGGGAGAGGCAGTTTAAAGGGAAAGCCCATTTCAGTGTATATTTTTTGTGCCAAACGGATGTCCTCAAGGTGCTATGTTGATCAAGTATTTTTTTTTTTTATGTTAGCAAATGTGTATTTTATGGAAGCAGTTTTCACAATCTGCAGGCTGCTGGCAACTGTACACCAAGTCTGTACACCAAGATTTATGAAAAGATAGGGATGAACCCTGTACCCTTACACATATCCAGCAGAATTGTTCTGTGTGTGTGCAGTACTCACTCTTCTTGTGGATCTTGTTGTACAGACTTGGTGTATAGTTGTTTCCATCTTCAATCAAACGTGGACTTTCCCTTTAAATATTTGATTCCCAAGTGAAAGAACTTGGTAAATGTTTTATTTCAAAGCGACAATTTTTTTTCAGGACGCACCTAAATCCAAATTGAGGAAACTTAGTCAAATAGTGTCTTTTTAGAGGAAATTAGAAACTACTCAATGTTTTTGCAAATTTATGTTTTTTTTATGTGAGAATAACATTTTAATGAGCAGATAATGGCAGAAATCCCAACTATCCAAATAATGTTTATTCTGACTCACCAGATGGCAGAAAATGGAATCCTGTCGACAGCTCCACGTTTTTTTTTATGTGTGTCTGTGCTGGATGTTTTCTTCACTCCATAGGGCTTGGCAGATAGCTTACTAAATTGTTGGTTAGATCACGTGATAACTTTTCAAAAGCTTTATTTCGGTACAGAATCTTGGTACAGCAGACATGTACTTTCAATACAGCTGGAAACTTGTGGTGTAATCCATACAGCAACAACAGGTAAAAGAACTATAGCTGAAGAAGGTAGCAGCAGGTGTGCACTGCTTGGATGTCAAAATAAAATGGCAGAAAGGGAGAGGAAGGAGGGAGGAGTTACTTGCATCAGAGCAAGACTAAGGGGGGGGGGCAAGGGGAATTAAAGGCACACTGCTGAGCTTATGCAAATAAACATATATAAATTGTTACCCTAGGTAAATAAAATGTACGTCGTGGGACATGACAATGTTTATAGTGGAAAGGAGTAGTAAACTTTGGTAAGCCTTTCACTTTAAACTATTTTTATTGTAATATTAAACATACTAAACTGTTAAAGTTGTGCTGTTAAAAGTGGAAAAGGTTGATTTTTTATTTAATACATAATTTCGTATATGAGAGCTGTCACAGCATGTCTATATTCCATATACAGCAAAGTGATGCTTAGGCACATATATTGAAGCAATGGTGGGCCCTCCTAATGGCCCTTCATTCAGGCAGGAAAATGGGGAACTTTACTCTTGTTGGGTTGCGGGTCCACAGCCTATCTGATTGTACATGATGCTGTAGACACCCTCTGTTGTACCCAAAACCTTTAAACTAATTTAAGTTTTTAATCGTACAAATATGACTGTTAGATTTCAGATCTGAATTGATTTGAACACATTTTGTTACTTAAATCAGGCCTCCAGTCAAAAAGTAGAGAGGGCTTAACCCCATACAGATGTTGTAGATGTCATGTACCTGGTTAAGGATTGGCCGATGTAGACACGGCTTCCCCTGATAGTGGTTACATGGGAAACGCAGCAGAGGGAAAAGCCAGAGTGTCAGGTACTGGTAGTTGCAGATTCTGATGTGCTGAAACTGGAACTCTGAAAAACAGGAAGGGGTTAATGCTGGCTGAGCAGACTGAGGAGGGGGAGGCTAGCAGGAAGTGTTGCCAGACTCAGTGTGGGGTGTCTTCTGGCAAGTCTTGCTTTCACCAGAGCTTCCTGCAAGGAAAGATGGATTGTGCTGCAGACAATACCGGGATCCCTTAGTTGCAGCTGACAAATAGTGAGCCCAAGAGTCCATTATAGAGTACGTGCAGGAGCAGAGCCGGAAGTTCAGAGCTTGTGTGAATACAGGAGCAGAGCTGGGATTTCAGTGAGCCAAAACAGGTGTGTGCAGAAACAGAGCAGAGAGCTGTCTGTATTTCCAAGCTGAGAGTCACAGAGCCAGAGCAGATAGTCGTGCAAGCCGGGGATTAAGAGCCAGAGTGGGATCGGTATCCAAAGCCAGGGGGTCACAACGGTAGCGGGGTCATTATCCCCTAAAAGTTGAGCCAGCGTACACATGGAACAGGAGGCAAACGTCACTTCAGGAAGATCTGTAGGCATCTTTGCAATGCCATAGGCCTTATTTGAAAGGCTGCCTAGCACCAGGAAGTGCCTGCTGTACATGTTCAGTAGCATGTGCAGGATTCAGGATCCCAGCTGGTGCATGCCTAATCCAGCATGCCAGTCCTGCAAGACTGCACACTCCCTGGCCTTGGCACATGCCAAGCAGGGAAAACCTGCTTCTGAAAAACCCAGTCCCACTGTAAGAATTGGCCGAAATGTCGGTGCAATCATCCCTTATCTCTAGCAAGAAGTAATAAAACATCAGTTGCAAAGACTCATCATTGCTCTGTTCAGACCATAAACATACATATAGATACATAGTTACATCTGAGCTCCTTCACACACACACACACACACACACACACACACACACACACACACACACACACACACCATTCCTGTTCTAGAGCAGCCATTAATTGTGTGTGTGTGTGTGTGTGTGTGTGTGTGTGTGTGTGTGTGTGTGTGTATGTGCAGCAGGCTGAGGCATACATCTCTCTCAGTTTTGTGTGGACTGCTGCTGGCACTGTTCCCTACTCATGCCCATGTGTAAGCAGGGCTATCAGATGTATAGCAAGATGGCTGCTCCTATGCAGTCCAAGGGGGGGGGGGGGGGGCTGTATGTGAGTAATTCACTTAACTTTATTTTTTTAATATTATATATTGAGAGGAGATCTTTCCTTAAGTGGATCAAAAATCTTAACCCCCTGCCCTGGATTCTTTCACATCAGGAACCAGTGATTCCCTTTCTCTGGGCCTGCTCTGAACTGCTCTGTAAAACTCCATAGGGCACCCAGTATATTTTTATCCACTGATCTCACTGCACATGTGTGGCTTATGGCTGCATCACTGGCACCTTCCTTGTGCCAGGCCTATCTGAATGGCCAGCATGGCAATGCGCAGCTGAAGGGGAGTGTACCACGGGAAGTGCCGGGCTCTCCAGGCATTCAGAGTAAATTGCTGGGTGAAGCCGCATGGGATCACGTTTCCCCAAGTTTTGGAAAATACGCATTTAATGGCAAACATCTGAAGTGAGGCTGATGGAAAGTAATAATCATTTTATATATTTATATCAATTTCATTATTTGTTCTGAAGTGCATCTTAAAATGTTCTAAACGTTCATACTCAATATTGTATGTTCAGTCGTACCGTAAGTAAAGTTTGCATTCAGCAGCGATCACTCTTTATTAGGAGCTTATCGCCTCCAACATCTTTATTGTAGTAGCACAAGTGAGCTAACATTAATGTGTTGCTATTACCAGTGGCTGCATTCATCAGATAAGTAAAGAAGTGCAAACACCCTGCTAACACGGATAACCTCACTCTGCAGCGAAATGACGTGCAGCTTGGGATAAGGGGATATTGCTGTTATTGCTCTTTGAGGGATCCAGTTTTTGTTTTCTTTTCTTTTTATTGTCTTGGAAGGTTGGCTTTATACCCTAAAGCTGGCTTTATTGTGCTACAGTTCAGAAGCTTCTGAGCTGACCACAGGGAATTTTCCTAACCTTTATAGAGAAAATATTTTTAGTGACTGTGTTTGAGGCCTGGCAACGGCCTCAGTGTTGCAGTAAGAAAAGAAATTAGATAGAAACAAACTGCTGGAAAGATGTTTTCTAAAATATAGAATTTGGGGGTCTCAGATATTTTTTATTGAAGTTTAGTAGAGGCAAATACTTTGTTGTTATTGGGAGTATACTACAGAGAAATAAACCTGGTTCAATTTTATGCGGTATCATATAATGGCATCAAGTAATCTCATGTGTATTTTGTAAATGACCAGCCTTCTAAGAGTACTTTTGAGAAATACATTTTATTCTTTTCCTTTGAGTCATGTCAGGAAAAAATCTCATATTTACGACATGTACGATAGTCAACACTGGAGACACATCAATTATATATTGAGATTTTAAAATATAAAAAAATGGAATACAGATATGTCCATCCCTTTTCTTGAAATTTGGTAATTATATAATTTTCTTATGGTGTCCTTTTACTATGAGGGTTATCCAAATAATTTTAGAGCCTCTTAAGAAATTGAGTTTTGAGAGCTTTTAAGAGACTTTACCACTAATCACTACAATAGGACAGTTCTATAGGTAAAGTACAATGTTTACAGTGTCATAAATATTTAATGTCACAACTCAGCTTTTCCTAACTTGAATAAGTCATATGAATAAAACTATAACTAGACTAGACTATCATTCGAATAAATGAGATAATGAGGGTTATCCAAATGATTGTAAATGTTTCTTGGGGGATGGAGTTTTAAAAGGCAGTCAGCACTCAGCACACAATAAAGTAAAAGAAAAAAAAGTTTTCTTCTATTTGAAAATCAAAATTCTGATCTAAAGGTTACGGAGCAAATTATTTTAAACAGTAGAAAACTATTTTAATTTCACTGTATTCTGTTCTGACTCCTCCTCCAGGAGGATCTTGGTACACCAAGCACACTGTTGTGGAAAGCTTGTGACATTTATGACATGAAATATGTAGCCATGAGAAAGAAAGAATACCTCTGTATTTCTTAATTTTGCATATAAAAGGATTTCCACTATGTATCATGCTGATAAACAGCAATTTAACGTCTATTTTTTAGGAAAGGTGGTGCTGATTGCCATATATCTCAGTGCAGGGGGCATCCGATTGCTGATGCCCTGCACATACAATGCCATCAGTCTAAGATAATTTTATCTGTCCCTTGTTCCACAAGTGAATTTCAGCAAGGTAACTGTTCACCAGTGGTCACATGGTTTGGACTCGGTGGCCAAAAGTAGTGCAGACCATGTGACCATCGGCAGGCAGTCACAGGGTTGCACTTTGCAAGTGAAATGAAGAGCAAGAAAGATTATCTCAGGCAGGTGCCGTTGTATGTACCCCCATAGACACCTAGAAGCTTGACTGCAAAAAGAATCCATATGGTTCATCTAGATTGCCTTTATGTGTCTACTGTATTTTCTCTTTATCTTAGGATAGGTGTATGCTTATCCCAGGCAAGTTTAAATTATTTATTTTTTCAACTGCCTCAGATGGAAGTGTTTGTTTAAAGCATCTACTTCTCCAACTGTAAAATAATACATTGCTCCTGATCTTCCTTCTACACTGTCCGCTCATCCTGCAGCTTTCAGTAATCAGTATTCCTAAATCTCTCTCTCTCTCTTGGCTAACCATGCTGCACATATGATACTCATAGAGGGGATTCCCTACACTATAAGTGCATGACATTTAGATACATTAAAATCCGGTTTCTAATGTCTTTGACCATTTACCCAGTAAAGACAAATAATTTTCCATGTTGCAGACACCTCCAGGAATATCCACCCTATTAGTCATCTTTGTATGAATGGCAAACAGGCAAACTTTACCTACCAGGCCTTTTGCTGTGTCACTTAGAAACTTTATTAAAGACCAACACATATTAAAAAGTACACCAATAGTGGCTTGCCTTTCTTTAGAGTGCACACCTTTATCAACAATGCTCTGATACCTATCCTTCAGCCAACTGTAAATCCACTGAACTGTCCAGAGATTAAGTCCTAATTTCAATAACTTATCTATGATCTCTTTATGCGGTTCAGTGTCAAAGGTTTTGCTAAAACTCAGATACTGTATGTGATATCCCCAGCACCACCTTCATCCAGTTCCTTAATGACATTCTCAAGGAAATCAACAAGATTAGTCTGACATGATCTGCCCTCAGTAAACCCGTGCTGTTTTAGGTCCAGCGGGTTTCTTTAGTTGGGTTATCTGTTTTCTTTTAGTTGAGTTGAGTTTCAATTAGTTTTACCAGTACATATGTTAAATTAACTGTCCTGTAGTTACTGGCTTCTTCTCTACTCCCCTTGATATGGATAGGTACAACATTGGCCATTCTCCAGTCATCTGGAACCTCGTATGTTACAAAACAATGGTTAAGCAAATCAGTCAGAGATACAGCAATCACAAATTAGAACTCTGAGGTGTATGCCATATAAACCCATTGTCTTACTTATATTTAAATGTGTCAGCAACTGGCTTCTTCTCTACACCCCTTCATATGGAGAGGTAAAACATCGGCCATTCTCCACCAACCATATAGAACCTTGTATATTACAAAGCAATGGTTAAGCAAATCAGCCAGAGATGCAGCAATCACAAACCTGAGTTCTCTTAGAACTCTGAGGTGTATGTCATATGAACCCATTGCTTTACTTATATTTAAATGTGTCAGCTCAGCCTCCAAAAATTATGCAGCTGAACCCTCCAGCTGGATGCAACACTATGGCCATACATAATATGGGATTAAAAGCCACCATCTGAAAATACTGAACTGATTTGTATCACGATGATGTATCATGATGATGGTGCTCTTGGTATGTTGCATGAAGCAGAAGAGCTATTGAACTTCCATCTAGCCAAAAGAAAAATAACAAGCAATCAGTGGTAAAAGTTTTAGAACTAAATAAGAAAGTAAGCAGCTATGAATTGATAGATTATTAAAGAATCATTTATAATATAATATTTGTAAGATGCTAAAAAATGCACTAAAGAAAAAATAATTAGATAAAAGATTCAAAAGGCAAATGTGGGCCAAATGGATAATGTTGTTGAATAAAAAATGGCTTCCAATACTGTTTTTTACACAGAGACTGGATCTCTAGCTTTATTTTTGATTTAGGCAATTCCCATTGCTTTTTGAGGCATTAAAATATTTCCTTGCACTTGTCTGCTCTGTGCTTTGAAGATGTGTTTGTACCATGTTATTATACCTGCTGAACTGCACAATAGCTATTCCTGCATCTCTCCTTTATTTTTTTCATCTTCTGTGTCTGACATCCAAGATGTGCCTTATACCTTATGTGTATGACAAAGATATCGATTTCTCATGAAAAATATGTTTTATATTCAATTAAATTGAACTCATTTAAAAACACAACTTGCACACCATGCCAGTGCCTTTAAAAGGTTTATTATTTTGATTATGTTACTAACGATTGTAACTGCTAAAGCAAACATGCGCCAAACACATTCTGGGCACCTTTGGTAGGGAATAGAATGGAATAAAGTAGTGTGTTGTGTGGTCAAAATATTACCCATTTCTTGGCCAAAGTGGGCACATGCTGTAGCAAAATGATCAGTGGGGAGGGGAAGCAGTTCAAATTATTATCAACAAGCCCTTCTTAAATAAAAAAAAGATTTCTGAAAATGACAGGGCAAGGGAAAGTAAGTTCTTCTGAGATCCCAGTTGGCTCCAGCATTTTTAAAATGATAACAAACAGTCAAGAAATGAAACCAGAGACCAGAGGAATGCTTTACCTGTTCATTCATATACTGGTCTCATTGATATAATCTCAGTGAGTTAGCAGTGTAACAGGATTTATTACCAATCCCGGTCCCCTTAAAATAGAAAACACCAAATACAAGTTTTTAATTCATTCAATGAAATGTGAAATGAACTTTACACATTGACAACAGGGGCTATAAATCAAATCCAGTAAAAATGATGTCATTTTTTTATATTGCATATTTTTATATTGCCAAAAGTGAAACCCAATTTCCGATGTTAACTTGTCCTCTACAATAAGTGATAAAATGACCTATAATTTCTAGGGAGGAAACAACAGGGCAGAAAGCTGGCAACTGACGTCTTTACAAAAATATAGTTCTTACACAGCAGGGGTGCGCTTCATTTGTCTTAACCACAATGGGCTTAAAGTGGGTATCTGAGGAATGTTTAGAATAAATGACACCTGAAAGTATAATTGAACTGTACTGACCTCAAGAACAGCACAGTAATAACTCTGCAACACATGCAATTTGATTTTTTAAAGATATGAATTGGATGATATTTTCTGGATGAAATTTACTGTTATAAAGTGATATTGAAATGATAACACTTTCAGGCCTTTAAATTTACTATATCATTTTAAGGATGGGCTCTGCTAGAGCTCTAATAATTTATTTAAAACATATTTAGCGGCCATGCCTATATTGCTCATTCATTAACAATAATTATATATATGTAATTAAATAATAATATATTATTATTATATAATACTAAACTAAGCTGTCTTATTTTTGTACCCCATCCCCTTCCATGGCAAATGGATGCAGATTTTTATTGACCATAAAACATTATTCAATTCTATTATTCCTCTCCCTTCACTGCTGCTGTTGTTGCTTCTCCTCAGCTACATTCACAGATCTTCCCCTCTTGAGCATCTAGAACTTAGAACCTAGAACCAGAATCTTCTGTAAGGGTTGGATCATCCATTATATAACCTCCTAAATGTTGCTACTCCAACTGTGAAGGCTGATTCATTACTAACGGCAGGTATCGGCAGATAAGCGTCTGTATAGCGGCACTTAGAGTTACCGCTACTAGACGCTGTAAGCGGGTATCGGGCGATGTAACAGAGCACCTCAGTCTGGCGTTCACCAGGCGCTATATGCCGCTACGAGGCACTACCTGGCACTATCCATTCTTAAATAACCCCCTATGTATCTTACTCCAATCAATGGCAGAGCAGGCAATGTTGCTAATGCCACCTGGTTTAGTCTCTGTTTATCTAACTAAAGGGGTACACTAGACTATTTAATATTAACTTTTCTCATTCCTTAGGCAACATTGCCATCATGTGGATCTATGATTCAATGACACCCAAGTCTTGCTTTTTATATATTACTTATTAAAATCACTATCACTATCAGGGCCTACACCACCGACAGGGTTCTAATCCTTTTAAACTGTACTGTTTTAAGCTGTACCTATCCGTCACAATATTTTGCTGCCTACATCAAATATAAATGACACATGGTTTTGGGTTGGTCTGTAAAATACCGTAAATCGCTTTTCTCTGCAGTGGGTATCCCTGATAGTCAAACCTCTGTTTTCTTTAATATTTTAAGGGAAAAGTTAGACAGACATAGCTTGTCGCGTAGTGTCTAGACGAGCTTTTGGAACTTAGATATGTTATTATCTGTACTAATAGATGTAATATTTTAATACATCATTAACTGTAATCTTTTTATTTGCATGTTTGCAATATTAAAAATAAGACATATTGGCCCAGCTCAACCCAATGATCATTAGGAGGTTTAGGGAAAGAAGCATTAACCCTTTAAGTGCCAGCCTACCTGGAGTTTTTGTCACACTCTGTTGCCAGACCATTTTGCACTATTTTGGGCTCCCCATGTTCAAATGTGATTTTTGAAGGGATTTCCCAGGAAAATGATATATTGTTTTTTTCAGCAGAGTCTGAGCTTTAACATGAAATGTCTTGTTTGTAATTTTTTAGGTGTATTCTCAATATTTTTTGGTGAAATATGTGCAAAAAAATTAAAAAAAATCTATTTTTTACAATTTGTAGTGTTTTTTTGTAATTAAAAATGTAAGTTTGTCAATAAAATATTATTGCGTGTGAAATCCCAATTTCTCCCAATCACAGCGGTACCACATATGTATTGGTAGACACCCTTTCCAGCCCAGGAGACTCCCCCAAACTGAAACAGAGCTTTAGGGGATTTTCAGAAAAAATACAACTGTGATATGCGCTATGCGCACCTTGCAGTTTTTCCAGAAAAACAACCCTTTACATTTGAAATACCCCCCCACAAACTATATATTCTCTGGAAGTACACACCTCAGGCTTTCTATTTGTACCAGGCTTGTTGATGTGGCCACAGTTTTCTGGAAGTAATCCCTCAATGTATTCTTTGGTTGCAAAGAGTTTCCCTAAAAAAAGGATAAAAAAGCAGAATCAAAGCCACATTTTCCTAAAAAAAATATATACAAACAAGAAAAAACAAGTATAATCTGAAAAAGCAACATCTCCCGAACAGAACAATACCCAACATGCATAGCTACTGTCAAGGGAAGAGTTGCCAAACACCCCAAAGTAAAGCATGAGCATAACGGTAATTTTTCTTGAATATTTCAGCTCTGCAGACAAAGTGCGCACGTTGCGATTTTTCAACCAAAACAACTCTTTACATTTGGAATATGCCCCATAAACCATATATTCCCTGAAAGTACACATGTTAAGCTTTCTAAGCGTACCCAGCTTGTTGTAGTGGGTAGTGGGAATTAATCCCTCAAAGAATTCTTTGTTTGTGCAGGATTTCCCTAAAAAATGTATAAAAAAGCTGAATAAAAAACACCTTTTCCTAAAATATAAATATGCAAACAAGAAAAAACAAGCTAAGTCTGAAAGCGCAAGGTCCCCCGAGCAGAACAATACCCAACATGCATAGCTACTTTTAACCCTTTTATTTGACAGCCTACTTGAGATTTTGTCACCCTCTGTTGACAGGTCATTTCCCCCCCCATTTATTTTTTGGATTTTTAAAGGGTTAAAAACCCTTAAAAGTCCAAAAAAAAAATGACATGGGGCCCCCCTTACCCAAAGTAACCAGCCCGGGACCAGCTATGCAGGGCTTGTAGGAACAGGGTGCAGGGGCCAGCTTTTGTGGCCCCTGGCCCTGCAGGCTACAAGCCCGCATAGCCTGTGGGCCCGGGCTCTTCTGCCCCCCTCTGGGCGAAGATCGGTAAGTCCTGGGGGGGATCGGAGGCCCCCCAGGTGAAGAGGAGGGACAGCAGGAGCCAGCGCACATGCAGGTAAGTGAATGTCTTTTTTTTTTTTTTTTTTTACAGTTAACAGCTGCTGCTGCAGAAGCGGGGGGGCGGCCTATTCCGGGGCTCTCCTGGATGGTGCCAAATTAAAGAGGAGACCTGGCCCAGATCCAACGAGGGGTCAGGTGAATATTTTTTTTTTTTTTGCCCGCTAGCAGGGGTAAATGCCAGGCATGTAAATTTTACATGGCTGGCACTTAAGTGACGGAGAGGCAACCACGTAAATTTTACGTGGCTGGCATTTAAAGGGTTAATGGCTGTTTCAGAGAACTTCATATGGCAGTAAAACACCTTCATATGCCAGTAAAACATCTAATGAAAAGATATTAAGATAACAAATTGATCAATCGAACAAATCACACATGATTCCCAGTCACCAAAGCATAAGGTTGCACGTACTGACTAGAAAGCATAGATCATGCCTTTTGGTCCTCTTTGTTTGTAGCAGGACTTTACCGTTTTTTTTTTAACAAACAGTGGGAACGTAAGGTTCAATCCAATAAAATATTTGGAATATATATATCTCTATTCTCCTTCCAAATATATTCTTTCATAAAAATTCCAACCAGTGGCTTGGTTAAAACTTTCAATTAAATATTAGCTTGCAGCTCATAAAACAAACAAATAAGATAACATAGCATGATACTTTTAAATAACTGATTCAGCTACACACAAATATATGCTCACCAAATCACAGAGTAGTGCAGGCATTTAAATTGAGGAGAAGCAAGGCATTTTATAATCTGCTTGTTTCTTTTAAATTCCTCCTCCGCAGTTACAACAGCTTCATGTCTCGTAGGCACTGCCAGCCTGATCTCCAGCCATGAGAGCTGGCAATGCTCACAGCGAGACAGCTACGGAGAAAATGAAAGTAAAATGAACTGCCATATACCGCCCCAGACACGTTTCGTCTTTCTGACTTGTTCACTGAAAATATATTGATGGATTTCTTGTTCATGTTCTTCAGACTTCACAGCAGTCATAACATGGTGGTCAGTCTTTCCAATTAGACCACAGGCAGCAACAATGTCACAGTTCAGATCTCATGCTAATAACTTTGGAATTGTTTCTGTTGTGGATGCCTATTCAAATTAATATCTGCAATGCAATGAAGAAAATATAGCTGGAAATTTCATTTTTGATATCTTCGATAAAAACTCGCTATGACACAAATTATTAAAGAGAACATTTTATTTAAAGGATCTGTTTTGCAAAATTGTGTTTTATTAAAAATCCATATAAACACATTGGCTAATGCCCCAATACACCCAAACTGATTACAACTCCTGCCAAGCTTGTGGTTTTCTTCTCCTGGTAGGAATAAAATGCAGTGATGACAGGTTTCTGAGAGTATTAGGGGTGACAGAACCTGTCAAACCTGATTCCACTTCCTTCCATTAAAAGAAAGAAACAAGCCTGGCTGGATATTTCTTGATGCCAGGTGTATAAGTGATATTGATATGGATTTTTGTCACTGGGCCATTTTTTCGCGATATAACTCCTTTAAAGTTGGATTCCAAAAATATTGCATTTTAAGCAATTAGCTAATTTGCCTAATAATAATCCTATTTTATCTTGTTCATTGCAGCTACCTCATCCCTGAACACACAACTTCAGCAGCTACAGCACTTACAGCAGCTTCATCAGCATCATCATCAACATCACCATCAACAGCAAGGACAACAGCAACAGCAGCATCAACAACAGCAACAACAGCAAAATGCAACCCAGCATCAGCAATCACCCCAGCAGTCATCCCTGCCTCATCCTCAACAGCAATCCCCACAGCAACATCAGCAACAGCAGCAAAATCAAACACAGTCAAAAAGCCAGAACCACCTTGTTTCATGCCAGCAGCCCTGCAGCTCTCCTCAGAAGCCTAATCAGTCACCGGGACATGGCATTCCCTCGCCCATAACGCCACCAAATCCACTGCAGGTACACTTTTCAATAATTTAACATAAATTTGCATGAATGGTCAGAATGGTCAGTAAGAACACTCAGAAGCCATAGGATCTATGTATCTATATTTCTATTGTCCAATTTTTAAATAAGAGGGAAGCTTTAAAAGGTCAACTTAACTGTCCTAACCAAAAATAATTGCAGATACCAACCATTTTTAATATTTTAAGATTGTATCAAAGAGGTAACTTTCAAGTGGTCTTTTTGTGAAGATAAAAATCACATAAGGTGAATTAAAAATATAATAATGAAAACATGAAGTGTAGCAGAAATGGTAGATATTATACTTTGTTTATCCTAGACAAAAGGTTAAGATGACTATACAATGTGGCTCAATTTTTCTGCCACTGGAGATTTCTGGGTGCATTGCATTCTAATATATTTACTTTAATTGTTTTAAACTCATGGGCCTTGATGTAATCAATCTATTTGTTTAGTGTATTATGAAACAAGTAGCATGTTATCCTTTACTTTCAGGTTTTTTAGCAGTTTTACTTGTTAATCTGTTGTTGCTCTTGCAAAAAAATGTGCTGTGATAAAAAGCATTTGGATATGTTTATTAATACATGTATCTTTGTCTCTTTTTAAAATTATGTAGTTATTTCTCCTAGGCAGTGTGGCATTCCCCCCTTCTATTCCCCTAGGCAGTGTGGTATTCCCCCCTTCCATAGGAAGTATGGCATCCCCCTTCCCATTCCGTGCTGGTTTTCTCACCAAACACCTCAGTCTGCATTTAGAAACAAATGGTTTAGATCAGGGTCTTCAGACCAGTGGCATGGGTACCACTGGTGGTACTCGGGATCCTATTAGGTGTTACACAATTAGGTTGCAAAATGATGTGGGTTCTAACCTTTTCTTGCTCCATTCGTAAAAGGTGATGAAGACGATTCACGTGCATTTTACAAACATTACATGTTTGTTTAATGTGGTGGTACTTGAAAAATTTAGAAAATAGAAAGTGGTACTTTTTGGGCATTACCAGGGGGATGAACATCCTAACTTGGCTTTTGGGACTGGTAATAGGTTGGGGGGAGAAACAGAACTATAATACAAAAAATTTCAGCCTACCAGAATAAATGTTGGGCAGACATGCGGCAGTAAAATACGCAACAGCTCAGCTTGCCCCCATTGGGGTCAGGGAGAATACAGGTATATATTACACAAAGATTTCAGCTTGCCAGTATTGAAGTTACAGAGAAGTACAGTAGTATAATCCACAAGGATTTCAGCTGGCCAGCATTGGGGTTAGCGCGAAGTACGGGAGTATATTGCACAAGGATTTCAGCTTCCAAGCATTGAGGTTAGAGAGAAGCACATGGGTATATTGCAGAAGGATTTCAGCTTGCCAGCATTGAGGTTAGGAAGAAGCACATGATTTATATTACACAAGGATTTTAGCTTTCCAGCAAGAAGGTAAGGGAGAAGTACAGTAGTATAATACACAAGGATTTCAGCTTGCCAGCACTGAGGTTAGGGAGAAGTAATTAATGTGGTGGTACTTGAAAAAATTTGAAAATAGAAAGTGGTACTTGATTGAAAAAAGGTTGTGAATCCCTGGTCTAAGTTTCTAATCCTCTGTTATGCACTACCATATTGTCAGGCCATCTTGAGGAGCATGGCGGTCATGCAATCTCAGGGAGCAGTGGTTAGGGCAGGTGGTGACCACTCCTGAACAGCCACTCTTTTAGGGCCTCTAAAAGTCAATTTTCTAGCTTGGACTGGATACCAGAAGTTTAGGAACCTAGGCTTCTAAGTAGTATACACTTTCTGAATCACAAACAATTGTGCTTTGCTAAGTAAAAAAAAGGACCTGACTATGGCATCAAGATCCACTGATCAGTTTAGTTGTTAGTCACTAGACCAGAAGCTACTGCTGCAGCTTTTCTTTGCTATACCTTGCAGATTTCTGTTAATGCTGTGATATTGTTTTTTGGGGGCTAGGTTTGGTTTATTGGAGGGCCAGAGTGTTTTGTCCTGGGAAGGCGCCATCCTGCAGTCTTGCACAGGGCACCTTCCAACAGAATGCCAGCCCTGATGACAACCAATATTTAAACTGACAGTTTAACTTTTGTTTTCTTCTTTTCATTTTCTTCTTTCAGTTTTATCCCTCTGCATTATTCAGAATATGTATCAGTGATTCAAAAACTGTCAAGAGATAATCATTCATACAGATGAAGGGCCTGATTTATCAAACACTTATGCCAGACAGTGCCACATTGGTGTAAATTAGAGTAGCGAAAAATGTAATTTATACTAGCGCATGTTTCTGCACTGCAAAAAACATTTACTAAAACATTAATGGGGCAGAAACATGCTGAGAATTTTTAGAAATCATATTTTGCACTACTCTAATTTGCACTGAAATGGCATTGTCTGGCAAAGGGGAATGAAAAATGTGTCATTCCCCATTCCATTCCCCATGGGTAGTGTGGCATTCCCCCTCCCATTCCCATAGCCAGTGTGACATTCCCCCCTTCCATTCCCCTAGGCAGTGTGGCATTCCTCTCTCCAATAGGCAGTGTGGCATCCCCCCTCCCATTCCTATAGGCAGTGTGGCACCCCTCCTCTCATTCCCCTAGGCAGTGTGGCATCCCCCCTCCCATTCCTATAGGCAGTGTGGCACATTGGTGTAAATTAGAGTAGCGAAAAATGTAATTTATACTAGCGCATGTTTCTGCACTGCAAAAAACATTTACTAAAACATTAATGGGGCAGAAACATGCTGAGAATTTTTAGAAATCATATTTTGCACTACTCTAATTTGCACTGAAATGGCATTGTCTGGCAAAGGGGAATGAAAAATGTGTCATTCCCCATTCCATTCCCCATGGGTAGTGTGGCATTCCCCCTCCCATTCCCATAGCCAGTGTGACATTCCCCCCTTCCATTCCCCTAGGCAGTGTGGCATTCCTCTCTCCAATAGGCAGTGTGGCATCCCCCCTCCCATTCCTATAGGCAGTGTGGCACCCCTCCTCTCATTCCCCTAGGCAGTGTGGCATCCCCCCTCCCATTCCTATAGGCAGTGTGGCACCCCTCCTCCCATTCCCCTAGGCAGTGTGGCATTCCCCCTCCCATTCCCATAGCCAGTGTGGCATTCCCCCCTTCCATTCCCCTAGGCAGTGTGGCATTCCTCCCTCCCATAGCCAGTGTGGCATCCCCCCTCCCATTCCTATAGGCAGTGTGGCATTCCCCCCTTCCATTCCCCTAGGCAGTGTGGCATTCCCTCCTTCCCATTCTGTGCTGGCTTGAGTCAGTGCAGGCTGACACACAGAAGGCAATGGCGGCGCATGTGTCCCCGCTCTTGCTTCCAGCACTGCCACTGCCTCTCAGGTGTCAGAGCACGCTGACACAACCACCCGAGTGTCAGAGGATGGACAGCAGGCGCGAGACTCATGTAAGTATACTTTTTTATTTACATTCGCCCAATAAGACCCCCCCTACAATATCTCCTCTTTTTGGGAGAAAAAATAGTGTGTCTTATAGGGTGAAACTACAATAGGTAAAAGAGATGTGCCAGAGTATAATGTAAACGGATTGTATTCTGGAAACATTAGGATAAGATCAAGGTCAAATAGCAAAGCAGTATAATAGATATGGATTTTAATCTGCTATTATTAAGGTTGGTGAGGGGATAGAAAAAAAAAAAATTCTACTTTCATTTTAGCCACGGTTATGACTGAAAATAACGTATTGTACTGACCTGAGTGGTGTACAACTGGCAGGGTAATCAGTCACAGACAAAACAAACAAACACAAAAGCACTGAACACCACACCGGCCAGCAACACAGTTTCATTTGTGTTCAGTAAAATTGTGAATTTAGGCCATAGACATTTTGAAAAACTGCCTTAGTAAACGGTGTTCAGGGCAGCTACAATGGACTGCCCCCTGTGTTAGCTAGTGCCCAATAGGGTTTATTAGTAGGGATAGATGGTGATCTGTGCATGCCCACCTAGTGAATATCTTTGGGTGCTGGACATCCTATGGGCCAGTTTTGGGCATTACCAGGGGGATGAACATCCTAACTTGGCTTTTGGGACTGGTAATAGGTTGGAGGAAGAAACAGGACTATAATACAAAAAATTTCAGCCTACCAGAATAAATGTTGGGCAGACATGCGACAGTAAAATATGCAACAGCTCAGCTTGCCACCATTGGGGTCAGGGAGAATACAGGTGCATTACACAAAGATTTCAGCTTGCCAGTATTGAAGTTACAGAGAGGTGGGCGGCAGCAGCGGGCAGGAACATCGTGACTGCGGAGGCAAACGCGTAGCGCATGCCTCCCAACTGTCCCGATTTTCCCAGGATTGTCCAGATTATTTCCCAAAATCCCGCGGTCCCGGACTGCAAATTCTCCCGGGACGCCCTGTGCCATGGACACTGAGCAAGGGACCTGCTGTGCGCCGCCCGTGAGGCCAGCGCCTTCTGAATAAATAGTTCCCGGCGCGAAGAGAGAGTGAGTGCGCGGGGGGGGGGGGGGTGATGAAAAAACTTACAGCATGCAAGGGTGAAGGCAGCTGGTATTGCTGGAGGAGCTGCTGTCAGTCTGCGAGCAGGGGGCGGGGCAGTAGTTCTTATGGGCGCCGGCTGGAACTAAAGCACTGTTGCTGTGTTCCCGGGGGAGCCTCAATAGGAGTGCACAGAGTGCTGGGTTTGACAGGCTCTCCAGGCTCATAAGTGTGCACGGAGTGACAGAGGCCTGTAGCTGAGAGCAAGTGTGCTGCCTCTCAGTGCCTGACACTCAGACTGCTTCCCCCCTAAGAGATTAGACTGTGGCATTTCCTGTCCAGGCTGCCCTGTGCCATGTCAGCTGTGTGTGCAGAAAATGGCTCCCCCACCCACACAAACAAGGCAACAGATTTATGTTCAGGATGTTCTAGGTGAGATGATTTTTCTTTCAATGGATCGTTGCCCATTTCCCCAACATCCCTGCTCAGCCACTGCCAAGGCTTAGAGGGAACATTGGTGGTAAGAGCGGGGGCCGGACCTATGTGTGTATGTGTCTGTCTGCCTGTGTGTGTGTGCTTGCATGTATGTGTGTTTGACTTTGTGTGGGGGCTTGCATGCATGTGTGTGTGTCTGCATGTATGTGTGTGTGTCTGCATGTGTGTGTGTGTCTGCATGTATTTGTGTGTGGAGAGGGCTTGCATGCATGCAGTGTGTGTTTGCATGTGTGTGTGTGTGCCTCCATGTATGTGTGTGCCTATGTATGGGGGCTTGCATGCATGTGTGTGTGTGGAGAGGGCTTGCATGCATGCAGTGTGTGTTTGCCTGCACATATGTGTTTGCCTAAATGTTTATGTTTGCCTGTATGTGTAGGGGGGCTTGTCTGCATTCATGTGTGTGAGGCTTGCCTGTGTGTGTGTGTGGGGGGGGGTTGTTTTCATGTAATTTGTTACTATGTATTTATTAGGTGGCATTTCCCTTTAAGGGCGTGGCTGGGGGTGTGACTGGGGGCGTGGTTTAAAATGTCCCTCTTTACTATTTTCAAAAGTTGGGAGGTATGGTGTAGCATAGAAGGAATGAATCTCCATAGCGGGTCATTCACGAACTTTTCCGTACTGCGTGTGTGAGGCAGAGCCGAGAGAAGCGCTGCACTCGCGGCATTGTGGGATGCAATAAAATGGAGGCAGGGGCGAGCGGCAGGAGAGTGCGCGCACTGCTGGGGAAGGCGCGGCTTCCACCAATAGCCACGCTGGTTGGTTGAGCCACTGCAGGGGGAGGCGTCGCTATTTGACGGGGACTGCTGGAGGCAGAGCGCTAGTCGGGTCTGGAGAGAGGCATAGCGCACACTGCTTCACACTGTGATAGGTAAGCAGGAGAGGCTGCCACACGTTCACTATACCTTCAGTTCGGTTGCTTCTGGAAGCTTCCGTGGAAGAGAGGAGGTTCCAACTTATCTGGCATTCATAGAGCTAGGTGGGCGGTCGTCACGTTACAGCCCGGTGCCTGGTGGCTTTCAGCCTGCCAAGGGCCGTGGGCACGGGTTGCCCGTTATAGTCTGTACTGTCCAGGTGCCAGATTAAAAGATATCGGTGGCAGAGCTGTACACCTGCCCGTGGGTGGCTGCTTGGTTACGGTGACTGTGCATCCTGGGCGGCCATGTTTGCTGGTCACCTGTATAGAGTGTAATTGGAACAGTTGGGGTTGAGCTTGTCCAGTTACAGGGCTACCCCTTATTGGCCATTTAACACCAATGGCTAAAAGACTCCAGGGCTGATTCTGATTTGTGATGTGCTGCTGTGTGTTGCCCCTGCAGTACTTGCATAGCTGGCAATCCAACAGTGAATGTGTGGGCTATGGCCACATCCCTGCTTTAACTTCATCTGAGGCATGCACCAGGTGGGGAGGGGGTGTGGCCAGTGCCCCTCCCCCCTTAGCTAGCTTTGTGCTGAATGTTACACTGGGGGGGCCACACACTGGGCATCCCAAATTATGATGCCCTGTCACAGAGGAATAACACCTGGGAGAAGGACAGTACTGGTTGGTGGCCTCCTTTAATGGAGAGGTGCAGTGTTTCAGAATAGGGCTTGCTTGTCCCATGTTCTTCTATTTATCAAGCTGGGAGACCATGCTCAATGCTGTGGAATGCTGGATATCCAGCCAAGTGGCAGAGGCCAAGAAGTTTGGGTCTAATGTACCTGCTTGTAACAGCTGTGTTCAACTGGGTCCCATGCATGGCTCCAAAACTAAACTGTTCTATCACTAATCTGTTCAATTTATTGGATGAAAGCTACCAGTTCATCACCTGCATGTCTGTATTTACCATTAGACAAACCTAGGCATGTGCCTAGGGCAGCCACTTGCAAGGGGAGGTGCCATAGTATGTGGTTACTGTACTATAGTAAAGAAAAAAGGTGAAATAAAGGTGCTGGCACCTTAATGCCCCCTCATGACCCCCCCCCCCCCCAGCCATGACAGTGGGGAGATTTGGGGGTTTTTAGAGAGTGGGGCATCGCTAATCTGGTTATTCCTAAATAAGTATCAAAGCCCAGAATAGTGAAAATCCTGGGTTTTGGTTCACTTAAAGTGGAACAAAACTCGAATTGAGATTCTGCGCTATGTGAAAAAAAACCCAGTTTGCCTAGTAAAAATCACCTCTCCACCACTGTGTAAAACATATCTGTGCCCACAGCAGCTACCCTCTCCTTACCCCTCCCCGGCTCCCCGGGCCAGAACCGGAGCTGAGTGGCAAGCGAGTGATCTAGGCAGAGGGGACAGAGAAACCAGACCAGGTTAGACTGAAAACATGGAATGGATCTCGAAGGCATTCATTTTAAAGTGACTCTAAACTCGCAAATAGAGCCTGGCTGGGGCACAATTGCTTCCACAGTGCCCCGTTTTTTGACAATCCTGGTGATTGGTCCTTTTAATGGGGCATCCTGATTTGGGTTTCCCCACTCTCTGAAACCCCCAGATCACCGACACAGCTCACCTTTCCACAGTTCTGCAGGGCATGTGAAGGCTCCTATCCAATTACTGCATTATGCGATTTCGCTGCAGAGTGTGCATGCTCCCACGTGCAGGAATTGCACGCAATCACAGTACAGTGGAAATGTGATTCCAGGACACTGTGGGGGGTTCACACAGTGCAAATCAGAATGCACCAGGGACACTTAGTTGGCAAGCCCTGTAGTCTTTTAGTCCACTTAAAAGCAAGTGCATTTTTTTACCCCCACAAACCCTAATTTTTACAGTTACAGCAGTGAAATGTCTTCTGGGCTCTGCTATATGCTTTTTATCGCAGACCAACCTCCTAAAATCAGGGTTCTCCATTGTGTGAACCCCCTGGGAACCCCAGCACACACTCACCTTTTTCGACGGTCCCACACATCCTCAGCATCTATGTGGCTACGACGAGCTCCTGCACCCAGGCATTCATTTGTGAAACCCCAGCTCACCTCTTCCCCATCCCACGATGCGTCTAATAGCAGTGGCTCTGAGCACCCTGACGGCCACATCCTCTGCTTCCCTCTAACAGGGAGCGTGCCCACGCGGCCATTCACAAATGCCTGGTGCGGGCACGAGCCCTGCTAGAGGGATAGCGGGATGCGGCCACTTCTCTTAGATGCGCCCTGGGACCGGGAAACAAGGTAAGTGAATGGGACAATCTGGGGGGTATCACACAGTGGGTCATTCTGATTTTGGATGCCGGGTGGGGGGGAAACGATGGGCCCAGCTATCTTATAGATTCCCGGGCCGATCGGTGTTGGTTTTGAGCCACTTTAATTGGGTGATTGGGGGGATTTTGCACACTGTCTGTAATAGGGTGATTGGGAAGGGGTATTTTAGCGCACTGTTTGGTTCAGAATTTTTTTCTTATTTTCCTCTTCCAAATCCTATGTGCATCTTATGGGCAGGTGCGTCTTATGAGATGAAAAATACTGTATGTTACTCCAGTTCCCCATAAACTGTATAATGTAGCAATTACACAACTCTCATTCTAGTGATGCTACAGTACACCTTAGGAACATGATAAGTCACTTCTGGGGAGGCTAACATTGTCATGCATTTTGCATTTGGTTTAAAGTGGACCCATCTCTATGTAAAAGACCCCAGGGATGGCCGATTAAGTACATCTGGGCATCCTGATATGCACTCCCACTCCTTATTCCATACCTAGTTAAAAACAACGACCTTATGCTGTGCATTAGTATGCACGACATGAAGTGCTGATTGGACGAGACCCTACACATGTGCCATGGGAGCAGCAGAAAGGTGAATTGTGTGAGCAATCTGGGGGGGGTTTCACACAGCAGGCCTTTTCAGATCAACATGCCCCAAGGACTTATCACCAGGATAGTGAAAATTTTGGTGATAGGTCCACTTTAGTAATTAATGCAGTACTGTAACAATATAATTGCAATAATATATGGTGTTGGGGTTGTAATATCTAAGGGCTAAAAATTTGTTATCCTTGAGTGTAATGTCTTAATGCGTCTTTCTTCCTGAAGGAGATTGGCTTGTGATAAACTCATGCCCTAAAATGTCATGGACTTTTTTTTACACAACGTTGAGGAGCTTAGGATATTGGGGAGCATATTCAAATTTAGGTTCTCTAATTGGAATTCTTTAAGAGGCCGAAAACTACTGGGGTCCACTTAGCAACCCCAGGATGCCCACTGGCCAAATAACAATGCAGAGCAACAGAACCAACCAATTCTATGCAAGCCCGGTGCTGATTCGGGATACAATACATGGATACATCTATGGATAGGGAATTATCTTAAGGTTCAAGGGTTATTTTTATTCATCTTTAATACAAATTATCCACTTACTGTAGGTCCTAACTCCTGATATTTCTGGAAATAGTAATAGTAGAAATATATATCTGCTTCTGCCTTTTCAGTTTCTGATTTTGTACAGCATGTCCTATCTTTAAACCTCAGAGGAAAAAGTTATTTACTCTAGACTTTTTTTTCTAGTCTCTTTGCATTTTCCTGTTAATTCCCTAATCCTAGGACATACACAGACCAAGCAGTTCTCAATATAGGCACCATCAAGTAGGGGCAACAGACTCATAAGGCTTGTTCGGTCTCAGAACAAATCAATTGGAAAATGCAGCGTTTAATATTTAGAGATCCAAGGTCGCAAGAATTGCCATGACTGTTTTGGCTATTTGTTCTAGCTGCACATTCACAGAACTGTGATCGTTTTTGTGTAACGAGAATTTTTTTCTTCTGCCAGACTGTTTTGAGAGAATGGCTAAACAGACTAAGAGAATGTAAAATTTGCTTAGGTATTAATGGGTTGATTTCTGCATATATTTTCCTTCAGAATTTGATTGATTAGTGCCTCGGGTCTTCACACTCGAAGCCTGGATTTGACTTGAAAATTCTGCCAAGTCTTTTACTCTGAAATTTATCTTAATTAGATCTGAAAGACCTGTCACAGCAGAACAGTTGCACCGATTAAAATGAAAAACAGGAGAAATTACTGATCAAATTAATCATAATGTCGGGTTACAGCTGTAGGTCTGATGTAATTTGCCACTCCAGTGAGTTACATCAGCGCAGGCGGGGAGAGGGAGCTGGATTCTGCTTGATCCGTAACAGAAGCCAGCTTTGGGAAGCTCATCAGCAAGCTTATTCCATCCTTTTTTTGGCTTCTTTCCAGTGGCCAGAAGCTGCCGGTACTACACATTCATTACTAAGCAGGTGCTTCAACTTTACTGCATCTACCAACCAACTGCCAGCTTATGTAAAAGAAAATACATTTTACACGTGTCTAACTGCTATTATCAGTACTTAAATTGGAACTACAGTAAAAAATTACTGTAGTTCCGCAGTATTACTTAGCAGTGGTGCTGCCCTGCTTTGTATCGCCCCTGTAAAATAAAAAATGGCTGCCAGGATACTCACCACTTCCGGGCCTCTTCTGTGGTGGCCATGACGCAAGACTATCAGAATCGCGGCCAGTGCTGATAGACTCGCACGTTGGCTTAATGCGATGCTCCCACATGGCTGCAAGCAACCTAGCAATGCGGCTGCTGGGTGAGCCTATCAGCGCTGGCCACGAATCTGATAGGCTGCGCCATGGCCACTGCAGAAGAGGCCCAAAAGTGGTAAGTAACCGGACACCTGGTTTCTTATTTTAACGGCGGTGATACGCAGCGGGGCAGCCTGGGTTGTGCTGTCCCACTGTTAAGTAGTACTGGACAGTCATTTTTGACTGTAGTCCCACTTTAATATGATATAGATCACTCTACTGGCATAGTTAGTGGGTAAATTTGCTAGAAGTCTACATTTGTATTTATTTTTATAATATTTGTATATTTTAGGTATGGTACACTGGTAAAGTTTGAAAAAAGTGGTGAAAAAACATGTTCAGTAGGATTCTTACTCCTCAGATTTATCATGATAATGACCTGTAAATGGAACCTATTTAATATCTACTAAAGGACCATCACCCATTCCAGGGGTATCCCGATTGAATTGAAAAATCCCTTTCACTTTTCACCTGGCTCTGAATCAGTCCCAAAGTAGACAATGAAAGTGAATGTCAATTTCCTCTCCTAAAAAAGGAGTGAGTTTTTTCACCAGGCTCTGAATCAACCCCTAGATGACACATTCCCTCAGTCACAAAAAGTGTGCAGTTAATTTTTGTGTGAGAAAATGCACCTCCCCACCCCCAACACATAAATCACAAATGAACAGCATATTGGCTGGCAAAGTACACCCTCAAAGGCTGTTAACCTATTTAAAATACTATAGCCCCAACCTGTTTACATAAATAGTGCCTATCAAAGTAAAAAACATGAGCTTAGGATGAGCTAATTGGATAAAGTATGTGACCATACATTTTGCAATGCAAGTCTTATACTGTCTGCTACTCACCCATATAGGGCACACATTCATCAGCTACTTGCTGTTCATTCCATATGTTTGATTTATGTCTATTGGCTTGCGTTGAGTTTATCAGAGTTCCAGTGTAGATGTTGCCATCTAGTAACACTTTACTGAACGGCAGCCTTGGTCAGGTCATTCAGTCTCTATATACAATCTGTGTATCTGTTATCAGTTGGATTGTTACTCTCATATTGGCTTTAGCTATAGCAGCATCTCTGGCCTGATTATCCAGTGTCCCTTGTGTGTAGTCCAGTCTTCCCTCTTCACAATAGCCATCTTTGCAGCAGCAATCCATGCTTGCTGAAGCCAACGTCGGCCGTTCTAACCCAGGTTAGAATTCTTACTCTCTTTTAGGAGAGACAACTGCCATTTACTTTCATTGTCTACCTTGGGGCTGATTAAGAGTCAGTGTAAAACTTACACTCGGTAGACAATAAAAGTATATGGCATTTTTCTCCCCTAAAAAAGGAGTGAGAATTCTCACCTGGCTCTGAATCAACCCCTATGATTGTGCAATACAATGCAAAGGATAAATTGCCCTATAACCTCAAGAGCAACTCATGGGGAGAGGAAGGGTTGAAAGCCTCCCCCATATAGCCTAGGACTCTACCCCTTGTGCTTGCAATAAAAAGATAGAAAAGAGGTGTGGCAGCCATTTAGACCAAATTATAACTAACCTGGGAGGATGTTATCTGATGGCCATCTGAAGTCTATATTATGCAGAGAGATTCCAAGTAAAAGTGTTGCTGGGAAGAGAAGACCACATTGGGGGGGGGGGGGGGGGGGTGCTGGAAGAGCACTTTGGGGCACTGTAGAAGAATCAAGGTACAGTTGTAGGGAACTAGAAAAAATATGGTGAAGAAATAATTTTTTTTCTCTCAATGCTATCTGTGTGTTGAAATATCTGTTTTGAGGTTATGTTGTTCTTTTTGTGTCCAGTGGGGCATGTGACATCCTCCTCACCGATGTTCTAGTGGTAGCAGCCATTTGGAGCTCCCTTGCCCTGCATCTCAGCCATGTTGTTGTCTGGATTCAACTGACATAACTGACAATGCACAGTAACAGGAAACCCAGCAGCACTTCCTGACTGCTGGCGCCCTGCAGATCCATAACCCGCCATTTTGCTTCTAAAATTTACCACAGCAGGAGTAAGAAATATTTTTTATGTGCAACAATCTAAATTGCCCTAGGGAGGGATGCTATTTGTTGTGTTGGTCTGGTTTAAGTAACTTTTGACTGTTGGTCTGCTTTAATAATTACATGAGGAGCTGTAACTGTCATTAATATTGCATTTAATACAGTAAGGTATATGCCACAATTTTCTCCCTATGATACCTAAGAGTCTCTCAGGCAAGGAAAGGGTTGTGAAAGTATGAGTTCAAGTACATAAAACTAAGAGAAAGGATCCTGGCAGATACATCTAGCAGAAGATCAATAGTAAAGCAGTTTTTTATGATTTATTTTCTCTCGTCCTTAGCTGTAATTTCTTGACTTTATAAAACAAATTGCCCATTCAGGGAAAGCGCAATCTTTTTTCATAGTCCTTTTTTTATCTGAATTATAAGTTATCAGGCATAATTGGACCAATCCATCAATTCTCAGGTACTGTAAAAACTCCCTAGGTCATCACAAAGGTGCATATGTATGTCCTGACATCTGACAAAAAGAAGCGCTTCTAGGCAAAAATAGACTTTTTTCAATTTTATTAAGCTTTCATATAGTGCAATGTTCTTGAAAGTTCTTGTAAATGTTTTTCTAAACCCCTAAGTTATTTCTTTGTTATTCTCACAGGTATGTTATTAATATTATTGTTTATATATATATGTATGTATATGTGCACTGACTTTAAGAATCTTAGGGTCTAAACATCCCCTAAATGTGAAATGACTAATCGTCCATCTATGAGGCCGATTCATTAATAGCGCCAGGTAGCGACAGATGAGCACCAGTAGCGTGATTTTCTCTGCGCCAGCTAGTATTCGCTGTGCTTGGCCGGGGTTTGCTTGTTGACAGCAACTCAGTCGGTGTGCGGTAATGTTGAATACGGGCTGGGGGGTCGCTGTTTCACAGGTTCAGCGTTGTATGGGTGCGCCTGACAACGAATGGCCAGAGCGAACGGCTTGCTGCAGATTCATTAACTAATCACGCTCCGAATTTTTTCGCGCTGTGAATTCCTTGTTTAAACCCCAGAGCGCTGGCGGCGATGGATTTAAAATAGTTTTTAACCCCCAAACAACCATATTTTTTGATTGTAAAATTATACAAGTTTTTATAAACATTTTGTAATATGAATACATTAATATCAGACCTGTAATATCAATTCTGCACAAAATCTTTTTTTTTTTTTAACCTTAAAAAAAAATCCTAACATTGCAGAAGTGGTTACAGAATTTTTGACATTAAAAAAAACAAAAAAACCATTAATAGCAATTAATTATGATTAATTAAAGATTGCTCCATTGAAATGCATTGGACATTGCCAGGGAGCGACAGGTCAGACCTGGCGCTGTGATGGGATTAGCAGCGGCGCTGTTCGTTGCAGTCGGCTACATGATGAATCCCGCGGTAGCTGTCGCTCTCGCCGGCGCTAGCCTCATTTAGCTTGATAAATGCGTCATTGTGGCCGACGCCGGGCGTACTTGAGTCGGTAGTCGCCGTTAGCTGGCGGAACCTGGCGCTCGTCAGACACTACCTGGCGCTATCGCTTGATGAATAAGGGCATATGTCTGGAGTTTCAAATTAAAGTTCAGAGAAATAAAACACTTACACTGCAGTACAATCAAGGAATAGGTGAGTGGTTAGACCTGTCTTGTGGCTCACTGTTGTCTCACCTGAAAGACAGGTCTAACATGAGACCCACTAAATAAATAATGCAGTTAGCCCATTAAAGAGTTTAGAAGGGAATAAAAGGTGCCACAGCCGGTCCTGGAGTCTAAAAGACCCTATCCCCATTTGTGGTGCCCCACCGTGTGAAATCCCCTATATCACCTATTATGCTTACTTATGCCAATTAATCAAGGCCAGGGGTGAGCCTAACCTCTCTGCTGCCTGAGGTGAACTATAGAAAGCCACCCCTCCACCCCTCAACAAAAATGCAGGGAGTAGGGAGTGGAGGCAGGCCAGGGCTGCTGAGACAATACATTTGACTTAAAAACATGATAGCAGTAAATAAATATACTTAGTTATAAATATATTTAAAAAACGATAAAGCAGGTTAATTGCCGCCCCCTCTGCAGTGCCGCCTGAGGCGGTAGCCTTGCATGGTCTCATAAAAAGTGCACCCCTGGTCATAGTGGCATTGATGCCAAAATGGCTTAGTAAAGCTGAGTGGAGTGCAAGCCATGCATTGGAGGAGAGCCCACGCATGTCCGTGGAAATGCTGGCTATGAACAGGGGGGATTTCAAATCCAAATCAAGATGCTTCATAGAGGAGGACAAAACCCATGATTGTGAAAAAAGCAAAAAAAACTCCTACCACTACATACAATATATATATATATATATATATATATATATATATATATATATATATATATATTGACAAGAATGGACAGGTGTCAAAGGCTCAAGAGTTGGAAACAGCATATGCAAGCTGTAAAATTGGAGCACTGCCTCCTGGTCTGTGAAGCCAATTCATGTAACCTAGTACCTGCAGGTGAGCGAACAGAAACAGCTGCTTACTGGTGGACACAAACAGGCTGATTCATTACTAGCGCCAGGTACCGGCAGATGAACGTCTGTACAGAGGCGCTAAGAGCGACCACTAGTATACGCTGTGATCGGCTGCCGGGTGCTGTAACGTAACAGAGCATCTCATTCGCTGTAGTAACCTGGCCAGTAGAGATGAGCGAACCGGTTCGGACGAACCGGAATTCGCTCCGAATTTCAGGAAATATTCGATTCGGCACGAACCCGAATATTTTGTGGTTCGTGCCGATCGAATTTTTCCTGAAATAAAAAAAAAAAAAATGCCGGCATGGTGGGAGCCGGCCGGCGGGCCGATAAAGCCGGCCGGCCCGCTCCCACCATGCCGGCATTTAAAAAACAAACAAACAAAAAAAAAAGCATTTTTGCCGGCATGGTGGGAGCGGGCCGGCCGGTTCCGCGCTGACAGCGGAACCATCCGGCCCGCTCCGCTGTCAGCGGAACCGGCCGGCCCGCTCCCACCATGCCGGCATTTTTAAAAAAAGCAAACACTTACCTGCAGGTCCGGAGCGTGGAGGCCGGCGCCGCTCTCAGCTGTCATCTGAGGGCGCGTCATCAGAGGCGCCCTCTGATGACGCGCCCTCAGATGACAGCTGAGAGCGGCGCCGGCCTCCACGCTCCGGACCTGCAGGTAAGTGTTTGCTTTTTTTTTAAATGCCGGCATGGTGGGAGCGGGCCGGCCGGTTCCGCTGACAGCGGAGCGGGCCGGCCGGTTCCGCTGTCAGCGCGGAACCGGCCGGCCCGCTCCCACCATGCCGGCAAAAATGCTTTTTTTTTTTTTTTTTTTTAAATGCCGGCATGGTGGGAGCGGGCCGGCCGGCTTTACCGGCCCGCCGGCCGGCTTTACCGGCCCGCCGGCCGGCTCCGCTGACAGCGGAACCGGCCGGCCCGCTCCCACCATGCCGGCATTTTTTATGGGGAACTTCGTAAAAGTTCGATTCGGCCGAACCCGAATTTCTTTGTGAAATTCGGCGAATCGGCCGAATCGAACTTTTCAAAAGTTCGCTCATCTCTACTGGCCAGCATTGATGAATGAGATGTGTGTTGGGCGTTCTAACACCAGTACAGCGTTGCAGGGAGCGAAAGGTAGCGCCAGCTCATTGCGACCGACTCTCAGCGACTCACACCATATTCAACAAAAAAAAGTAGGCGCTCCGGATCTGGTTGCTGTAGCATAGAGCGGCATACGCTGTGTGATTAACCCTTTAAATGCCAGCCACGTAAAATTTACGTGGTTGCCTCTCCGTCACTTAAGTGCCAGCCACATAAATTTTAGTTAAAAGTAAAAAAAAAGTCACTTACCTGACCCCTCTTTCGATCCGGCCGGGTCTCCTCTTCAGCCAGAGGGGCTCTGATCGCCGATTGGGGCTCCTCCGGCTGCAGGGGAGTGCCCAAAATAGGGTGCCCCCCCCCCCGTTTCAGCAGCCGCCGGGATTGCCTGCAAAAAAATACAAAAATAAAAATGACAGTTACTCACCTCCGCGCCCGCCGGCTCCTGCCGCCTCTCCTCTTCATGGGGGGGGCTCCGATCACCCCCCCGGCTCTTCCATCTTCTGAAGGGGGGCATAACAGCCCTCCTCCCGCTGCAGCTTCCGATGGCGGCCACCATCTTAGATTTTAGCCAATGACGTCACCACCGGGTGTCATCGGGGCACCCGGCAGTTCAGCTTTCAGATGCCGGTGACGGCTGGACAGAGGAGGAGGGAGGTATGCGATCATCCGATCGCCTGCCTCCCCCCTCCTCTGCCCAGCAGTCACCTGCATATGATCGCCGCGGGACACAGGAGATGAAGATCGGAGGTAAGTAAAGGTAAATTTTTTTTTTTTTTTAATAAAAATATTTCAAAACTGTCCATGAGACCCCTTATACCAGTTCACAAGGCTCGGGGGTCTGGCAAGTCACCTGCGGCTAGCGGGTGACTTGCCATTAACCCCTGGCCCCCCCAAATTACCTGCCTCCCCAAAGCCCAAGGGGGGGGCAGAAGAGCCATTGCCTTAGGCTATGACGTCTTGTAGCCTGCAGGGCCAGGGGCCACTAAAGCTGGCCCCTGCGCCCTGTTCTACAAGCCCCCATAGCTGGTCACAGGCTGGTTACGCTGGGTAGGGGGGACCTCACGCCATTTTTTTTTTGGATTTTTAAGGGTTTTAAATGGGGTCCCCCTCCCTGGGAAGGGGGAACCTATGTCATTTTTTTAAAATTAACCCTATGTTACCGGTAACCCAGTAGGTATAAAAGGCTTTCAGCAGCAGCAGGAGAGCAGAAGCCTAAGTGATTAGCGTGGGATACAGGGATGGATGGGAGGTAAGTTTAAAAAAAAATAAAAAAAAAATAATTTTTTTTTTTTTAATAAGGTTATTTTGAAAAAGTGTGTACGTGTGTTTTTTTTACTTTTAATTTTTTTAGCTCTTCAACTAAGGGAGAGAATACGTGGCTAGCCACATTGGGTTTCTTCCCCTGTGGCTGCCAGAGATGTGGAATGTGCAGATTTGTTGATAGAGGTAAACAATTTACATCTACTAGTACAGGAGAGAAGTTTACCATGAAGTCCCTTCTGAACTGCAACTCTAGTATGGTCATTTATTTGATCACTTGCTTACATTGTTCCATTCAATATGTAGGCTGTACTACCAGGAAGCTGAAAATAAGAATATCTGAACATCTACAAGGCTTTTCTAAACCTAATACCTCGAATAGCTCTAATGTTGCCAAACATTTCAACTCAAATCATCAGGGAGAGGCGATTCGCCTGAAAATTAGCGCCATAGAAAAGGTCACTATGGGTCCCAGCGGTGGAGATATTAGACAGAAACTTTTAGCACGTGAAGCATTTTGGATTTACACCATGGGTACCCGATTTCCAAAGGGACTTAACCACAAGTGGGACATTTCATTTATAACAGATCGATGAGTCCCTCCCTTTTCTTAATTCTCTCCATTTCTCTTTTGCATGGCGCGTTATAACTTTATAATGCCATTTTCTTTTCCCCTTCTCTTTTTCCCCCTCTGCTCTAGAAATAATATTGTTAATACTTTATAAATTGGTTCATGATTTAGGTTATGAGTATACCTTTTGGAATATATTAGGTATCATAATCACCAGATTATAATATGGAAGTCATCTGTTATTATTATTTTTTATACAAATTATTACATGGGCAGGTATATCATGCTAATTGATTAATGTGTATATCTGTGTTCATTCATACGTGGTAATGCTTGACTGTTTTCTTTAATGATTGTACACAATATTGGGCAAATCGCTTTCTAATCAGCTGTGTTAACTGCATGCCACATAGTTATTTATTTGTTTATAATAATATCATGTATTCATTTGCCCGTGCTCTCTGTGTCCCTGGTGCCGCGGTTCCCGGCCCCCTGCTTGATGCTCATAGCGTTCTCGTTGCTATGGGGACCGCCAGTGCGTGCAGTGACGTGGACCCCATGACGTGCCAGCGCGCGTCTCCTCCCAGTGACCTTTGTCCTGGTGTGTGTGACGCGCTCCCGTCGTGTCAGCTGACGCGTCCTCGGGCGACGCGCTCCCGCCGTGTCGGCTGCGCTGATTGGTGGACCACGGCGGCTGCCTGCAGGTGAGCTTCCGGGTGGCGAGTCCGGTGCGCGCGCCGAGTGGGGGCCGCGATTGTGGCGCGGGAGCTGCACAGATGGTGTGAGGTAAGTGATTATAATTTAGTGGCCTATTTAAACGCTATTATAGATTGACTCACTTATCTATGAATAAGGACCCCCCTCTGTCCGAAACGCGTTAGCACGTGAGACTTTCTATCTCCATCGGGTTCTATTATTTGTTTTTAAAGCTGTCTTTTCTACTATGGGATGATTTTTATGGATTTTCATTAAAGCATTGAAATTTTTAAGGAGTGCTGACCAAATAGCATTTGTGAATTACAAGTTGAAGTGGGGATTTGGAACTCCCTCAGGTCTTGCACCCGACATTGGACCCGTGCTGCGGTTATACCAAATTTTCTTTTGACTGTACGTGTGTTTTTTTACTTTTAACCCTTTGTGAACTGGTAAGGGGTCCATGTGACCCCTATACCAGTTCACAAGGCTCGGGGGTCTGGCAAGTCACCTGCGGCTAGTGGGTGACTTGCCATTAACCCCCGAGACCCCCCATACCTGCCTCCCAAAAAAACCCTTATATTCCCCCAAGAAATGGTGTCTCCCCCCCCCCCTGTGAAGGGGGACCCCACACCAATTTTTTTATTTAACCCTTTACTATGTGGATAGTAGTTGTATTTTATTTGTAAATGTTATAAAGTGCTCTTCTAAGTTTAGGGGATCACCTGGACAGGAACGGGGGGCTACCGATACATATGTGGTATCATTGTAATCGGGAGAAATTGGGCTTTCACGTGCAATATGGTTTTCTTTAATAAAATAAATTTTTTGTTAAAATAAAGGAGACAATTTAAAAAATATATATTTTTTTTATTTTTTTTACTTATTTACTTAAAAATATATAAAAAAAAAGTAGAAAAAATACAAACAAGGCATTTCATGTTAAAGCCTAAACTCTGCCACAAAAAGAAAATATGCCATTTTCTTGGAAATTCCTGCAAAAATCACAGTTAAACATCACGCAAAATGGTGAAAAATATCCTGTCAGCAGAGGGTGACAAAATCTCAAGTAGGCTGGCAGTTAAAAGGTTATGCATGTTGGGTATTGTTCTGCTCGGGGGACCTTGCGATTTCAGATTTAGCTTGTTTTTTCGTATTTGCATATTGATGTTTTAGGAAAAGGTGTTTTTTATTCTGCTTTTTTATACAATTTTTTTGTGAAACCCTGTGCAACCTAAGAATTCTTTGAGATATTACTTCCAGAAAGATGAGCCCACTACAACAAGCTGGGTATGCTTAGAAAGCTTAACATGTGTACTTTCAGGGAATATATGGTTTATCAGGGATATTCCAAATGTAAAGGGTTGTTTTGGTAGAAAAAGCACAAGGTGCGCACTTTGTCTGCAGAGCTGAAATTTTGAAGTAAAATTACCGTTATGCGCATGCTTTACTTTGGGGTGTTTGGCAACTCTCTCCTTTACAGAACCTATGCACCCTGGGTATTGTTCTGTTTGGGGGATGTTGCTTTTTCAGATTTTCATTTTTTTTCTGGTTTGCATATAGTTTTTTTTAGGAAAATGTGGTTTTGATTCTGCTTTTTTATTAATTTTTAGTGAAACCCTGTGTAACCAAAGAATACATTGAGGGATTACTTCCATAAAACTGCACCTATGTCAACAAGCCTGGTACGCCTAGAAAGCCTGAGGTGTATACTTGTTGTAACATTGTGACATTAATACAGACCTGTAATGACAATTCTGCATAAAAAGTTTTCAAAAATGACTCGTTCTAGGCCAGGAGAGGTCACACAATTATTTGAGAGAAAATTAAAAACAAAAAACCCTGTTTAAACAAAAAAAAGAAACGTGTATTGAAATGTATGGGAGAGCGACAGGTAGCGGCAGGTAATACCAGGCGCTCTGGAAGCTAGAGCACCAGCGCTATACGCATAGCTGCCTGTAATGATGAATCATACGATACATGGCGCTGTTAGAGTCGCTCACCAGAATCGCCTTCATAAATGTGGTGTTGCGTACAGCGGCCAGCATTCACCAGACAGTGCCTGCTTCTACGAGGCACTGCCTGACGCTATCCCTTGATGAATAAACCCCAAAGTCTATTGATAGAGGCATGAAAGTGCCACCAACAGGTGACTATGGGGCTGATTCAGAGCCTGGTGAGAAAGCTAACTTCTTTTTTTTAAGAGAGAAAATTGCCATTGACTAGGATAATTCAGATTCAGATGAAAATTCACACCTGGTAGACAAAGAAAGTAAATGGAAGTTCCTCTTCTAAAATGAAAGTGAGTTTTCTCACCAGGCTCTGAATCGACCCCTATGCATGAACACAGTCCAAAGATGCTGGGGGTGCAATTTCTAATATATTACATCAGCCAGGCAGCAAGGAAAAAGTTGAGTCTGGCGCTCACACAGTAGGACATCCTTAGAAAGGATTCCAGGGGCAGTCCAATTGGGTTTTGTTCTGCTTTAGCCACATTGGAAAAATGTTGCCACTATGATACAGGAGAGTAAAAAAAACATTATTTACTGTTTTACTAGCTTTTTTTGAATACTGCCTAACTTGGTTGGATTAGTGTGGCAGTTATACACAGCTAAGCACATTTATTGTTGTATATGCTTTGATTTGTTTATTGTATGCTTTTTCTTGCTGTGTCTGTTGTTGACTCCCTTTATACAAAGTATTTTTTTACAGAAATTATATAAAATAAATGTAATATCTAATGCACATTTTATTTGTGACACTAATATGTTCTCTAGATTCTCAAAAACCTAAGGTGTAAAATGTTATTGAAAGATAATGTATGTATGACACGAGTATGCTATCTAGACCATCAAAAATTACAGTAAGGGAAATACTAACTGGTTCTTAACTCGAAAATTAAATGTTATTTCAAGCAATGAAAAATAATGGCATGCTAATAGTAAGAGAGAGAAATGTGTTTTCATACCTAATGGGCAGATATTTATGTAATTAAAGGCTAATCAACCGTGAATGCTAGTGCCTGCACCATAAAATGAGATGGCAGGGAATCCATATTGTGATGTAAATGGAATTTATGTTTCCTTATTAAATATTTGTGAAAAAGAGATTAGAAAGCAAACATTATGTGATAATAAATATGTATCAGATGTGCATGCCTTGAAAAAGATGAAACTTTTTTTCTGAAACATTTTATAGGAATTTTTTTTCATTAGCCTAGAAGATGGCCTAATTGAAGTTGAAGCCAAAACGGGGAGGCTGATTTATTAACAGCGACATGTAGCGACAGTTGAGCGACTGTAGCGGTATTTTCACAGCGCCCGCTAGTAGTTGCTGTGCTTGGCCGTTGTTCGGTTGTTGACAGCGACTCAGTCGGTGTGGCGTAATGTTGAATACAAGGTTCCGAGTCGCTATTTGACAGGTTCCGCGATGTATGGGTGCGCATGATAGCGACTGGTCAGAGCGATCGGCTTCCACTATATTCATCAAAAAATCACGCTTAAAAATTCAAGCGCTGTGAAATGCATGTTTAAACCCCAAACCACCATTTTTTTGGAAACCAAAAAAAAAAAGTATTTTAAATAATTTAGTAATATGAATCTAAAATGGCAGAAGTGGTCACAGAATTTTTCACATTAAAAAAAAAAAAAATTAATAACAATTAATTATTAATATTTAAAGATTGTTCCATTGAAATGCATTGGAGAGCGCCAGGTAGCGAGAGGTCATACCTGTCGCTGTTCAAGGTCGGATGCTGGCGCTGTGGGCTGAGGCTGGAATAATGATGAATGAGTGGCTATCTGGCGCTATCTCAGTCGCTAAGCAGGATTGGCTTGATAAATGTGTGATTGTGGTGGGGAGTCGGCGTTCTCGTGGCGGGGCCGTCATTACCGGCCGCTCACCAGTCGCTACCTGTCGCTATTCCTTCATAAATAAGGGCCAAAGTGTTTTAAATATAAAGGAATTCCAGATCGGGATGCTCCGCTGTATGCCCCCCCCCCCAGGGCACCACAGAAGTCACCTGTTTTCTGGCGCCCTCTGGGATGTGAACAGCTGGCTGCTTCATCCCTACTCCTTCAGGCTGTGCATAGACTGCTACCTCCCACCGTGCACATTACATATGCTAAGACCGTGGAAAGGTGAGCTTGTACGGGCAACTCAGCGAGCCACCAAACAAGTTTCAGATAGACAAAGGAATAGGTAGATTCTATACCATTCTTTTTAATTCTGAGTCTATGGCTTGCCTGCCCAGAAAGGTAATACAACTGAAACGCAGTGGTATCAGTCTAAAAGTTGCTAGTGCTGATTATGTCCTGGGCACACCACTGACTATAGGCAAATTTGTATTGCTCCAGATGGGTCACAGGCAGGTTACTTTCATCCATGTTTTAGTGGTGATGATCACAAAGTTTTAGGAATCTCTGTTGTATTTTTAAATCGTATTAGCCTGAATCAGTTTTACAAAACCTACATGTACATAGAACCTAAATATTTATAGATGCCACATTGTGTAGTTATGCTGACAGTCTGCTGGTGGCACTGTGATAATATTTCCATAGCCACCACCGTGTGTGCTGCAGAACTTCCCAGCCAGCAGACTCATTATCCCCCACCTGTGACACTTAGTGGCTGGGCCTTAATGGTGACACATATAGCCAAGCCAAGTGTCAATATTGTCTGTATCCATTAAAGCAATCCCTTGGATGCTTTGCTTCTGCCACCTAGGAATCCACCTCCATGCTGCCCTGGGTTGCCAAGCATTCACTTTACTTCTGTTGTTGGGGAACCCACCTCTGTGTGCCAGTGAGTTGCCAGAAGGTTTCTCTGCTCCTGTCACTGAGGAACCTACCTCCTTGCTCCAATGGATTTCCAGCCAGTCTCTTTGCTCCTGTAGCTAGGGAACCCACCTCCATGCTAAGGTGGGTTACAAGCCAGTCTCTCTTCCCCTGTCACTGGGGAACCCACCTCCATGCTCTAGTGGGTTTCCAACTGGCCTCTCTGCTCCTCTAGCTAGGGAACCCACTCAAGTCTTCCTCACCTAGTCCAGTTAGCTTAACAAGCACCTTGGGGTACTCTTTCTGTGTTATCTTAATACAGCCTAAGTTTTCATTTATTTACTGTCATTTACTGCTTATACCTACTGTAAGGCCCTGTTTAGATTTTTGCCCTGTAGCTGTGTTGTTTTTCTCCTTAGTCTACATTTATCACATACTGTTTATTATTTATCAATAAAGTCTTGTTTTTACTCCAAGTTACTTGTGTGTGTATGTTCGGGTCAACCTTTTCATGGCAGTGAGCCCTGGCACAATAATTGTGAGCTGAAATCCAAGTTAAAGCAAAATTCCAGTCTACCTTTCACCTCCCCCGCAGTGTAGGGTGGTTACAAAAAAAAAACCTTCCCTCACCCGGCATCCAGCTTCCCCCACCCCCACTCAGTGTGGGCCCCCTCCCACCTGTTCAAGTGAATGCACAGGGAATGCTTCTGTATGTTGTCGGCATGTCTTTTGCATGTGCTGGATCCTGGGCAAGGAAAGGAGTTTTTATTTGCTGTCACCCCTCGCCCTGCCCCAGTGCCAGGGGAGGGTGGTGGTTGGGAAGGGATTGTTATAGGTAGACTAGACATCCACTTTAAGTTATTTTTTGCAAAGGAGGTTAATCTTTCTCAAAGAGCTTGTGGACTTCAAAAACACAGTAAGGTGCATGGGCCTATGAAGACATTGGATTTCTTTTAGATATTAACCCTTTCACTGCCATCCTACCTAGAGTTTTTGTCACCCTCTGTTGCCAGACCATTTTTCACTATTTTGTGCTATACATTTTAACTGTGATTTTGAAGGGATTTTCAGGGATTTCCCAGGAAAATTATACATTGTTATTTTTTAGCAAAATCTGGGCTTTAATGTGAAATGTTGTGTTTGTCATTTTTTTACGTGTATTTTAAATACATTTTTGGGGTGAAATATGTGCAAAAAATAAAAATGAATGAACTGGTATAAGGGTCTTGTGGATTCCTTATCAGTTCACAAAGGGTTAAATGTAAAAACACACACAGAGAAAAAATATGTTATTATTTTTTTCAATACTTGCCTCCCGTTCATCCCAGAGCACTATGTCCCAAGCTGATCGCTTTGGCTTCTGCTCTCCTGCTGCTACCTGAAGCTTTTTATACCTGTTGGATGACTGCTATCAAAGGGTTAATTAATGAAAATTACATAGCAGCTCCCTTCCGGGATGGGAACCCTTAGAAATTCCCCAATGAGGTCCCCCCTATCCAGCATTACCAGCTCGGGGACCAGCTATGTAGGGCTTATAAAACAGGGAGCAGGGGGCAGCTTTGGTGGCACCCCGACCTGCAGGCTACAAGCCTGCAAAGCTTAATGGCCCCGAGCTTTTCTGCCCCCCTCGGGCTTTGTGGAGGCAGGTAATGGGGGGGGGCTGGGGGTTAATGGAAAGTCACCCGCTAGCGCAGGTGACTTGCCAGACTCCGCACCTTGTGAACTGGTAAAGGGGTCTCATGGATGCCTTACCAATTCACAAAGGGTTAAGTGTAAAAAAAAACACACACATATAAAAAAAACATTACTTTTATTTATTTATTTTTTCAACACTCACCTCCAATCCTGTGTCCCCTGGCTGATCCTGTCCCCTGGCAATCTGATGACAGCTGCCGGGATGATTACTGGAGGGGGGCTGGGGAGGCAGGGGGTCACAGCCCCCTATCCCTCCAACCTTCCTCCAGTGATCGCCCTCTGCATCTGTCAGTTCACAGGGTGACATCATCCGCCCCGCCCGCAAGAGGTGGGGCTAGCGGTGACAATGTTGGAGGCGGTGAAGGGGCGTTTTTCAGGCCCTATCCTCACCATGGAGGAGCTTGGGGGGATCGGAGGCCCCCCGGTGAGGAGTGAACGAGCATGCAGGTAAGCAAATGTTATTTTTTTTTTGTACAGTAAAGTGGCTTATGAAGAGGAGACACAGCTGAATTGTTAGAGGGATCTTTTTTGGGGGGGGGGAGGGCCACTAGCAGGGAGGGTAAGGCCAGGTATGCTAAATGTACGTAGCTGGATTTTATGTAGCTGGAGTTAGAAAGGTTAAATGATGAAAAGCTATGAGTTTTGAATTTTCGAAATAATGGTATCCCTCTCCCCCCTCTGTTCTTTTTTTTATTAGAATATTGCAAAAATAAATATAACGTGTTTCAGGCCCTTATATAGGCTTAGAGACAAGTTATCAGCTGGGGATGCTGATTTCTTTAGTTTCACTTAATTATTGTGCATTGTCTACTTTTCCATATTTTATTATGTAATATTTGAAACTATAAATTAGCTGATAAATTGTTCAATACATATACAAACATTTTTATAGTGACCAACTACCTCGTCAACAGCAGGAAAAGTTTTGTCGGTCTCCACATAGATTGCTCTGTAGCTCTTCCTGAGCACTAATAACATTCATCTGTGTGGAGATCTGCAAAACATGCCCCCTATTAAAATAAATAGGGACAGATATTTTTTTTTATTATATTTTTATTATTATTTATGTATAAAGTACACATTCTTCCATAGTGCTTTACAATGCAGGTTATGCAAATATACTGAGGGTTAGGTATTTGAAGGTTTATATATGTGCTGTTTTTATCTGAAGCAGTGATGGTGGGATCTTCTCTGTCCACATTTCCTGTGTGATGGGTGTGGAAGAGAACAGAAATATAGTGTGACTGACCGTTCCACACACTTCTGCCTGAGCCCCAGTCAGCTTCCCCGATGCTGCACACAATCCCCTAAAACATAATTCATAACAGCACTTTGCGTGATGTGAGAGAACCTTATGTGGTTATAGCCCTGCTTTATTTATCTAGTATTTAAAAAATAATGAAAAAACCCTTAGGGGTGAAGCTGTGGAGGTGAGGTATGGATATTTTCACAGGAAAAATTAGACAGATAATTTTCAGATATTAATAAATTATAACATTTGGAGCTTACAGTAAGAGAGCTCCAGTCAAGTGATTTTAGTGATGAGCTTTAGAATTGAGCCATATATTCGATCCAAATATTGACTATTCAGACAGACCTGAATAGCTTCAATATTTGGGTAGAATTGGTCCAGCTGTGGCTAGTCACTTGCCAAAAACACTCACCCGATTACCTGCAATGCTTCCTGGGCTTCAGGTGTGTGTAGGAGCATGGACCTGAGCCAAAGTGCATAGGAGCTGTTATCTCCTAAAGATCAGGGGCAGGATGCTCTGCCTTTTGGCCCGGGTTACCAGCTCATTAAAAGTGTATATTTATTAGTGGCAAAGGGATGTCCCCAAGGTGCTCTTGTATTTTTTAACAGTTTTTCTCATGTTAGCAAATGTGTGTTTTATGTAAGCAGTTTTTAGTACTTCCCACACCAATTCTGTACACCGAGATCTACAAGACGTGAGTGCTGTACGCACAGAGCACTGCTGCTATGACCACTGCTGAGATGAGGAAGTTCACTGACACTTACACATGCCCACCAACAGTGTTTTGTGTGTACAAGACTGACTTTCTCTTTATGTGGCTCCTGGTGTACAGACTTGGTGTATAGTTGCCAATAGCAATGTATGGAGACCTATATGTCTACATGTCTATATGTTGTCTTCTTTTAAATGTAATTATATTTTTTCTATTTCCTTACCTTCACTTAGAGTCATATGCTCCGATACTAACAGAAAATCCTTGTCATCCTTGGTAAATGTCATAACTATTGACTTGTGCACAGAGAGCAAAATGTTGTCTTACTTTATATGTAAGAAGTAAAATGATGGCACAAAATTACTTTTGGGATATAATTTCTTCACCTTATTTCGGTAATAAGTAATTGCCTTGCCTGACCCTTTAGCTATTGGATTCACACAGCCAAAATACCAGATGCTATTGATTAAATGATCATAAATGTCAGTCAAGTGCTTGGATTTATATGTCAAATGTTGGCAATATGTCCTGTAAATAACATGAAGCAAAGATAAAGTACTAATGAAATGCTAAGGTGCAAGCATATTTACAGTAAATCTAGCCCCAATATTGGTGGATAATAGCAAAAGGATCAACATCTACAAACTTATTGTTTTTTTATTTCTCTTTGAACAAAAACATCCACATGTGAGATTGAGAAGCTCTGCATCCTTTTATTAATAGCTCCAATATTGTTGGATTCCCAAGAGTTTGTGGCCTTGTTGTTCTTTGTCTTTATCCGTAGAGATGAGTTTTTACTACTGGTTTTCATTGTTTCGGTATCTACGTACTTGTTATCTACCTGCATAAGCTAATACTTCAAACTATTCAATAGCTGAATTTGAGGTTGGAGGCATTGTCTTTTGTACCTGCTTCCTTTACAGTTGAGCTTGAACCATCTCTGTTGGACTTCTTGAAGTAAAACTATGTTTGTGCATTTTTTAGGAGAAGAGGTGCTTTCCTAGAAAGGAAAGTATTTGCACAGTACCCAGTCCAAAGACAGATAGCATTACTCATCTACTCTTGCAGTAGGCAGAGCTATGCAAATCATCTCTTTATGTCTCTGTGCCATCTAAGGCCCTTAGAAACGCTAAGGGTGCAATACCAAGGATTAGCTTAAAATTTTACACAGCCAGACACATCCAACTAGTGGACACGTGTTTCAAGCTTTAGGCTCTCATCAGCACTAGGGCGGATGCCTCTGGCTGTATGGGGGGTGAGACTTGGTGAGTACCAAAACATAGTCGCAAGCCAGTATGTGGAGAGACCCATGTTAGGCTTAATATAGGGGGGCTAAAGAGACCAAAAAACTTTGCCTAAGTAGAGGGTTTTTTGGTCTCTTTACAGCCAGAGGCATCCGCCCTAGTGCTGATGAGAGCCTAAAGCTCGAAACACGTGTCCACTAGTTGGATGTGTCTGGCTGTGTAAAATTTAAAGCTAATCCTTGGTATTGCACCCTTAGCGTTTTTAAGGGCCTTGGATGGCACAGAGACATAAAGATTTTTTAGGAAATTATTGCCCTTCAAAGGTGTGGTCCATTCGCACCTTACTTTCCTGTAATAATGTAAAATCTCCAACAACTGCATCAGATTAGACCTGGCAGAGATCAGTGGAACCCAGGTGCATCCATCTGCTCTTTAGAAAAGATTGTCCAGAGATGGTCTTCATGGAGGAATTGTTGCTAAAATGCCATACCTTCGACATGGAAACTAGGCAGACCTGGCAGAAGCCAGTGGAATCCAGTGGAATCCAGGTACATCCATCTACTCTTTGGAAAAGTCTTTCCAGAGTTTGTCTTCAGGGAGGAATTATGGCCAAAATGCCATATCTTCAACATGGCAACTAGGCAAAGTGACTTGACAAAGCATGAAAACTTAGAACCTGGGGAGCAGAACATTTTCAGCAGAAGATACCCTGGATTGATTTCAGCATTTTTTTATATTTACAGTAGCCGTAAAAGAAGGCATGTTTGCTGAAGGAATGGAAATTGGTACAATAAAGAATCTACTGACAACAGAAACAGGAACTGACCCATCAAGCATTACAATCAGAAGGCACCTGGTTGATAATGTATTCTAAAAACAGGAAAATGTACTCTGAAACAGGACAACAACCACAAACATACAGGCAATGCAATTAGGAATTTGTTTTTCAGCAGTAAGGAGAACAAGGAGCCCTAGAGTCTGTCTGGAATTACATAAAGAGACAGAAGGATTTAAACAAACCAACATCCACAGGAGATCTGTGCTTAGTTCTCTAAGATGTTTGCCACAACCATTTGCTGAGTTCTTTTACATACTGTGCACAAGTGTAACTAAAATAATTGATGTTGTTTTCAAAGAAAAGAATAGTTTTTAAAGGTTTTATTTGCACATGTCTAAAACTTTTTCTCAGTAGTATCTATTCTTTATTAAGTTAAGGGCCTGATGCTTGGTTGCATGTTCTTATACTGGGACATGTTTTGTAACTTTTCCTAAACAGGGTCTCAACAGGTTAAAATTAACCTAAACACTCCTTGAGAGTTTTTTTGTGCTCTGCATGAAACTTAATCCACCCCCTCCAGCTGCCTGTGAGCTCAGCATCATGTGATACTTACATTTTCCTTTCTGAGCTCCATAAAGATCCATAAATGGCTGCTGTTTTCATAAATCGGAACCCTATTAGGGGTCTGGTAATAAACAAACTAGAACATTTGTTGTTGTTTTTTTGCTTTCTTTGGGTTCAACCAGAACACTCTCTTTACAACTTCCCCCCTTCACTTTTCCTGGTTCAACTACAGTAAATAAATTTGTAACTATATACAGTAACTCATAACTCATAGGTATCCATTTTACTGCATTAATGTAATGTAGGCTGAAACAACATGTGTTCCTCACTACATGCTGCAATTAGTGTTCGCCATTAGTTTCACTAAAGAATAAAATTTGGTGGGTCAATGAATAATATTGAATTGTTTTGAAAGGATTAACAGAACATTGAGTATAAGGATATTGCTTCTAATGACATTCTGGCATACAGCGCTTTAGATCTCTCAAGACAACACTCCATTAGCAAATGCTTTCAAATTAGTAAACGAAAGAAACCTTTAGTCAACCACTGGGGAGTCTTTACACTAGGATTTTGATTGGGTTCTGAAAGCAGGAGTATGAACAGGAGGTGTTTGTAAACATTTCTAATGGCATTTTGATGTACATGTACAAAACTGATGTCGGAAGGATCATTGTAGAGCCCCAAACAACAGAATATTGAGGATACTTTTAGGTGGCAGTCACATTCTGGCTGGGTGAACCCAGTATTTTCTCATGTCACAGTTGATTAGCTTCACGAAGAAGTGCAAAGAGTAAAAATTCTTTTATTATTACAGCCTGTCGTATCAGCCTCTTTTCCCTGTGAATGCAACATTAGCTTTTGTCCAGAACTCTAACTGCTTTCTATAGTTTGGGGAATTGTAAAGCAGAAACAATTTTCCCAGCAAGGTTGACCTTCAGAGTAATGCGAAATGACTAGAATTTTTCTATGTTTCTCTAAAATATTTAGGTGAGGCTTCACGAATAGGATAATATGCTTGTTTTAGCAACTATTATTACTGAGATAGCTATTTTCTACTTTCAGATTAAGCCTTTGGTCATTTTAAAGTTTACACAGACTGGACTAGTTGTGAGTCAAAAAGCAGATTTATTTGATAATAAGCTATATATATATATATATATATATATATATATATATATATATATATATTCTATGATTTTTTTTTATTTTTGTTCTAGTCAGTAATTTTTTTTTTGCTACTAAAAACATAGATAAGATTTGTCCACACTTTACAGTTATGCCAGATATAAGTGCTATGAATATGAATTACTTTGTAGGTTACAGATCTTTTATATTGAGAAGTTTGCAGTAAACGGCTTTAGACGTTATCTTTATAACAAAATACAGTCCTACAGAAAGTATTTTTTTTTACATTTCATAACTATGCATCTCAAATGGTGAAAAAACACAGAGTTACTGTACTTCTAAGTTGTACATAAGCTGTAATGGAGCATTATTACTTATTTTCCTTTTCTAATTTTCTGTAAAAATGAAGCATATTAACATGTTTTGGCATATTACACTTTTTAAAGTTACAGTATCTTTTTCTATATATATATTTTTACTATGTATTTTTTTTCCACTAACAATTTTAACCCTTTAAGTGCCAGCCTACCTGGAGTTTTTGTCACCCATGTTCAAATGTGATTTTTGAAGGGATTTCCCAGGAAAATTATATATTGTTTTTTTCAGCATAGTCAGGGATTTAACATGAACTGTCTTGTTTGTAATTTTTTAGGTGTATTCTCAATATTTTTGGGTGAAATATGTGCAAAAAAATAAAAAAAAAATCTATTTTTTACAATTTGTAGTGTTTTTTTGTAATAAAAAATGTAAGTTTGTCAATAAAATCTTATTGCGTGTGAAATCCCAATTTCTCCCGGTTACAGCGGTACCACATATGTATTGTTAGACACCCTTTCCTGCCCAGGAGACTCCCACAAACTGAAACAGCGCTTTATGGGATTTTCAGATAAAATACAACTGTGATATGCGCTATGCGCACCTTGCAGTTTTTCCAGAAAAACAACCCTTTACATTTGAAATACCCCTAGCAAACTATATATTCACTGGAAGTACACACCTCAAGCTTTCTAGGGGTACCAGGCTTGTTGATGTGGCCACAGTTTTCTGGAAGTAATCCCTCAATGTATTCTTTGGTTGCAAAGAGTTTCCCTAAAAAAAGGATAAAAAAGCAGAATCAAAGCCACATTTTCCTAAAAAATCTATATACAAACAAGAAAAAACAAGTCTAATCTGAAAAAGCAACATCCCCCGAACAGAACGATACCCAGCATGCATAGCTACTGTCAAGGGAAGAGTTGCCAAACACCCCAAAGTAAAGGATGTGCGTAACGGTAATTTTACTTGAAAATTTCAGCTCTGCAGACAAAGTGCGCACCTTGCGATTTTTCAACCAAAACAACCCTTTACATTTGGAATATCCCCCATAAGCCATATATTCCCTGAAAGTACACATGTTAAGCTTTCTAAGCGTACCCAGCTTGTTGTAGTGGGCTCATTTTTCTGGAATTAATCCCTCAAATAATTCTTTGGTTGCGCAGGGTTTCCCTAAAAAATGTATAAAAAAGCTGAATAAAAAACACCTTTTCCTAAAATATAAATATGCAAACAAGAAAAAACAAGCTAAGTCTGAAAGCGCAAGGTCCCCCCGAACAGAACAATACCCACCATGCATAGCTACTTTTAACCCTTTTAATTGCCAGCCTACTTGAGATTTTTTCACCCTCTGTTGACAGGTCATTTTTCCCCATTTTGCGCCATGTTTCGCGCCATTTTTGCTGGAATTTTCAGGAAAATTATATATATTTTTTTTGCAGCAGAGTTTAGGCTTTAACATGAATGTCTTGTTTCTAAATTTTATTTTGTTTTTACAATATTATTAAGTAAAAAAAATATATATATATATTTTTTTTTTTTAGAAAACTGCCTCCTTTATTTTAAATAAAAAAATGTATTTTATTAAAGAAAACCATATTGCATGTGAAAGCCCCATTTCTACCGATTAGAAATACCACATATTTATTGGTAGCCACCCGTTCCTGCCCAGGAGACCCCCCAAACTGAAACAAACGCTATAACATTTACAAATAAAATACAATTACCATCCACACTACAAAGGGTTAAATCGAGAAAAAAAATGACATGGGGTCCCCCTTACCCGAAGTAACCAGCCCGGGACCAGCTATGCAGGGCTTGTAGGAATAGGGCGCAGGGGCCAGCTTTTGTGGCCCCTGGCCCTGCAGGCTACAAGCCTGCATAGCCCATGGCCACTGGCTCTTCTGCCCCCCCTGGGCTTTGGGGAGGCAGGTAATGGGGGTGCTGGGGGTAAATGGCAAGTCACCCGCTAGCTGCAGGTGACTTGCCATCCCCCAGCCTTGTGAACTGGTATAGGGGTCTCATGGACCCCTTAGCAGTTCACAAGGGGTTATAAGTAAAAAAATAAAGACACGGACACATAAGAAAAAAATGATCTTTATTTAATATTTTTTTTTTACTGTACTCACCTCCGATCCTGCATCCCTCGTCGCTGTCCCGCGCCGCTGTCACTGACAGATGCCGATAGTGATCGGTGCAGGGCGGGTGAGAGGCGAAGAGGCTCCGATCTGACAGATGCCGGTGCTCGGCGAGGGTATAGGAGGAGCGGGATGACGTCATCCCGCTCCTCCCACAAAAGGCGGGGCTAGGGGGGCGGCTATCGCCGCCATTAGAGGAGGTGAGGACCCGGAAGAGGGTCCTCACCTGAAGCCTGCAGAGCCCAGGGGGGGATCGGACCCCCCTCTGGTGAAGAGAAGGCGTCGCGGAGGGATCGGGCGAGGAAGTGAGTTAAAGACATAGTTTTTTTGTTTTTTTTGCAGATAATTGTCAGCGGGAAAAACGGGGGGGCGGTTTCGGGCCCCTTCCTGAAGACGGAGGATGACAGGGGAGGGATCGGATGCTCCCCGGAGGAAGAGGGGACCCCCAGCTTTACACGGATACCAGAGGTAAATGTTTTTTTTTTCCTATTTTTTAACTATCAGGGGGAAATGCCAGACGTAGTTTCTACGTGCTTGGCACTTAACGGTAGGAGAAGCAACCACGTCGAAACGACGTGCTTGGCATTTAAAGGGTTAAATCTTTAGCCCTTGGGCGTACTAGTTTACAATGCTTCTCTTCCAGAGACCCAAATGAAAACCAAAAATCAGGCAGCACAATTCATAAAACCTGCACATTTTGCACAACCACTTGCTCAGTGGTGCACTGAACGCTTTGGTGGTGAAGAAATCTGCCAATTGTTCAAGCTTCCCAAGGGGTTTCTAGCAGATGGGCATACAGTCAGGATCTTGGAGTGTGGGGACTGGGGCATGAAACAACCACCTTTAATGGGGGTCAAGCAAATTTTTTGGTGAATCATGGTGGTGCCTCCAGTGTACATTGTGATGTGAATTGCAAACTGCATCTCAGTGAGCCTTTTAGTTTTAACCCTTCTAGTGCCAGCGTAGCAGCCTCTACTCCACTTAAGTGCCAGTTACATGAGACTCACATAGCTGATTTTAAACCCCCACAGAATAAAAAATATAAAAGTAAAAAACTCACCTGACCCCTCGTCAGATTAGGCCAGGTCTTATCTTCACCCGGGGGGCATCCGATCCCCCCCCGGGGCTCTTCTGTCTTCAGGAGGGTGCCCAAAATAGCGCCCCCCCCCCCCGCTTCGGCCGCTGGCACAATAAACTGTAAAAAAAAAAAATTACATTTACTCACCTGCGGCCACAATCCCTCCGCGGGGTCTCCTCTTCACCGGGGGGGCTCAGATCGTCCCCCGGGCTCCATGGTGAGGAGAGGGCGAGAAATCGCCCTTTCACTCACTTCCTAGTTCCCGGCAGCTATCCCCCTTGGGGGGCGGGGCCTGATAACGTCATCGGTGACCTGGCACCTGTCACCCGGCAGCGGAGACAGCTCAGTCGCTGTTGGAGATCGGAGGAGGAGGGCTGGTTACCAGCTCTCCTCCACCGATCTCCAGCAGCTGTCATCTGAACGTCGGGGGACATGATCGGGACATCGGAGGTGAGTAGAAAAAAAATAAATGTCATTTTTTTCTTATATGTGTCAGTGTGTTTATTTTTATTGTTAACCTCTTGTGAACTGGTGAGGGGTCCATGAGACCCCTATACCAGTTCACAAGGCTGGGGGCTGGCAAGTCACCTGCAACTAGTGGGTGACTTGTCATTTACCCTCGGCACTCCAATTACCTGCCTCCCCAAAGCCCAGGGGGGGACAGAAGAGCCCGGGCCCACAGATGGTAAGTGGGCTTGTAGGCTGCAGGGTGGGGGCAACAAAAGCTGGCCCCTGCACCCTGTTCCTACAAGCACCCATAGCTGGTCCCAGGCTGGTAATGCTGGGTAGGGGGGACCCTACATCATTTTTTGGGATTTTCAAGGGTTAGGGTTAGCCTAACCCTAACCCTTAAAATTCCCCAAAAAATGGGGGGAACCCTATGTCGTTTTTTTTTTTTATTTAACCCCTTATGCTCTGTCACCCAGCAGCTATAAAAGGCTTCCAGCAGCAGCAGGAGAGCAGAAGCCAGATTGATCAGCGTGGGACACAGTGCCCAGGGATGGATGGGAGGTAAATATAAAAAAAAAAAAAAAAATATTGTATTTTTTTCTCCATGTGTCTGTGTGTTTTTTTTTACACTTAACCCCTTGTGAACTGGTAAGGGATCCATGAGACCCCTATACCAGTTCACAAGGCTGGGGGCTGGCAAGTCACCTTTGGCTAGCGGGTGACTTGCCATTAACCCCCGGCACTCCCAATTACCTGCCTCCCCAAAGCCCGGGGGGGGGGGGGCAGAAGAGCCCGGCCAATGGAGCTTGTAGCCGGCAGGGAGGGGGGGCCACCAAAAATGGCCCCTTCGCCCTGTTCCTACAAGCCCCATAGCTGGTCCCGGGCTGGTTATGATTGGTAAGGGGGACCCCACGTCATCTTTTTTTAATTGTAAGGGTTTTTAACCCTTAAAATTAAAAAAAAATGGGCCCCCCGGAGGGGGGACCCTTTGTCATTTTTTTAAAAATGTAACCCCTTATATTTATAGTGTGGATAGTAGTATTTTATTTGTAAATGTTATAAAGTGCTCTTTTCAGTTTGTGGGGTCTCCTGGGCAAGAATTTGGGGGCTACCGATACATATATGGTACCGTTGTAATCGGGAGAAATGGGACTTTCACCTGCAATATGGTTTTCCATAATAAAACTAATGTTTTATTTCAAAAAAAGGAGACAATTGTCTAAAAAATATTATTTTATTTATTTTTTTGTTTTTTTACGCAAAAAGATTTAAAAAACAGTAGAAAAGTTACAAGACATTTCATGTTAAAGCCTAAACTCTGCTGCAAAATATATATATATTTTTTCCTGGAAATTCCTGCAAAAATCATGGTTAAACATGGCGCAAAAGGGGGAAAAATGACCTGTCAACAGAGGGTGACAAAGCTTCAAGTAGGCTGGCAATTAAAAGGGTTAATAGTACGTTTGCATGTTGGGTATTGTTCTGCTCGAGGGAATTTGCGCTTTCAGATTTAGCTTGTTTTTTCTTGTTTGCATATTGATATTTTAGGAAAACAAGATTTTTATTCTGCTTTTTATAATTTTTTTTAAGGAAACCCTGTACAAAGTAAGAATTCTTCAAGGGATTACTTCCAGAAAGATGAGCCCACTACAACAAGCTTGTTACGCTTAGAAAGCTTAACATGTGTACTTTTAGGGAATATATGGTTTGTGGGGGGTATTCCAAACTTAAAGGGTTGTTTTGCTTGGTGCGCACTTTGTCTGCAGAGCTGAAATTTTCAAGTAAAATTTCCGTTACACACATGCTTTACTTTGGGGTGTTTGTTGGGTACCGTTCTGTTTGGGAGATGTTGCCTTTTCAGATTTTACTTGTTTTTATTTCTTGTTTGCATATAGTTTTTTCAGGAAAATGTGGCTTTGATTCTTCTTTTTTATTCTTTTTTTAGGGAAACTCTGCGCAACCAAAGAATTGATTGAGGGATTACTTCCACAAAACTACACCCACATAAACAAGCCTGGTACGCCTAGAATACTTGAGGTGTGTACCTCCAGAGAATATATAGTTTGTGGGGGGGGTATTTGAAATGTAAAGGGTTGTTTTTCTGGAAAATCTGCAAGGTGGGCATAGCGCATAGCACAGTTGTATTTTATCTGAAAATCTCCTAAAGCTCAGTTTCAGTTTGGGGGAGTCTCCTGGGCAGGAAAGGGTGTCTACCAATACATGTGGTTCCGCTGTAACCGGGAGAAATTGGGGTTTCACAAGCAATAAGATTTTATTGACAAACTTACATTTTTTATTACATAAAACACTACAAATTGCAAAAAATTGTTTTTTTTTTATTTTTTTGCACATATTTAACCCAAAAGTATTGAGAACACACTAAAAAATGGCCAAACAAGACATTTCATGTTGAAGCTCAGACTGCTTAAAAAAACAATATATAATTTTACTGGAAAATCCCTGAAAATCCCTTCAAAAATCAAAGTTGAACATATGTAGCGCAAAATAGTGAAAAGTTGTCTGGCAACAAAGGGTGACAAAAATTCTAGGAAGGCTGGCACTTAAAGGGTTAACACACGAAAAAATCCAATTAAAATGTTTTGTTTCATTTTCCTCCTGAAAATCACATGCATTTTTACAGGTGAGGTTTTTCCAATGGGGAAAGAATATATATTTTTTTAAAGTTTGGAACTAATCGCAACCTATAGGCTATGCAGAATAATTTGCCCTTTTTGTTCTGCATACCCTAAGGGCCAGTGTTATTGCTTAATTCCTAAGAAAATATCTTTACCACTCACTATCTCATCTTCAAACTTTGATGTGTTGATACAGTTATAGTATTTAACCTCTAAGTAGTGGAGTATTAGGACTGTCATTATGAAGCACTCTGAAGCAGTGGCTACTTTTTGGTCATTTAACGAATTTAACCTGTTTTTGGACTCCCACACAGTATAGAAGCCTTATACACCTGCATACTGCATACTTTCCAGTTTGCTAACAGTGGACAGCCTCCAGATGCGGAACTCGCTCTGGAAGATACAATTCCTACATTACTATACCTATTTTTGAGATATGTGCCACATAATGTAGATATTTTGATAGCCATTTCATTAGTTTTGCAAAATATAAGAGTATCAGTGTCTAAGGATCTTGCATAGCTTTGTGCTTGCTCATTAACCTGTATATCTGGCAGCAATTAATTCTTGCTAATCAAAAGCAACATATTAGGGAATCTATATAATTGAGGGCAGGTTATGTATATTGACTTCTTTCTAAAGATGCTCTTACAATCCATACTGTCAGAGAAAAGACAGGCTGCATTGTCTGATTTTTTTTTAATTTTCTAGATTATATTGGAGAGATATGTTTGTATCTTGAAGACAAAAGTGTAGGATACTTCATCTTACTGAAGACAAATAATCTATCCAACTATAATGCTGTGGGACCTGTATCGCATTTCACGCCTTGATCCCTTTATCACAATGGTAGCTGTCTAAGGAAAAACACCAATTTAATAGAACATTTATAGTTTGCACCATAAAATAGCTATTGTTTGTCATTTTTTTAGTAATAGTATTCTTTCTTCAAATATGTGTGTGCAGCTATATAGCAATTGTGAGAAGCTTTAAAAGGTCACTACCAAAATTGATATTTTAGTTTAGGTTGATACCACTGAAATAAATCATCCACTGGTTTCCTATAGCTTTGACATGACATTGCCATGTCCCTACCACAGCAAAAACTCATTCTTCCTTTTGGATTGTGGATCCTTAATGGCAAGAAATACGCAATAGGCCCAAGCAGAGGCAGGCTGACCAAAAGGAGACCTTTAAGGTCGGATACACTGCCTTGGGGCTGGCTGGATGCTGCTTCTAACACCCACATCTAATGTCTGCCACTTGCCTTCCCCTAGAGACTCTGTACCCAAAACCACTATACCCCAGCCAAGAAACCCCAGCTCATGTTCTGCCAACAGTGCTTTAACCTCAGCATTAAAGCTGTGAGGGACTCTACCAACCCCTGCCACATTATCTACCACTACGGGGTTTCAGCACCAATAATTTAAGAGTGACCACATCTACAACTGCCCATGATCTGTCCCTGCAATGCTACAGCCTCAGTCTTAAAACACCCTCATGGACCATCAGCTTAGTGGGGATGCTGTGAGGCAATCATGGGCTCATTTTAGGCCCAGTCCGCCACTGTAAAAGACATGACTATGGGGTTGATTCAGAGCCCCTTCACGTGATTTTTATATATATATGAACAAACTGGTTCTTTAGAAAAAAATTCCCCTGAAATTTGATTCGCCATGAATCCCTGAAATTTGCTTTCACTTACCTGCACCTTGGCTCCCCCATTACTTGGGGCCAGTGGAGGGAAGCTGGCAGCAGGCACAAAGGGGGGAATCGGCTTCCTCGCCCCCCCTGCTATGTGTATTGCACATCAGGAGGGGAACAGGGGAAGCCGGTTGCACTGTCAGCTGGTTACCAACAGGCCCGCAGCCAACCGCTGGACCAGAACAAAGTGGGGGCCAGCGTGCAGGTAAGTGACTCATACTTACATCCTCCCCCACGATCCTCAGTGCTGAAGTGTCCCACATTGGCACCTCCATCTGCAGCACAAGAAGCTGGGCAAGGAAGGATATGTAAAAGTTTGGATGAGCCCAAATTTCTTGGAAGTTCCCTCATCATATATATATATATATATATATATATATTTTAGCCTAACTTTGCAATGCACTTTACCATAACTTTATCTGAGCTGTCTAAAGTGTTCCTTGGTTTTCATGATGCAGTTTGTTCACTAATTTTCTCCAACAAACCTCTAAGCCCTTCACATAACAATTGTTAGACATAGGCCCTTATTTAACAAGGGATAGCGCCAGGTAGCGAATGGTGAGCGAACGGTAATGACGCTCACCGCCACGAGAACGCCGGCTCCCCTCCGCAATCACACATTTATCAAGCCGATCCTGCTTAGCGACTGACAGAGCGCCAGATAGCGAATCATTCATCATTATTCCAGCCTCACCCCACAGCGCCAGCGAGCGACCTTAAACAGCGGCAGGTATGACCTCTCGCTACCTGGCGCACTCCAATGCATTTCAATGGAGTAATCTTTAAATATTCATAATTAATTGCTATTAATGTTTTTTTTTTTTTTTAAATGGCAAAAATTCTGGGACCACTTCTGCAATGTTAGATATTTTTTTTAAGGTAAAAAAAAAAAAAAATTGTGCAGAATTGATATTACAGGTCTGATATTAATGTATTCATATTACAAAATGTTTGTAAAAACGTTTTTTTTTTTGTTTTTTTTTAAATATGGTTGGGGGTTAAAAAACTACTTTTAACCCATCTCCACCAGCGCTCTGGGGTTTAAACAAGCATTAACTGCGCGATAATTTTTGGAGCGTGATTTGTTAATGAATATGCTGTGAGCCGTTCGCTATGGCCATTCGCTGTCATGCGCTCCCATACAGCGCGGAACCTGTCAAACAGCGACTCCTAACCCCGTATTCAACATTACCGCACACCGACTGAGTCGCTGTCAACAGCCGAACAACGGCCAAGCACAGCGAATACTAGCGGGCGCTGTGAAAATAACGCTACTGGCGCTCATCTGTCGCTACCTGGCGCTATTAATGAATCGGCCTCTAAGAATACATTACATATAAGGATATTTCTATTAATTAATTAGGTAACTTCTAAAGGTAATTGATCAAACTAGATTTAATCTAGGGATAACAAAGTACAGGGGATAAATACATTTGCATTTTCAGTTATTTTTTTTGGAAAAGCATGTATTATGTTCTTTACACTTCACAAGTATGCGTGTTGCTCTATCACATAGATCTCAATTAAATACACTTACATTTGTGGCTGTAATATTTAGAAATGTGTAAATGTTCAAGGGGGATGAATACTCAAGATATATATGCAAATCAGAATGTTGGTCGGGTGCGCTCTTAAAATCATTGTTCTCAGTTACATTTAAAGACAGTGAGTTATCGCTTAGCACATTGCGCAGGCAGAGTTCATGAATGAAATTATCACTGCATGAAAGTAGCTGGTTTCATGTGGGGTTTCATCAGTAATTTGTCTGGACAGTGGCCCAGAGCAACAAGGTAAGCTTAAGTGTTCGTCTCTGCACACCTGTTCCTTTGCCAAACAAGGAAGGACATTAAAATAGCAATCTCTGTGACCCAACTCCCAGGTTACACATTTCTGGACCTTTTAAATATGTACTTTTTCAAGAGATTGTTAAGCTCCAGACAAGTCCGTTTAATGCAGTGCTGAATAAACCGAAGGCATTCTAATAATAAAAAGCCCTTCTGAGTGAAGGGGAAAATCCCAGCAATAATAAAAAACCCAGCAATAATTTTCCTTTCTATGCAAAGAGAAATAATATTGGCATTTGTTATGACCTGCTGCCCATTGCACAAAGCTTTCAACCACTCACATAGCTGGCAGGTTTATGTTTTAAAAATGTGGACATTTCAGTTTAAAATATAATATTTTTATTTAAAAAAGCATCAACTTCCTACCACTGTATCTCCACTGTAACAATGTAAAAAAGCAATTTCAAAGCATCTTAAAATCTCCTCTTGTAATCGAAGTAAAGCTGCTTTCTTCGATTCTGCTGGGTGTGGCTGATCTAAGAAGGGAGTATCATGATCAAAAGTTCTGAGCATGCTCGGCTGTGGTCAGTGATAGCTGGGGGTCCATTTTTGCTTGCCATGTGCGTTGCCTGACTGAATGCAGAACCCAGTTAAAAGAGATATTGCCCAATCTTCACCTTTAACCCTGAGGTATTAAGGCACAGGAGGTAGAATTTTCAAGGGAAGCCAAAGGTCATGCATAGTAAGATTCAGGTATGAGACAAACTCAATGTCACCAATGTCAGGAAGAGGGCCAAGGGTCATGCACAGGAGATCTCAGATGCTGCAGTACCAGCGAGCAGATAAAGGCAAAGTCAGAAAACAGTGTCAAACAAGGAGTAAAGGTAAGAATCCAAAACAGACTGAAGAGCACATCTAAAGCAAAGAGCACACCCAAAGAAAGCAGCAATAAAGGGCAAGCGGAACAAGATTCAAGAAACCTACTAACCCTTGGGCAATACAGAGCCCTGGAGAGCATAGAGCAGGTATGCACACTTCCGGATGCTAGCCCGGCCCGCACAGAGGCAGGGGAGTGAGGGCAGTTGGATGCTCCCTAAGCATCCCTAGCGAGTCCAAGCCATGAAATGAATACGAAGTGCTGACACAATGCAAATGCAGGTTTATCTAGGTTTTCCCGATGGCAAACCACAACCTCTTTGTGCATGTCAATTTATGAATGCCTTGGATGACCCTGATGTGTAAAGAGATGCCCACTGCAAGGAGTGATGGGTAATTCCATTATTCCTTATGCTGAGAGCTGTGTAAATACTTTATGTTCTACTAAAGGACCCTATTTGTTTTTTTTTTGGGGGGGGAATTCCCGTATGATTTAATAGAAAAGTTACACAGCACGTGATTTTACCTGTTTTTGTATTTTATTTTTGTTAATCAAATTTTGTCCAAGGCTTTGAGAACATGAGAGGAGCACAATAATATGTGTATTTAATGTTTTTTAACTTCTTGATAATTGTATCATATACATTGTTGCCTCTAAATTGTCTTTAACAATTTATTGGCTTGTCTTAACCAAAGAGTACACAGTGTGTGTGTTGTGTGGGCCTGGCTACACCACCTGCTGGATTATTAATAAACATAGGTTGGAAATATTGGTGCAGCCTATGTAGAAACTGTTTGAAATGCTGCTTGCTGTTAGCCACAATACATCGGGAAGGGGGGGGGGGGGGGGGGAATGCATAATGTAGCACACTAGTGTGCACCATGGTGAGCCCTGTGCTGTTTGAAACAGGTACTGCAATATTATTTATAAATATTTAGGAAGCAATGATAGCAGTGATAGCTGATGTACAGTGGGATATATATATATATATATATATATATATATAAAACTGAGGCCTTTGCCTTTAAAATATTTTTATCCAATTTATAGAATTGCTCTAAACTAATAAGATGATAAATAATTTAACATAGCTTCTAGCTTCACTTGCATCTTGAAATCCGTATAAGAACTCAAAAAGCCCTCTTTAGATATTCTTATGGTAGGCAGTGGCCTTCCTTATTGATTGAGAGTTTACTAACACATTGTTTTCACTGCTTGTAACTGCTGTCCTGGTTGTAGAACGTCTACTATTCCCATTGTGACTGAACATATGTCTGCTACATCAAAATAAAGGGGAGTGTGGGCACTGTATGGGGTATACATGATAATGATGGCAAAGAACTTGCTGCCACAGCAATCTGCACTAGACTAATAGGCATTATTACTGACTTACACTGAGGGAAGGTCCAACGCTAAAACAAACAAAAACATTTTGAAAAAGGACTTGAGCGATCGACTTAACGCCTTTTTATTCCTGTTGCTTAGAGGAATGCATTGAAGGCTGAGATGCCGTGTTACTGATATACATATGTACATACAATTAGACCATAAGCTTGCAAGGACAGGGTTCTCTCCTATTGTATCTTGTATTCAGGATATATATGTAATTTACTGTATGTTCTTCCTTGTCTGAAATTACTGCTTTGTACATTGCTTCGAAAGAAGATGGTGCTTTAAAAATAATAATAATACAAATAACAAACACACATTAACATTAGCTTTGATTTGCAATCCTACATTTTAATATTTGGCATAAATATAATATTTACAATAAGTAAAACATTTCTTTGCATGCATCAAGGACAAAACTGTAATAGACAAGGCTCCATGGCCCAATTTTAATGAGCCCTATGCTTGTGCCTGCGGTGTATTTACCTCCCCTAATGGACCTCCCCTGAACTCATATACATGATAAAATAACTACAATCTATTATGTTAAAAAAAGAATGTGGAGGCGCCACATATCGCCATGTAAGCATCTGTATAGCGGCTATTAGAGTGATTGCTAGTAGTCGCTGTAAGCGGGGGTCGGGTGCTATAACCTAGCAAGTGGCGCTGTACTATCCTGTCTAGCATTGAAGAATGTGATGTCTGGTGGGTGCTGTAGAAGCACTCTCCCTGATTCACTGCAGAGCCAGTTGCGAACACTAGGTGGTGTTCCAAGACTATGTGAGATCTAACAACAGAACAATGCTGAAGTGAGCGATAGGTAGCGCCAGTTAAGTCCGGCACTCGGCGCTGAAGCCCGTATTCAAGAAAAAACGACACACAAGCAGCACACCATTGAAATGTATGGCGGAGCGCTATGGAAAACTCTGAATTAGGATGTTCAGCGCGTCACCCCCATGCAGCAAGCTTTTAAAGCTGCTTGAAGAGTTTTGTGTTCTGTGGCTCAACCTTGACAATTTATGAAAATGTTCTCAGAATTCATAATGGAAAAAGTGTTCTCCATTCTCTTGTATTCCTGGGGTTTAGTTTTATAATTCAGTATTGTTTATTGTTGTAAAGCACAGCATACAGATTAAGTATTATGTTTTACCTTGCTATTTTCTGCAATTTTCACTCAAAAGCCAAAAACAATGTAAATGCTATTTTAGTAAACTAAAAAAATGCTTACATTTGGAAAAAGAAAAGAATATGAAAAGGGTAAAAGATGAAGAAAAAAGGGGGTAGGGAAGAGAATGAATGAAATGGCGGAGGATGGGAAAAGGTCAAGGGGGGGGGGGCAAATGAAAGAAATTCCTGATAATGTTCATCAAAAATTACAAGCAAGTAACCAAATTTTGGTCTGATTGTGGTGCATAAAATTGTATTCAAGGGTCCCATACTTGAAGGATTTTTTTTCTGTTCATCCAATTATGTACTTTTACAGAAAGTGTAATAGATGCTTGGAAGAAACTTCCAACACAGGTAGTTGAAAAATCAACTGTAAGTAATTTGGTGACACTATCCGATTTATATAAAGTAGTGCATCCTAGAGGTCTCTATGGATGATTTGTCCTAATAGGAATTAAAGCAGCCCATGCATTCAAGACCAAAAGCCTCTAATCAAATAATACATATACAGAACTGTGTCCTCCTCTTGACAACAGGAGCTTGGGTAGGTTGCTTTTTCTATTCGAGAAGGAACAAAGTACTTTTTAGGCCAATTCTAGTGATGTTACATTAATTTAGCATTTGACGATTGTCCCCCAGATGCCAACCCATTCCTCTGACATTTTGGTGGAGGCCAGATCTGATATGGTCACATGTATTTTCCTCAACATGCACCGCTCAATGCCTGATTTTAGATTACCAAATTATCTGCATTTTGAGGGGCATCCCAACACAGGATGTCCCAGAAGATATTGTTAAAGTCACTGTCCAAGTTGTTAAAAAGTGGCACTTACCTACCAGCCCACAGCCTCAATCCCACTGAGCCCTGTGGGTTGCTGGTCTGCAGTTTCAGTAGTGACAGCTCCAGTGCCAACAGTGTGCTTGTCTGGTCTCACTACACCCCCTAGTGTATTGGCAGCAGGGGGGGGGGGGGCGTACCACGTGACCACTGGCAGGCAGCCTGCTATGATTTGCATTCAGCATGGGGCGCTCAGGGGTGGGATGAAAGTGCACCGTTGGCATGGGAGCCAACGGCGCTACAACTGGAGGGCTGCAGCAAGCAGGACCCTGAGGAACTGGAACAGCAGGCTGGAAGGTAAGTGTAATTTATCATTTTTATCAGCCTAGACTGTGCCTCTAAAAGGGACCTAAAGTAATATGTGATACTGATATGGCCAGCAGACCCCTTGCCTTCCAATTCTGTAGGAAGCAGCTTAATAAGAAATTGAATAGATACCAAGATGGCTGCTACCATGCCAATTCAAAGAAAAGACTTTTCAAATGTACAGCGGCATGCAAACATTTTTGGTAAAAATTACTGATACTCTGAACAATGAAGCAAGTTGAAGATAAAATGATCCCCAAAAGGTATGCAAAAAAACAGATTTATTTTAATATTTAACACTTTAAAATATAAAAAGAAAAATGGGCCAATGCAAAACTTTGGTAGTAACACTCCCTTTGGCAACTATCACATTGCTGTAGCCAATCAAGAGGCTTCCAAGTTTTTTTTTTCCATTCTTCCTTGCAAAGGGGCTTCTGGTTCAGTGAGATTTCTGGATCTTCTTGCATGGACTGTTCTGTGCAAGTCTGTCCAGAGGCCTTAACTTTATGCCTTTAAAAGTATTTTACTTTAAAGAACATGTAAATAATTATTGTGTTATTGTTGTTATTTTTTTAACAACCAAAGGTAGGTAAGATTAATACTACTAAACTCACAGGAAAAAAAAATAGTGTCCTTATCCGTACATACAGACTTTGTTGGTACACACTTTTTTTTTTTTACAAAAATCACAATAGAATTTATAGGGTTTAAAATGTTAAAAGCTAAAAAACAATCCCTTTTAAAATCACTTTTTGTTCTCTTTAACTCTTTGAAGTTAGTGTGTTTTGTCTTTTGTGACTTCCTCTGATGATCTTGTGGTGTTAGCCTGTTTAGTGGCCATACTCACAGCAATCCTTCAGATTGCTCAGATAACATCACACTTGTTTGTAACATTTAGCAGAAGCTGCCCATTGTAGATTCTTATCTGTACCATAAGTATGTACAGACATTAGAGCTGATTCAGATTCAGAGCCTCTCCCGTACACATTCCAGTATGCAGGAATGACGTCAAAGTCCCGTTTCTTGCTTTTTTTTCGGTTTGTGTGATTCTGAGCCATTTTTTTGCGTAACTTTATGGTTGGTGTACGCCAAGTATTCGCTGTATTAATATGAGTGAAGCTGTGTTTTTTGCTTTCTAGCATGCATACGTTTATGGGTTTTGCCTGCGCTTGTGCGTGATTCCGAGCCCTGATTGGGCCGTTTCCTGTCCCAAATTATGCCCAATTTTTGCTGGCGGGAATCGCCATATGCATTTGTGATAGAGCCCCTAGACAAGTTCTGTTAAGGGTATGAGGGGGCTGTTAATCATGTACATTCTAGAGCTTAGGAATACCAGCTGTCACCTGAATATTCAGATGTGCAATCAACAGGTGAATTGACACGACTGAACCGCCTTGAGAAACTTTACTCAGAGCTGCGGCCATAGTTTGCCCCTGCCACAAGGAAGGCGCATGCAATTGGTTGGCTGCCTTCAATTTTAAGCGAATAGCTGCTTCCAGAAGCTAGGGTCACTGTCAGTTGGAATGTCCCAGCTTTTGCTGGCTGTCCTGGTGGAGAAACCCATCTCTTTTCCTGACAGCATGGAAGCCTTGAATGCAGTGAGTAGAGATGAGCGAACTTCTTGAAAGTTCGATTCGGGCGATTCGCCGAATTTCCCCAAGAAATTCGGGTTCGCCCGAATCGAACTTTCACGAATCGCTCATCTGAAAAAAAAAATGCCGGCATGGTGGGAGCGGGCAGGTCGGCTACGCTGTCAGTGGGCGGCAGAAGCCGGCCCGCTGACAGCGCAGCCGGCCTGCCCGCTCCCACCATGCCGGCATTTGTTTAAAAAGCAAACATTTACCTGCATGGTCGGAGCGTGGAGGCCGGCGCCGCTCTCAGGCGCCCTCTGATCATGCGTCCTCTGATGACAGCTGAGAGCGACGCCGGCCTCCACGCTCCAGCGCCGCTCTCAGCTGTCATCAGAGGACGCGTCATCAGAGGGCGCGTCATCAGAGGGCGCCTGAGAGCGGCGCCGGTCTCCACGCTCCGACCATGCAGGTAAGTGTTTGCTTTTTAAACAAATGCCGGTATGGTGGGAGCGGGCAGGCCGGCTGCGCTGTCAGCGGGCCGGCTTCCGCCGCCCGCTGACAGCGTAGCCGGCCTGCCCGCGCCCACCATGCCGGCATTTTTTTTTTTTATTTCAGGGAAAATTCAATCGGCACGAACCAAAAAAAATTCGGGTTCGTGCCGAATCTAATTTTCCCTGAAATTCGGAGCGAATTCCGGTTCGTCCGAACCGGTTCGCTCATCCCTAGCATTGAGGTTGGGTTTTTTCAACATTGCGAATATACCAACTGTCAAGGGCGCCATTGATTTCACACACATGGTGCTGATTCACCTAGCAGATCAGAAGTATATGTTTCTGTATATTTAACCACACATTGGTCCTCCTCCTGTAACTCCCCTGTATGTCTGCTAGGCTTCAGTTGCCTTAAACCAGCTTCCCTATGTCCTCATTGCCCATGTATCTCCTTTCTCTTTGCCTGTTCTGTATTGTTGCTAGTGTATTTACTTGAGTCTTTTCTGCTTTGGTTCCAGCAACTGCAAGATGGGCTGCTCTCTGAATGTGCAATGCGTCGTGGGGCCGGATTTGCACTTTCTCAGTGACTTGGTTGGATTCCCAGGATCGTCTCATGATGCATTCATCTTGCATGGTTTAAGTTTATACAACCATTTTGAGAGTGGCAAGGTGAGTGGCAGTTGGCTTCTGGGTAAGTGTGTGTATTCTTCTAGTTGTTCTGCATTTCTATTGTTAGGCTCGCATTTGCACACAGTTGTATTTACTTATCATCTGGACCCCCTAGTTATTTTGTGTGTATTTTCTTGTTGTTGCCTATTTGTCTCCCTTGCCTCTCTCTGTACTACTGTGCTCATGTCCCCATTCTCCCTGTTCCTAGCTTAACTCCTTTGTCCTTGCATTGCGCCTTGAGATTTACCTGCCAACTGTCTGTGTAATGCCCCTTTAAAACTGTCCCTACTTTCTTACCTTACTTAACTGTGGGCCCCTATCTCCTAATCAGCCCATGAGTCATATAACCGGGGACACCACCTCACCCATTCAATAGTTGAAAGGGCCTTTGGACTCTAAAAATCACGTTTCAGGTGCCTGTGGAGACATGAATTTAAAAGGAAAGGTGAGTGTGCATGTGGACCTAAACTAGGCCAATCCAGGGTATGCCAGAAAGTAACACTTGGATTGTCTTTTGTCTTTGCAGACTTTCATAACAGAGTGCCACGACTTCAAGCCCGACACCCACACCAAGAGAACATTGGTATTGTAGGTAGCAGCCCATCTGAGCGGGAAGGGGCACCCACACACAAATAATGCAGTACTGGTGGGATCTTAAAACTTAAACTTAAAACTTATCAGGAGAGACTTAAAGAACTTAATTTGTACAGTCTGGAGGAAAGAAGGGAGAGGGGGGACATGATTGAGACCTTTAAATATGTGAAAGGATTGAATAAGGTTCAGGAGGGAAGTGTTTTTAAGAAGAAACTTAACGATAGAACAAGGGGGCACAACCTGAAGCTAGTCGGGGGGAAGATCAGGAGCAATGTTAGAAAATATTATTTTACAGAAAGAGTAGTAGATGCTTGGAACAAACTTCCAGCAGAGGTAGTTGAAAAATCAACAGTCACTGAATTTAAACATGCCTGGGATCTATCCTAAGATAAAGACTACATACAGTATACACATAAGGGCAGATTAGATGGACCGTATGGTCTCCTTCTGCCGTCAACCTTTTTCTATGATCTCAAATGACCAAAGTGGCCCTGGGTGTGCCGGTTCTACAGCCAGAACTTCCCAGGTAAGTGAATGCCCAAGAGAGAAGGTGAGCACTTGTGCAAAACTGTGTAAGTAAATGTTCTTTTTTTCTTCTAGCTGGGGAGTTCTGGATGCAAATTAAGGCCACCCAGAGGAGAGGGGTCCGACCAATGAGGCAAGGCAGACAGGGTGTGGGTGTAAGACGCCAGCCCCAACTCCTGCCACCATCCTCATACTCTTCCGCCTCCTCACCAACAACCTGGAATCCACAAAAGAGGAGGAGGCCCAGTTGTTGGGCTTGGAGTCGCCCACAGCCCTGGAGCAGTCAGGTAGGACATTAGACACAAATCACACTGGTGACAGGAAAGGCCCCGGTGGCATATCCTGGAATGCCACCGGAACACAGAGATGAACGGATTCCACGGAAACATGTGGTGCGACAGCCAAAACCATGTGTGTACGCTGTGGTAAGGTGCAAGGTGCCGTCATTGACGGAAGGTATCTGGCACCAAGGTACCTGGCCTTGGTGCAGTAAAGCCATGTAGTTTGTTTCCCAGCATCAGCTGCTAATGGCAGTCTGGTGCTGAAGTTTTAGTATAGCCGAAAGGCTAACCTGGGACGGTTTTAATGGGATGGAGTAGAGCAGGGTGGGGCTCCATCCCCTACCCAGGTCCGGGTTTATAAAATAAATAGCCTGGGGAGTCAGCTATGCAGTGTCTGTGTCTGGAGCTCACTTGTGAAATGAGACTCTGTGTGCCTGGCTGGAAACTCCTGTGCAGGCTGTTTCATGTGGACCAGAGGCGGATTTGGCTGCAAATTTGCAAGTTTGCACGAGGACTAAAAAGGCCATTGCCTGTCTGGTTCATTTTTGCTGTATTTTCCTGAAAAGGTGTTGTAACCCAAAAGGACGTTCTGTTTTATGGATTTTGTGTGAATAAACACAGACTTTAAGTTGAACGTTCGCCTCTGAGCCTCTATACTGCAAACATCCTGCTGTCTACCAGAACGGGTCCCCACAACGCCAAGAAGTTATGATCGCATACGCCGGGCCGAGAATTTTTCAGGATGCGGCTGGGAAACAAATTCCCAGTTTCCGAGTTAAAAAAAAAAAAAACAGCATTGATGGTGAGGCTATAAATCAGGCTTATTGTTGGTCCACAAATGTATACATATTTACAATAGCATTCATAGGATTTAAAATGCTAAAAACAATGTTTTTTTTTTAACGTTTTAAGGCCAGTGGCCTTGATTCAGAAAGAGTTGTAAAGAACTCTGAAATGAGTAAAAAAATAATTTTAGGTGAAACAAGCATTTCACTGTAGCTGAATCCCCAACTAGGAAGACAATGAAAGTCAATTGCACTTTCTACTACAGTGTAAAAAGGAGTCAAAAGTTTTCTATTTTTATAGGAGTAAAAAAGTGCCATTGACTTTTATTGTTTTCCCAGCTTGTGATTCAGCAAAAGTGACATTCTCATGCTTTTTCTCAAAAAGTAAATTTTTTACTACTGTAAGAATTTTTTTCAACTATTATTAAATCGAGTCCAGTGTGTTTTGTCTTTTGCGACTTCCTCTGAGTATCTTCTGGCATTAGCCTATTTAGTGGCCATACCCAAAGAAATCCTTTAACCCTTTAAACGCCAACCACGTAAAATTGACATGACTTCCTCCCCTGCAGTTAACCGCCAGCCACGTAAATTTTACGTGCCTGACTTTCGCCCCTGCTAGCAGAAAAGCTGCAGGGGAGTGCCCAAAATAGGGTGCCCCCCGTTTCAGCATCCGCCGTAATTGCCTGTAAAAAAAAAAAATGGCATTTACTCACCGTCGTGATTGGTTTTCGCCAGCTCTCCTCTTCATGGGGGGACTCCGATCCCCCCCCACTCTTCCGCATTCTGGAGAGGGCCTAACAGCCCTCCTTCCCCCCGGAGCTCCGTCCTGACGGTTCAGCTGTCAGGTGCCGTTGATGGCTGGGCAGAGGAGGGGAGAGGTAGGCGATCCTCCGAGTACCTGCCTCCCCCCTCCTCTGTTCAGTCATCACTGGCATCGAATCGCAGAGGGACACAGGAGCTGACGATCAGAGGTGAGTTAAGAAAAAGTTTTTTTTTTTTTTTTTAAATAAAGTCATTTGTAAAGTGTATCAGTGGGTTTTTTTTTTACTTTTAACCCTTTGTGAACTGGTAAGGGGTCCATGAGACCCCTATACCAGTTCACAAGGCTCGGGGGCTGGCAAGTCACCTGCAGCTAGCGGGTGACTTGCCATTAACCCCTGAGCCCCCCCATTACCTGCCTCCCCAAAGCCCAGGGGGGCAGAAGTGCCATGGCCCTAGGCTATGCTGGCTTGTAGCCTGCAGGGCCAGGGGCCACTAAAGCTGGCCCCTGCGCCCTGTTCTACAAGCCCCCATAGCTGGTCACAGGCTGGTTATGCTGGGTAGGGGGGACCTCACACCATTTTTTTTATGGCTTTTTAAGGGTTTTAACCCTTAAAATCCCCCTCCCCGGGGGATCAGCGTGGAACACAGTGCTAATAAAATAAATGTTTTAGTTAAAATAAAGGAGACAATTTTTTTTTTAAATATATTTTTATTTTTTTTTATTTATTTACTTAAAAATATATAAAAAACAGTAGAAAAAATACAAAGAAGACATTTCATGTTAAAGCCTAAACTCTGCCACAAAAAGAAAATATGCCATTTTCTTGGAAATTCCTGCAAAAATCACAGGTAAACATCATGCAAAATGGTGAAAAATATCCTGTCAGCAGAGGGTGACAAAATCTCAAGTAGGCTGGCAGTTAAAAGGTTACAGGTGTCTGTGCAACCTAAGAATTCTTTGAGATATTACTTCCAGAAAGATGAGCCCACTACACCAAGCTGGGTACACTTAGAAAGCTTAACATGTGTACTTTCAGGGAATATATGGTTTATGGGGGGTATTCCAAATGTAAAGGGTTGTTTTGGTAGAAAAAGCACAAGGTGCGCACTTTGTCTGCAGAGCTGAAATTTTGAAGTGAAATTACTGTTATGCACATGCTTTACTTTGGTGTGTTCGGCAACTCTTTCCTTGACAGTAGCTATGCATGTTGGGTATTGTTCTGTTTGGGGGACCCTGCTTTTTCAGATTTTCAGTTTTTTTCTTGTTTGCATATAGTTTTTTTTAGGAAAATGTGGTTTTGATTCTGCTTTTTTATTCTTTTTTTAGGGAAACCCTGTGCAACCAAAGAATACATTGAGGGATTACTTTCATAAAACTGCACCCATGTCAACAAGCCTGGTACGCCTAGAAAGCCTGAGGTGTATACTTCTAGGGAATATATAGTTTGTCGGGGGTATTTCAAATGTAAAGGGCTGTTTTTCTTTAAAAATTGCAAGGTGCGCATATTGCATAGCATAGTTGTATTTTATCTGAAAACCTCCACGTTGTTTCAGTTTGGGGAGTCTCCTGGGCAGGAAAGGGTGTCTACCAATACATATGTGGTACTGCTGTAGCTGGGAGAAATTGGGGTTTCACACGCAATAAGATTTTATTGACAAACTTACATTTTTTATTACAAAATAACATTACAAATGGTAAAATATAGTTTTTTTTATTTTTTTGCACATATTTCACCAAAAAATATTGAGAATACACTTAGAAAATGACAAATAAGACATTTCATGGTAAAGCCCAGGCTCTGCTGGAAAAAACAATATATCACTTTCCTGGGAAATCCCTGGAAATCCCTTCAAAAATCACAGTTGAACATGGGGAGTGCAAAATAGTGCAAAATGGTCTGACAACAAAGGGTGACAAAATCTCAAGGTAGGCTGGCGGTTAAAGAGTTTAATCAGATAACATCACACTTTTGTGTGTTATGCTTAGCATAAGCTGCCCATTGTAGATTCTTCTGATTTTCACTGAGAATAACTTTTTCCGGTACTGTATCAGTGTCATTCTTTTTAATTAACTAAATGATATATGAATATATAACCATTAACATGGAATAATATTGTTGCTCACTGCTATCATGTTGTAAAGCATATTAGAGCTATGTTTTGAGAGCTGATTGACATCACAATTGAACTCTAGAAAGTACAGTTTCCTATCATTTTTAATCATAGATAGGACTATAAAATATCTTTCTTTCAAAACACAAACTCATGCAGTTTCAGATTGGCCCTGACAAAAGCATGATTCTTCAGTCTACAAAGAAACCTACTCCTTCCCTCTTACACAGGATTCATGACCTTAGCAGTAGAAAAGTTATGTGCTTCACATTAAAAAGAAAATTCAAAAGGGCTCTAGAAAAGAAAGGTGTTCAAAGACAGTAGTTGTCTCCTAAGGGAGAGAAAAAAACAAATCCCTACTGTGCAGAATGAAGGCCCATTAGTTGGACATCAAACTGGCCATGACAGTTCTTCGCCTGAAAGGCAAAACTGATAATTCACTTTTTTTTATTATTTTCAAATAGTATCCTAAATCTTGAAAGCAGACATGCCTGATATATTTGCCATTTATTCAATATGGCTGTGTATAGGCTTTTCATTAAAATAAAATAAGGTCTAAGCAGGGGCATGTATAGGTTTTATAGGGCTCTGTAGCAAAATCATAGTGGGTCCAACATAAACTTCAACATTTAGTAAATTACCAACAGTTTAGCACAAGGATTGTAGTCTTTGTTTGTGAGCACACTAGTTAGAGACTATGGACTGATTAGAGTTCTAGGCATTAGAGTGCGCCCTTAGGTCCAGTTTGGTAACAGTGGGCCCATTATGGTTCTTTTCTTTCTCGGGTGCCTGTTTTATCAATTGACACAAATGCAGAATGGCCTAGAATCTTAGGCCCTTATTTAACAAGGGATAGCGCCAGGTAGCGACTGGTGAGTGAACGGTAATGACGGTCACCGCCACGAGAACGCCAGCTCCCCACCACAATCACACATTTATCAAGCCGATCCTGCTTAGTGACTGAGATAGCGCCAGATAGCGACTCATTCATCATTATTCCAGCCTCACCCCACAGCGCCAGCGAGCGACCTTGAACAGCGACAGGTATGACCTCTCGCTACCTGGCGCTCTCCAATGCATTTCAATGGAACAATCTTTAAATATTAATAATTAATTGTTAATATTTTTTTTTTTTTTTTAATGTGAAAATTTCTGTTACCACTTCTGCCATGTTAGATATTTTTTTTAAGGTAAGAAAAAAATAAAAAAAAAATTTGTGCAGAATTGATATTACAGGTCTGATATTAATGTATTCATATTCCAAAATGTTTTTATAAACTTGTTTTTTTTGGTTTCCCAAAATATGGTTGTTTGGGGGTTAAAAAACTACTTTTAACACATCGCCGCCAGCGCTCTGGGGTTTAAACATGCATTTCACAGCGCGAGAATTTTTGTAGCGTGATTTGTTAATGAATATGGTGGGAGCCGGTCGCTATGGCCATTCGCTATCATGTGCTCCCATACAGCGCAGAACCTGTCAAATAGCGACTCATCACCTTGTATTCAACATTACTGCACACCGACTGAGTCGCTATCAACAACCGAACAACGGCCAAGCACAGCGACTACTAGCAGGCGCTGTGAAAATACCGCTACAGTCGCTTAACTGTCGCTACCTGGCGCTATTAATAAATCAGCCTCCCTGTCCCACCCTGCAGAATCTATTGTTTTGGCCCAGAGCACTGCCTGCAGACAATAGGCTTGATTCAGAGAGACAAAAAAATACTTCTGTTTTAGTGCCAATCAGTTTTTTTTTAAATGTTTCCGCTCTCGTATGAGTGTACGAGCGATTCTATGCATGCATTGCAATCCTTCTGTAAAGTTCGTATGGCAGATTACGAATACAAGGATGTCATTTTCCAGCGTGACTTTTCCTTTTCATTTTCACATGTTACAACGTAGGCTTTCATTTTTGCCCTTTTCCCATTGCATCCTCCCACGAATCCTTTACGTTTCCCGTTAGTTTCTGTTTCCCTTTTTCAATAAATAATCGTTCAGACAGAAATCCTTACGATCTTGCGCCTGCGCACTACAAACTTAACTCAATAAAGTGCTCGCCTACATATTTGACACACTCACTTCTACTACAATGTTTAGCTAAATCACTTAGCACTATGCTCCATCTTCCCTTTTGGACCCTTAAAGCTCACCCAAACCACTTAGCACTATCCTCCATCTTCCATTTTGGAACCTTAAAGCTCACCCAAACCACTTCGCGGTTAGGTTCTTCTTCCATTTTAGCCCCCTAAAACTTACCCCAATCACTTCTCGGTCATGTGAATATTCATCTTTAAATATTTCTGGGCCCATTAGTTTTGTGTTAATGTATTTTGTAAATGAAATTACACTGTAACATTTTTTTTTATTCCATCATAAAATATAAAATTTGTAACCATTTTGAAAATTTCAAATTTTTACAACTATAAAAAACAAAATACATAGCAATGGCAGGCCACAGAACATTATTCTTCATCTGTGGTCCCCAACAAGTTGCGCAGCTCCTGCATCTCGCCCACCAACTGAAGGACCCTGACACTCAGTTGTGCCGCTCTGGCACGTGTGGTCCCTGTTAAAAAACGTAAATTAAAATATTATAAAATATTATAAAATACAATATTGTTTAACATGTCATCAAGGGCTAAAAACAGCCATAGGTTAAGACATGAGTCATCAACTATATTCAATGCCATACAGTGAAAATGGATTGATGGAATGTGAGCAAACTTACCCTGGAGCCATCCACCAGATAATTCTCCTGACTCAAACTGACGAAATAAGCTGGAGCTCTGCAATATATAAGCATCATGGGATGACCCTGGATGCCCTGCAAGAACACTGAGGAATCGCATAGCTGGACCAAAGACTGCTTGTATGTTGTGTGATTGGCACATCTTGCGGTTCCTGCAACCAAATATAAAATAATTACACAAAGCAAAGGTATCCAACTAAAACAATAACTCCTACAACAAATTAAGATTCAAGTTCAACAATCCAAATAAAATTCACAAAGGACATAAGTCTAAAAAAAAAAGCAATTATATGGATGTGTGGGAAAATAAATGTTTACATGCTAAGGACTAATTAAGGTCAGCATTAAAATGCATCTATAAGGCATACATGAAATGTATTGATTCAGGTATGCATTGCTTTACAACTTATGGTCTCGGTCATGCTGATACATGCAATGCCTTGGTGCTAAAGGCGCGCAGACTCCTCCACATAGCCGCAAAACATGTTCAACAATAGCAATCCGAGCCCTCAAAGGTCCCGTAAGTGGATCGGAAATGAAAGGGATTTATAGGGTGGTGGTCCGTCGGAAATCAGCTCTCTGAATCAGACGTAAGCCCATCCCAACAACGTAAGTTATCTGAACGAACGAAAAATATCAGATTTTGTTTGGAAAATGATACGAACTAACGGAAATGATCCAATTTGCTTCCGTTCATCGAAAGCGCATATACACATTTTCCCGAATGTTCGTACGAATGAAAAATGAAAGAAAAAAAGCAAAAAAATTACAAACACCCACTAAAACTTTCACAGACAGCTACGGAAGTGCAGACGAATGTGTCTTTGAATCGAGCCTAATATGTCAACTTCATACTGCTGCAGCTCTAGCCTCATAGCATAGGTGCAACTGCTATTAGCCCAGTAGCAGTTGCCTCCCCTGCCTCTATTATATGTATGCAAATTGGTCTAATAATTGACACCACTTTTCACAAAGATTATAAAATGTTCAGAGTAGAAGCCATTGGAGAGCTCTACAGTTCTTCTCTTCTTTCCATTGCACAGCCTTCCCTTTCCATTGGCATTCCCAGCACAAGGAAGGAAGGTAAGCTACAATGGTCACTAGGCTAGCTCAGACCACATAAGAGCAGTGGCAGGACTTAAATAGCTGCACCATGACATGCTCATGAATAGAAGCAAAGCCAGTGACTTCACTTTAATCAGAGGTTTTGAGATGCTTTGAAATTGCTTTTTTGCTGTAAGAGAGTGTTCATTGTATGATACCACACCACTTGTCAGTTTCATGCACAATAAACAGTAAGATGTTTTCTTTTTTACCTGTATATATATACTATGTATATTTGGTACGAGGGGAGGTAAAGAGGGGAATCTAAAGGGAAAATAGAAGACAATTTAAATAATGAGGATTGGAGGGAGAGAGAGAGGTAAATAGAAGGCATATGATAGAGTAGGGCCCCATACTGATAAAGATGGATGATAGGGTTGCTGTAAAACTGGTCAAAAAGAGTGGCAGCTCATGCACATGGGTCACAGAAAAAGGTGAAGTGATTAGCGCTTATGGCCTTGATTCAGTAAACTTTCCTTAAAATATCTCAAACTTAGAGCTATTTCATGCATTATTTCAGAATCAGTAAAAAGGTAATGAATGGCTGGGTGTGGGAGTGCTCCACAGCTAAAGGAATGCCGAAGATGCTGTCACTGGCAAAGACAGCATCATGGGAGCCGCCGGTAAAGGCGAGACCCTGGGGATTACACACTGCATGGCATTCCGATTTCGGATTCCCCGGGCAGGCTAGCAGCTGTCCCCTGGAGTCATATTGACTGCCGTTGCATAATTAAAGTGTTTTTGAAGCTGGACCCCTTACTCTTTAAAAGAGGACCACAAGTCCTAAATGGCAACAAAGAATTCCTTAAGATTAGCTTTTCTGATCTAAAGAGGAAGTCTAAGCATTTTGTAATAATTTATCCACTCCTTTCCCCTGTGCTATACTTAATTTGGGCAATAACATATAGAAAACTCACTGGGGGGCAGGCAATCTGCATGGAAGCTGAAGCAGGAACCTTGAATGACAGTTCAGTCACCCAATCATGTGCAGCAGTGTTACTATACCCATCTATTGCTCAAATCCAACTTTCACTCAACACAATGGCTGCTATGCAGAACCCTGCCCTCCACCCACATTAGGGGGATTTGGAAAATCAGATACATTTACATTTTTTTTAATGCCCAAAATGGGCCTAGCATAGGGGGGGGGCTATTTAAGGCGGGGTTTGAGGTGATTGTATGGCAGCATGGGTAGAGTTAGCTGAAAAAATACTTAAGAGCCCGTTGATTTGAAAAGCCAGCCTACTTAAACATGTATTGGTAAGTGAAGGTGGACTGAGTCTCAAGCTGTGCAGACTCCATTCACAGAGCATCTCCAAGCTAATGAGCGCCCTCTGTATCTGTAACACGCCCCTTCCAATCAATGCAATGGAGGAGGTGTGCCAGGCTTTGGTCAGCCCGTTTAAGTAATTTTAAGTGGATAAGTATATAAAGCATGGTAGAGATACATATATTGACAAGCAATAGATTTTTTTAAATACAATTGAGCCTTGTGCCACTATAGAGTTGGGAAAGAAGCACTTGTCCTGTCATCAGACTCTGGGCCCCACCCACCTGGGTCCCGCTGTCTAGTCACCAGTGATGACCCCCAGCCAGCAGCAAGCACAAGCCCGCCAGCCTAAGCAACCAATCAGATTTCCCTACCCAAACTGACAAAACATGCCAGGGAACAATTTTGGGGCTAAGGAAACCTTTACTCCATATGGCTTACACCAACCTCACGTCCAGTTTAATCTATATTGTTACCCTATGTTATGAAGCTATTTGTATGATTGCATTTACAGTCAATTTATTCACTTATGCTTTTGATATTTTTGATGATTTCACTGTACATGTCTTGCTATGCTCTTAAAGTGGACCAAAACCCAGGATTTTGAAACCCACCCTAGGTCGCCTGAAGAAACTCACCTCTACCCAGTCCTATGACGCATGCGTGGCCACTCGTCTAATCAGCCCGCTTAATATGAGTGGCACATCCCCAGCTACCCTAAAACAGGGAGCGTGCTCATGCCGGCCACTCACAAATCCCTGGCTCAGACAGGCATCCTGCTAGGGGGATAGTGGGGTTGTGGTCGCTTCTCGTGCATGCACCATTGGTCGAGAAAGAAGGTGAGTTTATGGGCGACCTGGGGGGTTTCACACAGTGGGGCATCACAATTCTGGATACCCATGGAGGAGAGAATTTTTTGGAATCTCTGTGGGTTTTGGTCCACTTTAAGAGCAGGCTATGTGTGAATGTAACATAACACAATTACGCTATAAAGCTTAAAACATTCTTTCCCCTACCCATACCAAAATCCAGTTGCTTTTCCCAACTCTGTATGGACACAAGGCTTAATTTTATTTCAAAAAAATCATTTGCTTGTCACATTATTGTGTGTCACTATACACCCCATTCTTTTTGAGGCATTCCAAGTACAAAGATACTTGCAAGAATTCTCCCATTGTCAGAGATAAATAGATTAAATTAAGATTATTTATGCTTTTGGCAAGTGCAAAATCTGCAATATACGGGATCAGTTTCTTTAGGTACATTTTGCTATATGTCAATAATATCTTAAAATGGTATGTCATTTCTTTATTTTGACCAGATGTATGTTTTTTTTTTTTTTTAGTTGGTTAACAACCCCTTGGCAAACCAGGCAGCAGCAGCGGCAGCAGCAGCCATGGGCTCAATAGCAAATTCACAGGCTATTGGAAATGCACTATCCAGTCTTCAAGGTGTTGCTGGACAACTTGTCACAAATGCACAAGGACAGGTAACACAAACAACATTGTTATAAATGGTATACAGCTACATTACTGTATATTCTATGTTTCTGATGTTTTGTCTTATTTTCTAAAAGCAAAGGTAAACTTTAGGGGTACCTAAAAGGTCAGGTTACTTTGAGTACCTATGACTTCACTTTAAGGGTTTGGTACGATAGAGAAGTATTTGAACCTCTCATTTTCTGTTTCTGATACAATAGGGGAGATGTAGTTACAGTGTTTATGTCAGGATATGGACAGTCTGTGCCTGCAACCAAATCACAGGTCAATGTATCCCAACTGCATTTCTACTTTGTTTCCATCTGTGATACACTGCTAAACACTTGGTTTCATAAATCCATTACCCAACCAAGCAACTTAAAATGGACAGAAGCACTCCCTAGAGGGTCCTGGTTCACATGACACTAATTTGGACAGGCTAATTTATTGCCACTGAGCGCCACTTGGGCTGCTAAGGAGAGTTTCTGACAGCATCCCAGCCGGAATACTGCAGACAGGCTAATGGCGCTATTGCCATTTAGCATGCTGGACAAGTGGCGCAGCGTTTCTGAGTCCGACTTCAAAGCAAATCAAAGCAATGCCCGATGGACGCTAAAGTGGCCTCCTTGTGTACCACTGTGGCTCGGCTTTTGAAGGTTGCTGGTTGTTTCTAGGCAGCGTTCTGTAGTACAACCAGCCACATACAGCTCATAAGCAAAGTTTCATATTTTTTTATTTTATTTTCATGTTTCTGAACTTTTTTTTTACTTTACCAAACAAAAGGATAAAAATAGTTATAATGTTTTTGTCTACTTTACGGTGCCTAGAAGGGAGAAAAAAGTTTCTGTATTCAGTTTCCCTTTTGCTTGTTTCCTGTCTATGGCTTACCTAACTCTATTTGGTTTATTTTTTTATTTGCTGTCCAGCTATTAATTGGAGTTAAAAAGTAGATTTTTTTATATGTTTTTAGGCAACTTGTTTTAGTTGAGTCAGCATATTGCGCTGCTGTTCTTACTGCAGCAATCCTTTCCCAGTTTGTGTCACTTACCTGAAAAAAGTAACAAACACAAATTGGACCGCACCAGCTAAATAGCCTATTCTGGCGTGCACAACCCCTTGGGTGAGATATTGAACAATCTAAGCACGAGGAAAGGGAGTCCCACTACTCCCTGACCCACCCAAGCAACAACGTGGCACCCCCAACTACCTCAAGTGTCAATATTTTATTTAGATTAATGGTAGATAATGTACAAACATATTAAAAACATTTAAAAAAAAATATATAATACATGTGTCCTCACTAAGGAACAAAAGAGGAATGGGGAGGGGGATACCCCAAATTGGATGATGAATAATAAGGACTTTCAAAGGCCACCATATAATGCTTGCATGATAATCAATTTTAGGTCCACTTTAACCCTGGTCAGACCCCACCTAAAAACCTAATCCAACTATGTGCATAACTATGTGCATAACAACCATAAATGTATCATAATAAATCCTAATCATATACTATCCTCTATGACCATGAACAAAGTGCTCCGTGCCTATGTGCAAAAATGTATTATGTGCAAACCCTGCAAGTTAATCAATTATTTAATTAAGAGGACCAGCCAGGTAGGCAGAAGACAGACCAATGTAAACATAACAAAACCAACAATAGTGAAACCTCACGTGTCCAAATTGCAATGCTGCCGCCACAAGGGGAACCCCCGCCCAGACCTTGAGGAAGTGACGCTTGGCTCGTCACAAAACGTGTTGGTTTGGGCGGGGGTTCCCCTTGTGGCGGCAGCATTGCAATTTGGACACGTGAGGTTTCACTATTGTTGGTTTTGTTATGTTTACATTGGTCTGTCTTTTGCCTATCCTGGCTGGTCCTCTTAATGAAATAATTGATTAACTTGCAGGGTTTGCACATAATACATTTTTGCACATAGGCACGGAGCACTTTGTTCATGGTCATAGAGGATAGTATATGATTAGGATTTATTATGATACATTTATGGTTGTTATGCACATAGTTATGCACATAGTTGGATTAGGTTTTTAGGTGGGGTCTGACCAGGGTTAAAGTGGACCTAAAATTGATTATCATGCAAGCATTATATGGTGGCCTTTAAAAGTCCTTTTTATTCATCATCCAATTTGGGGTATCCCCCTCCCCATTCCTCTTTTGTTCCTTAGTGAGGACACATGTATTGTATATGTTATTTAATATGTTTGTACATTATCTACCATTAATCTAAATAAAATATTGACACTTGAGGTAGTTGGTGGTGCCACGTTGTTGCTTGGGTGGGTCAGGGAGTAGTGGGACTCCCTTTCCTCGTGCTTACCTGAAAAAAGGAATTAATAATTTGTGCCCATCGGACAAAGCCAGTTTGGGTGTTCTTTCACAGTTTCTGCAAGCATGTTTGGGACTTCAGGCACCAGTTGCGTTTCCTCTGGCTCCTCCATTCGATGGAGTAATGCAGATATTGTATAGCACACAGCAAGTGAGGATTATCTTGGAGACCTTCTCTGGGTTATAGAGCATCTCCTCTCCTAGGCGGGCCAAACATAGCAAGCGTGCTTTCAGCAGGCCGATGCAACAATACATATGGTGCTGTGGTGAGCTGCATTGTAGTGCATTTCAGCTGCGGTATGTAGGTTCTGCACGGGGATCATGAGCCACGTCTTCCTGGCATACGTCTTCCTGACGTATCCCTTATCAGCTAAATACAAACACATGGGTTAATGTTGTTTACACCAGAAATGAAGACCCCCAACTTGGTTCGTAGCATTTTGACTTCACCTTCCCCTCTCCTCTAGTTCTGCTGGTCAACTGTTTTGTTTTGTGGTAGTGCAGCTCTTGTGCTCGAGGTGGTGGAATATGGGAATATGGGTCCCATCAGTATTGCTAAGCATATTTAGGATTCCTGCCATACAATAGAAGTCCAGCTTGATGTTTTGCACCTCTTCATCATAGGCCAGAAACCGCAAGTAGATAGCAATGAGTTCACAGATGACCAGGACAACCTCATGAAAGATGCAGCTAATGGTAGGCTGGCTAATGGCACTTAATAAAGCAGCAGTGGCCTGAAATATGCCCCTCGCAAGTTTATGGTGGGCTTAATTTTGTGGCGAGTTTGGTGGTGCAGTGCCTAGGTGTGTGTGCAAACAGGTCAGCACCTGTGGCTCCGCATTAGTGTGTGTTTCCTGCTCACTACACATCTGCCTCCTCCATGCTTTCAGTTAATGAGAAACGCTAATTTGGTTTTGAAGAACCATTATATGCTGCTCTGCACTAGTGGATGTTTTCTGCTAGTTACACACAGCCTCCTTACTCCTAACGCTATTGGTTGTGCTTTTGTAAAAGTGTGATAGAATGCTGCTGTGTGCTATAGGTCATTTTCTGGGTGCACATCATCCAGACAACTCCCCTAGTGTTTAGTTGGTTAGAGTCTCCACACCACCCTGCATCTGATTTTTACAGCATTCCCATAAATTTGTAGCCATATCACCAAAATCTTGCTGCTGTGGCTTAGAGGGAGGGCACATCTGCTTGTTTGTCTGCCAGCTACTTAATGCTAGAATGGCACCTACTAGGCGTGCCACACATCCACTTGTCCATTTCCCTGTGGGACACAGTCCCTGAGTTTTGGCTCATGGCCGTGGCCTTGCTAATAATGTTTATTAGAGATGAGCGAACTTTTGAAAAATTCGATTCGACTGATTCGCCGAATTTTCCGACAAAAATCGTTTCGACCCGAATTTATTCGCGACGAATCGCTATTAAAAACGGCTATTTCTGAGCCTCCTAGTGCCTCAATAGGGTTGTAAACCATTCTGCCTTGCTGTAACACGCATAGGATGCGTGCTAGGTTAGTTAAATAATACTTTGAATAAATATCACATGCAGATCAGAGGCATCGCTAATAGAATTGCAGAGCGGCACAATTGTAGAGAGTTGAAGTGGCATCACTATGAGGGGCGGGAGCTCAAACATTGCTTTAAAGAGACACTGGAGTTGGCAGCAGCAGGAGCCCAAAAATTGGATGAATCACACCCTGGAGTTGGCAGCAGCAGCAGCAGCCCAAACATTACTTTAAAGAGACACTGGGGTTGGCTTCAGGAGCCCAAAAATTGGATGAATCACACTCTGGAGTTGGCAGCAGCAGCAGCAGGAGCCCAAATATTACTTTAAAGAGACACTGGAGTTGGCTTCAGGAGCCCAAAAATTTGATGAATCACACCCTGGAGTTGGCAGCAGCAGCAGCCCAAACATTACTTTAAAGAGACACTGGGGTTGGCTTCAGGAGCCCAAAAATTGGATGATTCACACCCTGGAGTTGGCAGCAGCAGCAGCAGCAGGAGCCCAAATATTACTTTAAAGAGACCCTGGGGTTGGCTTCAGGAGCCCAAAAATTGGATGAATCACACCCTGGAGTTGGCAGCAGCAGCAGCAGGAGCCCAAATATTACTTTAAAGAGACCCTGGGGTTGGCTTCAGGAGCCCAAAAATTGGATGAATCACACCCTGGAGTTGGCAGCAGCAGCAGCAGGAGCCCAAATATTACTTTAAAGAGACCCTGGGGTTGGCTTCAGGAGCCCAAAAATTGGATGAATCACACCCTGGAGTTGGCAGCAGCAGGAGCCAAAACATTACTTTAAAGAGACACTGGAGTTGGCTTCAGGAGCCCAAAAATTGGATGAATCACACCCTGGAGTTGGCAGCAGCAGCAGCAGCAGCAGGAGCCCAAATATTACTTTAAAGAGACACTGGAGTTGGCTTCAGGAGCCCAAAAATTGGATGATTCACACCCTAGAGTTGGCATCAGCAGGAGCCCAAAAATTGGCCTAAAGACATAAATATGTTTTGCACCATTTGGAAAGTGTAAAACGTGGCACCATGCTGAATCTAGTCGCATGCATCAGGCATTGGTGGGTGGAAATCCTGGCTGATCCATCCCTGATTCATTTTGACAAAGGTGAGTCTCTTCACATTTTTAGTTGACAGACGAGTTCTCCTCGCCGTAACTATGGCCCCCGCCGCACTAAACCCGCTCAGATGGCACGCTACTTGCCGGGCAGGACAGCTTTTCCAGGGCAAACTCTGCTAGTTGCGGCCACAAATCAAGTTTGGCTGCCCAGAAGTCCAGCGGATCCTCAAGGTGTGTTGGCATGGTCATGTCAAAGTATGACATGACCTGCTGGTTCAGGTCCTGCTCCAGGTCTTCCTGCTGCTCATGAGTAGCCTCACTATGCGGGTGTAGAAAGCTACTCATTAGCGACTGAAGACTGAGGCTGCTGCTGCTGATGGAGCTGCTGCTGCTGCTCCTGCCAACCCCCCCAGCGACCATGGCAGTGGAAGGTGAGCGCAGAGGTCCCCTCGAGTCAGACCTGCGAGAGTATGGACCATGGCGCAGATAGGCATCGGCCAACTGCCTACGTAGAATGTCTTTGTAGTAGTTCAGTTTATCCTCCCTCTCGGTGGGTTTAAAAAATGCCCCCATTTTGTGCCGGAAGCGAGGGTCCAATAAGGTGGACAGCCAGAAGTCATCCCGCCGACAGATGGAAACAATTCTGGGGTCACTACGCAAGCACGTGAGCATGCTTCCTGCCATTTGCGCAAGTGACTCCGATGGACTACCTGTCTCCATCTCCACTGCATACTGCCACAGTGTGCCCGGGTCCTCTGTCTCGCCTTCCTCAAAAACCTCTAGCTCCTCTGGCTGCTCCTGCTCCTCCTCTCCTGTCCGCTGACTAGATTAACCAGCCATTTCGCCAAGCCTAAACTGTGTTTCGCTGGGCAACTCCTCCTCCTCCTCTTCCTCCTCCTCCTCCAGTTCAGCTCCAACGGGGTTCATGTGGCCGTAAGATGTAAACGCCATGTCTCCAGTGCCCTGACCAGCCATGGTTTCCAACATGTGCTGTAGTACATGAAGCAGTGGAATCACGTCGTTCATCCCGTAATCCTGCCGACTGACAAATAAAGTGGCTTCCTCAAAGGGCCTGAGCAAACGGCAGGTGTCACATATGAGCTGCCACTGGTTGACATTGAAGTTACACAGGGGAGTCCCCCTATCTGCTTGGATCATCAGGAAATCCGTGATGGCTTTTCTCTGTTCATATAATCGGTCCAACATGTGAAGGGTGGAATTCCAACGGGTGGAAACATCGCAAATCAGACTATGTTGGGGGATACCATTCTGACGCTGTAGCTCAAGAAGGGTGTGTTTGGCGGTGTATGAGTGGCTGAAGTGCATGCAAAGTTTCCTTGAAGTTGTTAGGATGTCTTGCAGATGGGGGGAACACTTCAGAAACCGCTTGACAACCAGATTGAAGACGTGAGCCATGCAGGGGGCATGGGTCAGGCTTCCTTGGCGCAGCGCAGACAAAATGTTCTTCCCATTGTCGGTAACCATGATTCCCATTTTAAGTTTTCTTGGAGTAAGCCATGTTTGGATTTCCTGATGAATACATTTAAGCAGTTCCTCCCCTGTGTGACTCCGTTCGCCAAGACAAACCATGTGAAGCACTGCGTGACACCTCCGTGCCCTGCACACATGGTAGACTGGAGGGGCACTGAGACTTGAGCCTACAGTGGAGGGTGAGGAGATGGCGGAGGATGAGTCGCACGGTGTCACAGGCCCAACGGGCAGGGAGCGCGGAGGCCGAAGCGGCGTGACCTGTCCAAGTTGCTGCTGCTGCTGCAAAGGGACCACATTCACCCAGTGGGCCGTAAACGACATGTACTGTCCCTGACCGTAGTTACAGCTCCAGATGTCGGCGCTGCCATGCACTTTGCTACACACCGACAGGCTCAAGGACTGGCCCACCTTCTGTTCAACAAAAGTGTGCAGCGCTGGTACTGCCTTCTTGGCAAAGAAATGACGGCTTGGGACTCTCCACCTCGGCTCGGCACAAGCCATCAGTTCTCTGAAAGGTGCAGATTCCACCACCTGAAAAGGGAGCGACTGCAGCACCAGCAACTTGGACAGGAGCACATTCAGCTTCTGCGCCGTAGGATGAGTGGGCGCATACTGCTGTCTCTTGGACATGGCTTTGCTGATGGATTGCTGGCGGGATGCATGACTTGGAGGAGGAGGAGCAGGAGCGACAGAGGATGGGTATGACGCACAGCTGCCTTCGGCTGAGGTGCTGGAGCCTTGGCTGGCAGAAATTGGGAGCGGCGTGCCACTCGGTGAGGAAGCAGTCTGGCCCACCTCTCCGGAGCCTAGGTTCTCCCAGGCCGCTTTATGGTGGCTGCATATGTTGACGCAGGGCCGTGGTGCCAACATTTGGACCCTGGCCACGCTTCACCTTCTGCCTACATATCTTGCATGTGGCCATGTTACCCTCCTGCGGATGCTTCAGGAAAAACTGCCACACTGCCGAGTAGCTACTTTTCCCACCAACAGGCCTCACTGATTCGCTGCTGCTGTTGCCAACTCCAGGAACCCCTGCCCCACTACCTCCCGATAAGGTAGCCTGCCGCGCAGCAGGTGCTCTACCCCGGCCCCGGCCCCGTTTGGCTCCAGGCTTTACAATTGTGCCCCCATGCTGCCTGCCAACCATGCTGCTAACACCTTGCTGCCTGAGCTGCTGACTCCGGGGCAACCTGCGCCCCTCTTCTCCTGATGATGACGATGAAGCCCCTTCATCACCCGGCTCCCAAGTGCGACCGGCTTCATCGTCATCATCATTATCACCGAGTTGTGGCTGTACGTCACTGATGTTCGTGGATTCGTCAACAGTGTCTGGCGCAGGAGCTGGAACGCTCGCAGCACCCACGACACTGTGCACATCACTATTTGTCTGCCTAGCTAAAGAAGCCACCTCCATTTCTTGGCTGGGCAGTAGCTGCTGACTGTCCTCTATCTGATCGTCCTCCTCACTAAAGAGTGGAGCTGAACCCAAAGCATAGGATACGTCGCTGGGGGAGGGAACGGCGTAGGACAGAGGCAATGGGAGGACAGGGACTGCTCTCGGGGCATGCCAACTCAGGGTTGTGTCAGAGGAACCTACCGACCCTAGACTGGGGGTCTCAGACGTAAGTTGTGATGATGTTGTTGATGAGCGCGTCAACCAATCTACCACGGCAGATGCGTTACTGGTGGAGACCCGACCGCTAGCAGATACTGGCAGATTAGGTCTCTCAGCGTGACTCCTGCTGCTACTGGCCCCCAGTCTTCTGCGAGCTCTGCCTGCGGAATCTTGGCCTCTGCCACTCCTCTTTTCACTTCCAGGCACTTGTCTGCCCGACATAGTCTAACTGGCGTGGTAGTAGGTGATATTTTAAGAACCCCCAGGCAGCGGTGGGTCTATATGAAACAGAATATAATGCACACCAAAAGTGAGCAGTAACACTCAGCCTCCAACAGGCCTGCTTAGTGTAAATAAGAGAGCTGCTTAGTGTAAATAAAGAGGGGTATGCTATGTTACAGAATGGGATGCCCCAACAGCCAGCAGTGCACCTGGCAGCAGTACTACTATGCACAGCAAAAGTGTCTTTATCAGGCCAAATTTCTATTAGAATAAGTGCAAAGGGTTATAGTATTAAATAGAGGCTGGTGTAGTCACAGAATGGGATGCCCCAAAAACCAGAGAGCACCTGGCAGCAGTACTACTATGCACAGCAAAAGTGTCTTTATCAGGCCAAATTTCTATTAAAATAAGTGCAAATGGTTATGGTATTAAATAGAGGCTGGTGTAGTCACAGAATGGGATGCCCCAAAAACCAGAGAGCACCTGCCAGCAGTACTACTATGCACAGCAAGTGTGTTTATCAGGCCAAATTTCTATTAGAATAAGTGCAAATGGTTATGGTATTAAATAGAGGCTGGTGTAGTCACAGAATGGGATGCCCCAAAAACCAGAGAGCACCTGGCAGCAGTACTACTATGCACAGCAAAAGTGTCTTTATCAGACCAAATTTCTATTAGAATAAGTGCAAATGGTTATGGTATTAAATAGAGGCTGGTGTAGTCACAGAATGGGATGCCCCAAAAACCAGAGAGCACCTGGCAGCAGTACTACTATGCACAGCAAGTGTGTTTATCAGGCCAAATTTCTATTAGAATAAGTGCAAATGGTTATGGTATTAAATAGAGGCTGGTGTAGTCACAGAATGGGATGCCCCAAAAACCAGAGAGCACCTGGCAGCAGTACTACTATGCACAGCAAGTGTGTTTATCAGGCCAAATTTCTATTAGAATAAGTGCAAATGGTTATGGTATTAAATAGAGGCTGGTGTAGTCACAGCATGGGATGCCCCAAAAACCAGAGAGCACCTGGCAGCAGTACTACTATGCACAGCAAAAGTGTCTTTATCAGGCCTAATTTCTATTAGAATAAGTGCAAATGGTTATGGTATTAAACAGAGGCTGGTGTAGTCACAGAATGGGATGCCCCAAAAACCAGAGAGCACCTGGCAGCAGTACTACTATGCACAGCAAGTGTGTTTATCAGGCCAAATTTCTATTAGAATAAGTGCAAATGGTTATGGTATTAAATAGAGGCTGGTGTAGTCACAGAATGGGATGCCCCAAAAACCAGAGAGCACCTGGCAGCAGTACTACTATGCACAGCAAGTGTGTTTATCAGGCCAAATTTCTATTAGAATAAGTGCAAATGGTTATGGTATTAAATAGAGGCTGGTGTAGTCACAGAATGGGATGCCCCAAAAACCAGAGAGCACCTGGCAGCAGTACTACTATGCACAGCAAGTGTGTTTATCAGGCCAAATTTCTATTAGAAGAAGTGCAAATGGTTATGGTATTAAATAGAGGCTGGTGTAGTCACAGAATGGGATGCCCCAAAAACCAGAGAGCACCTGGCAGCAGTACTACTATGCACAGCAAGTGTGTTTATCAGGCCAAATTTCTATTAGAATAAGTGCAAATGGTTATGGTATTAAATAGAGGCTGGTGTAGTCACAGAATGGGATGCCCCAAAAACCAGAGAGCACCTGGCAGCAGTACTACTATGCACAGCAAGTGTGTTTATCAGGCCAAATTTCTATTTGAATAAGTGCAAATGGTTATGGTATTAAATAGAGGCTGGTGTAGTCACAGAATGGGATGCCCCAAAAACCAGAGAGCACCTGGCAGCAGTACTACTATGCACAGCAAGTGTGTTTATCAGGCCAAACATCTGATCCCATGGATGAAATGGAATTGGATTTTCGGACCAACATCCTTGCACAGTTGAAAAAAACAACTCCCCAAAACTCACTTGCCCGATCTCCATGCATGATATTGAATCATTGTCAGCTATTACATTCTCCTGCATCCATTCAGAGCTGAAGCTGTGCCTCACTGATTTTTTTTCTTTTTCCTGGTCGTGGCCATGTTGGAGCACCTAGGAGATTTACTTTCCTAACTTCCCAGTCTTGCTACTGCCTGGATTTAACCAACATAACCCATAATGCACAGTGGCAGGAAACCCAGTGACCCTTTCTATTTGCAGGCTACTGGCAGGTTCATAGGGAGCATAGAGAACTGTGGAAAATCGACCATGGCAGGAGTTACAAAAAAGTAAGTTCATTTTACTGTATGTGCTGCAATCTGAATTGCTGTGGGGAGCGATGCATATGAACACTGTTTCTTGTAAGGGTGCTCGTCCGGTTTAACTTTCCTATTAGTCATATATTTATTTACCACCAGCTAGTTAGAGAATACTGTATGTATCTTCCATATATGCCGTGCTTGTGCCAACCTTGTCCGTTTACAGATCTCATATACAATTACACCTTGAGTAACTTACTGTACATGTCAAGAATATGGGCAACACATTATAAACAAGTAATGAGGGTTGTGCATAATATGCACATAAGAACAGACCTAATCTGTATTTCGTGGCTTTTGCTCAGCCTAATAACTATTTCTCATGTAAACTGGGAAATGTTTTCAGTCTCCTGAAAACCTTTTCTTTTTTTCTTTTTTGTAAATTGTAAATAAAAATACATTTAAAAAAATAAACCTATGGCAGTTCTAGCCTCTATTCAGAAAGTATGCTGACCTTGTCATATATTGGGTGGGTATAGAATTGTTTCATCACCATCTTGGGTGTTGAACGATGGAGCTTGTCAAAGTGAGACTATATCTAATGAATCATCTTATCACAGGTGCACACTGCACATATTAAGAGGATTGTATGAACAATGTGCCCTCTACTATAACCTTTCAGTGTCTACTTTAACCTGTCTTTCAGCCCCTTTCATAAAACTATCAGTTCATACAGCAAATCTTAAAACAGGCCCTTTCAAAAGTGAGATTGTAGATACGTGAAGCATTGTGCAAAGAAATCATCACAAAATGTATCTAGTGAAAGCTGCTTACATGCTCATTTTATAGACATGCATGTGGGATATATGATTGTTAGGCCTTGTAGCCATATTTGGCTATATACAGTATGTACCTAAATGATACATGGTATAATATTCACAACACTAAATGGTTTGCTATTTTTATTAGTTGCTTAATGTAATTAATAAATGAAATAATTAATCCTACTGCATTTTACCATTCCATACATGTTTTTAAACTGAAAATGGTACAGTTGAACATAAAATAACAATAGGGTTGCTGTTTTCTAATGTGGCTGTAAATAACAGTACTCGGCATGCAGAGCAATGGTAAAAATGTAGGTATGATATATAGCCCGAAAAAGGCAGTCAATTGGGTTAACCAAGCTGGTAAACTGCACTATTATGTGCAAGACTACAAATTGAGAGGGTGTTAGTGGTCATGTGAACAACAAGGAAAACAGAAGTGGTAAGTACAGATCAAAGGGATATGGGCAGTGGGGCATTCGCTGCTGTCCAATCCAGGGGGTCTCCTAACAAATTTCTTAAAGGCCCATCTATGGACAAAATAAAAAACAACTATACTCAGCTTGTCACCCCCTGCAGACAATGCTTCCCAGTCCCTATCCTTCATACTTACCAGTCCAAAAGATCTGAATCACAGAGGATGATGTGTGCAAGGAGTGTATCTTTTTCTAACTGTGATGTTGATAGGGGTAGTGTGCCATCTACTGGTTTGCATTTGCCATTTGATGGCCTTTAAAAGAATGCAAGGTATTAGTGTGCACCACTGTGCTAGCTCTTTGAGATGGGTAAGTATTTTTTTCCTTCATGCCATAACTACTGAATAGAGCTTTTTATGATTTTTTTTTTAAGTTGTTTAATCTTCATTTAATATCAAGGTAGCATATTTTAGCATTCTTCCAGTGGCTGATTAGATTTTAAGACATGCCTGGGGCAGGAGCAAAAGAAATTAAAAGGGTAATGGGCAGGGGCATTTCTGAGTTTTACAAACAAAAAATATATTTCAGTGCATAGCATGCAAACGAATACAAAGACAGCAGAGGCCTTCAACTAGGCCTTCTGAACAAGTCATGCTCTCAAATGTTTTTATATGAGAACATTAATCCTCCTGTCAGCAAATGTGCTGCCAATGATGAGGAGAAGTGATGAGCAGATCAATTGAATATCGCGTTCGCCAAATTCATAGTTGAAGTTTAAGCCAACGGGGACCTGAACTTTGGGGCCCAAAAATGGCTATAAAATGGGACTAGCAAGGGCTAGAGGGCTGAAAATCGAGGGGAATTTTTGTTAGATACAATTTTTATCTATCGAACAATTGCCTTACTTTTTAGTTTTTAACTGTATTTTTTAAATTTCAGATGTTTTACTAAATGCGGATTTTAAACGCATCCCATTAAACATTGAAACTGCCTTCAGGTTTATGTTTTTATATTTTCTGATCATTTTTTGGCATTTTTGGTTAGATACAATGTTTATCTAGCAAACAATAACCTTACTTTTTACTTTGTAATTGTATTTTTTCCATTTTAGGTGTTTTACTAAATGAACCTTTAAAATGCTTCCCATTAAACATTGGAACTGCCTGCAGGTTTATTATTTTTTTTTTTTTTTATATATTTTTTGGTAATTTCTTGGGCATTTTTCATTAGATACAATTTTTTATCTAATGAAGAATATCCCGACTTTTTATTTTTATTTTTTTCAGTTTAAAATATTTTAATAAATACCAGTTATAAAAGGCATTCAGTTAAACATTAAAACTGCCTGTTGTATTTTTTTGGTCATTTTTCGTTAGATACAATTTGTATCTAACAAAATAATATTTGTTCGAATTTGCTTCCTGCAAATTACAAGCCCTTATGCCCATTGATATGAGCTTGGGGCCACACCAATGGACACCAGGCTTTTCGTACATCCAATTACCCAAATGGGGGTGCGGGAAATGTGTCATTTTGCTGGCAGGGCATGTGCCCAAACCATCACGTGGCATGCCGGCTCCTGACCATGGTGAACTGGTATAGGGGTCCCCTGGATGCCTTACCAGTTGACCCCAAGTGAAAAAAAAAGACACCACACACGGGCCATCAGAAACTGACACCTGCACTGCCATTTGGGGAAACATAGGTTCGCCCTTCTTTCATCTTTGCTACCGGCTTTTATACTTGGAGACATACCCCTCGATTCAAAGAGCAAAAGTTAATTGATTTCGGATCGAGATTCGTAAGTTTGGGTGGGTGTTAGTCATTTTTTCCTGTTTTTTTGGCCATTTCCGACTCGCACGAGCCTACGTACGAATTCGTATATGCTCTTACGATCATCGGAAGTTCGTTCCTAAATTTTAGGATCAAAACGTAAAACTTAGGATCAAATCCTAAAACTTAGGATCAAAACGTAAAACTTAGGATAATCGGATGTGTTTAGGTGTGATTCAGAGAGCAGTTTTCCAACCTCTAAATACGTTTTAAAAGAAAGCCACTGCCGACACCTTTTAGCAGTCGGATTGCTGTTCTTGAACAGGTTTTTTGGCTATGTGGAGGAGTCTGCGCGTCTTGAGCTCCAATGAACAGCATGTATCAGCATGGCCGAGGCCATAAATTGTATGGCAATGCATACCTGATTCATGTATGCCTTATAAAAGCATTTTAATGTGGACCTTAATTAGTCCTTTGCATGTAAACCTTTATTTTGCAATACATCCATATATTTGCGTTAATTAAAGAAACTTATGTCCTTTGTTATTTATTTTTACATTGATGTACTAGAATAATATTTTTAGATTGAATTTATTGGTGTAGTTGTTTACCTTTGCTTTGTTTAATTATTTTAGCTCATCTTTGGTCAGATGCATCACACTTACTGAGGAGAGGAGAGCGGGATAAAGTGCAGGATGTGGGTTACTGCTGTATTTGGCACAGACACAGCAGAGCTGGGGGCACGGAAAGGTCAGAAATCAAAGAATGCAGAGCAACACAGTCACAAGGCCCTTTCTGTTTGCAGGCTGCCCGATAATACCTGACCCGCCATCTTGGCTGTTTCTAGACTCATAACATGCAGAAGTTGCTGGGTGTTTTTTAATTTTTGAGAGCAATCTGTATGTAGAGGGTGTGGGTAACCACACACAAAATTTTAAGTTGTACCATTTGAAGCCAAAATATTAAAATTAAATCCACAAGTAAAAAATGCAAGTTAACGAAAAATTAAACAAAGTAAGATTTACTTATGCAAATGCATTCATTAATGGTTGGTTACTACAAAATGAATGAAATAAAGAAAAACAAAAGACCAAATATTTAGAATGCACTTTAATGAGGTAAGTTTGTAGTGCGCAGCCGCAAGATCAGAAGGATTTACGTCCAGACAAAAAAGGAAAAAGGGCAAAACCAATGTTGCAACCTGAGAAATGAAACGGAAAATTCAGGATGGAAACTGACATAGGTCTGATTCCCGAACTGCCATACGAACGGACGTACATTTTAGGATAGAAACGTATTAGCTTATAAGAATCACTCGCAAGTTCATACGAACGCACGAGCGTACGGGAAAAATTGGATGATCGGCACCAAAATCCAAGCTGTTACATGTTTCTTTGAATCGACCCTATAGCCTCCATGGATCTCCCTGATATCTTTACTGACATAACAGAAGGGGCATATTGGGATATTTATGTGCTGCCCCTTCTAAGCCCCTCCCCTTTGTTGATGTCATAATGACATGACATTGTAATGCTTAAATGGAGGACCCCACACATTGAAACAAAAATTAAACATGTTGGGGCCAGGGTTAAATTTCATATATATAATATATATAATATTTTCCCACCAATAATATAAAAGAAAATGTGTGGGGTGCCTCAATTTAAGAATTACCAACCCGGTAAACCAAGCATAGGGGATTGTAGTTTCTGGACTCAAGGGTTGCCCAGCCAGTCCCTGGCCCTGCCCATTGTAAGCCCTTATGCTCTATAGTACAAGTCCAGTGCCCAGAAACCGCCCATGCTATTGGCGACTTGGCTCATCTGCACCCATTGGTGGTGCAGATAATGTAGTATGAACTGTTATAGGGTTCCATGAAATCCCTTACTAGTTCAAAGTGAAAGTGGAAAAGAACACACACGCACTTTTTATTAAAAATAACATTATTAATTAACTTACACTTACCTTCTTCAAATGTATGCTGCCGGGGTATCCTTCCTTTCATCTCAGCCCCTGGCTGGGGGACTTCATGATGAGCCGCTGGGGATGGCTTTTATATTAAGAGGCGGGGCCTCTCTGGAATCTCCCCGACTTCACTTGTGATATCAAAAATGGGGAGGGGCCTAGAGAGTTGGCCTGGGAAAATCTCCTCTAGGTCCTTCTGTGGAGTCAGCAATTACATCAGGGAGATTCCATGGAGGCCACACCTCCAAGTATAAGACTCACTTCAGTGAAAGAAGGGGGATCCCCCTGAATCCAAATGGCAGCACAGCTGCCACATCTACACACTGAATGGGGGCCCCAAAGAAGGAAGAGGAGATGGTGCAGGACAAAGAAGACCCGCAGGACCGGAGTAAGACACTGTCTGGCGGGGGTCAAAATATGGAGGATGGGGATGGGTGAGTATAAGTTAAATAAAAAAAGTGGTTAAAATACCACGCTTACAAAGCAGAACAGATTTCAGTTAGCTCATCAAAATCTTAAAAAGGGGGATGCTCTACGTGTAAAACCCTTTGTCCATAGAGTTCAATCAAATATTCAACATATACACAGAGCTTCCTACGTTACCAATAGGTTGTAAAAAAGTGCATGTGCTAACACTTCTTCCACAGGTCCACTTGAATATGGTTCCTTGCAGAGATCCTTATTCCTTCAGATCCAAACAGCGAAAATAATCCTCTCCTCCACTTTCAACGCTCTCCAAATAGATTCCAAACTGAATCCCACGTCAGTGAATGCAGTACACGTACCCTCCAAACAGAATGCCACATAAAACAGAAAATACCTGGTGTAATACTGCAAAGCACACACTGTTTAATAGGAGATACTAATGCACTCACATAAAAAAACTATTAAAACACTCTTTCATCAGAGGGCACACCTGGAAGTGCACCATTCGCCGACCTCGCACAGCACGGCCCTTGCTTCTTCCAAGCTTCAGGCTTTCTAAGGTATATATAAGTGTAATATCCCGCGGTGCCTCCAGCCTTGTTAAAGTTGCTATAGGCAACGAAACGCGTCGGCGGTGGCGGCAGGCGGCATCCATATGTGTGCTATTGATTGATCTGGCCAGATCTCATCGAGTGGGGAGTTGGTGAGAGCCACCCTCTGTTCTAAAGAGTGTTTTAATTGTTTTTTTATGTGAGTGCATTAGTATCTCCTATTAAACAGTGTGTGCTTTACAGTATTACACTAGGTGTTTTCTGTTTTATGTTGCATTCTGTTTGGAGGGTACGTGTACTGCATTCACTGACGTGGGATTCAGTTTGGAATCTATTTGGAGAGCGTTGAAAGTGGAGGAGAGGATTATTTTCGCTATTTGGATCTGAAGGAATAAGGATCTCTGCAAGGAACCATATTCAAGTGGACCTGTGGAAGAAGTGTTTGCACATGCACTTTTTTACAACCTATTGGTAACGTAGGAAGCTCTGTGTATATGTTGAACATAAGTTAAATTAAGAATAATAGAAAATATTCTTTGTGTGGTGCCTTATTTGTTTTTTTTTTCTAGTTCACCATGGTCAGGAGCCGTTGTGGCACCTAAAATTATACATTACCCGCACCTCCATTGGTGTGGGCACAGGGTTTTTCCAGGGGCTCCCAAGGCATCCCTGGAAGAGCCCCAAGCCCATACCAAAAGGCATAAGGGCTTGTAACTTACAGAAAAAGGGGCTGCCAATAGTGCGGTCTCTGAGCCCTGGGTTACAAATTACTTTAAGTTACATAAGTTACTTATGTTTGGTGCCTGGGCCTGTAGCCTTTGGGGGGAACCCAAATTTTGTAAAAGGCTGAACTTGGTGGACTAAGGTCTTCTTTCAGCCCTACACGCTGCTATAAAAAGATCAAAGTCTGCACACTATACACACAGAAAAAGTGGAAACTGAACTATTCAACAATCTGAGTAAAAAACATTTTAATAAAATGCAATGCACTGTTCTAGTTTAAGCAACTGAGCTATCTATTGCATGAAAAATGGGTTAAATATATTTTGACACACTAGAACGACACAATCAATTCTCTCTTTGATGACACATGTCTAGAAAATGAAGATCAACATTTTTCCTTTCAGGAAATTGAACTTGGCCAAGACCTAGACCGTTAAGCAATGTTAAGAGCATTTTAATTCACAATTAGCCGCTAATGCTAAGTAGAAGTACAACTTGAGTTTATCCAATTAGTTTAAAGGATGTGTGCCATGATTCTCATTATGGTGTTGAAGTGTACAAAGATTTACATTTGTGCTCCTTGATGGTAAATGGTGCTAATGATGCCTGATATATATGGTGCTCCTAACAAAACTTGCAGTAAAGAGTGATTGCAGCAGAAATAAATGTGATGGGAAGCCATGCCCTTTGTAGCGTCTTTGGTGCTGACAATCTGTGACATAATCAGGTCACAAAGCCGGTCAAAGCCATCAAAGCAAGCTATCTCGTCCTACCTCATTACTAACCTACATTATTTATTTTCAGGCCCTTACACTGCTTTAGGCTGCTTGTATTACTTTTCTCAATAACTATTATACATATAATTTATTGAAACATAGTTTTCTATTCAAAGGAGCTTTTATTACAGAGTAGAAGAAATTCCAACCAAAGAGCTTTAAAGAGATGCATTTAGCTGAGCTATGTATGTAGAAAAACATTAAAAGCCAGCAGATTGTAAGCATGTTAATGCACCATTAATTTATTTTTCTCAACAGCCTCTAGAAAAATTTCAAATGTGATATTAACGCTCTCTCTGGTCTTTTAAACCAGCAACATAGGATTTAAAAATAATATGTCTCATGAAAATGCATTTTTTGGTTATCGGCGGCGGCTGGCGGTGCTGGGAGCTGTGAACAAGGAGGGGGACTGGTGGTGTCTCTATGACATATGGGTGGTGATGTGTGTTGCTCTCTGGGGCATGTGTGCCACTCACTTTCAGCGTGGCGTCAGCCCTGCACCCTGGAACTGATCCCCTTCCTGGTGCCAACCAAGCCTTCTTATTTAAGGTTAGTGCCCAGCACAGATCAGCCTTGTTAAGTAGGCATACAGACCCACTGAACACATGGCTTACTGGGAGGTGGAGATTGTGGGGAACTCTGTCACTGGCATATAATCAGAGTTTTTACATTCATTGTATTTTCTCTGTCTTCTTGGTCTGCTTAGAAATTAGTTAGTGAATATGTTTTTTTGTATTGTACTATGTATAATCTAGCTATTATGGAGTTTGGAGAACTTGTGCTCTTTGCTGCTTATTAATAGTTTTAATTGTTTTGGTTGTTACTTTGCACAATATTCTGCACAAAATATTGCACTTGTATCACCTGCACATGCAATTTTGCACTGTATGAGGATTTGTGTCTTAGTGTTGCCCACACGCCACTAACAGGACTGGGCAGCGTGCAGGCATCACGGATACCTAGGATTGGGGCCTGTGGAGTCAGTACACACTCAGTTCAATAGTCTCTTTCTACAACTTTTTTCCAAACAACAACTATCTGTTCAGCAACTTCTGTTTAAGCAATGACAGGATTATACAACTTTTGGTACCTTTCTGACTTCTGTCTTCAATTGAATTTCCCTAGAATTCTCCCTATTCCATATGGATTCTCTCACAGAGTAGCGCTGTTCTGCTTACTGGCTTGCCAGGATCTTCTGAAACATTTTCGGTGTGTATATTAACTTCCCCAAGAGGTGCTCTTGATTCCACGTTCTGTCTCTCTGGTTGCTTCGCTAAGCCTTGTACTCACATTGTCTGGTTCATGCTGGCTCCCGTGCACTGTACTGTAACTCTGGTGCACTCACTACACACTGCACTGCTCTGTACTGGACTCTTACACTCCACAACCTGTTCTGACTATACCAGGAAGTAGCAGAGACATTTATAATTTCTCTGTGTAACTGGCACAGAGACACCATACTTGCACTGGTTACTGCTAGCATTGCTGTTTGGATTCAGGTGAAAGTTACAATTGACCTGAATCTTAGCAATATTTGGTAACATTTGTTCTTCTCTATTTTTAATAATAATAAAACCTTTAATGCCACCTTTAAATAATGAATTGCTCCAATAGGCCTAGAAAAAGTAACCAAACATTACAGAACACATTGGGTCTGATGCACTAACCGCTTTGCTCAAGCATGCATTTACCAAAGTGCGCCATGTTGAAGACTGCAAGTAAGTTTTTTTACTGCCTGTGTAAGGTTAAAAGTCAAAAGGACCAATAAACCGATAATGAAATGATGCAGCAGGCCTAAGAAAAGCAACTACACTTTACAGAACAGATAGGGCCTTATTTACAAACCACTTTGCTTATGTTCTCCTGACATATGAATGGGTAAACATTGCATTTGCGGCATTCGAAAGAACCCATAGAAAATGTCAAAGGGTAGGAGTCCAGGAAGCCACATGCATGGAAAATAGTGAGTGTTCCACTCCAATATACTCTAATTATTTCAGCGTCAGCTTATCTACAGTTTTTGTCCAGGATTTCCCAAGAGTATTATACACTGTTTTTTTCAGCAGAGTTTGAGCTTTTTTTTAATATTTAAAGTTTCAGCATAGAAAAAAGAACAGTATACAGAATGCCAAACATTATCCAACACCCTTTTGTAATTAATATTCTGACAGCTGGGTATAGGTAACAACATTATGCAAAGAACAGCAATCGTGTTAAAAAGGTATTGGCAATAAGCAAGACACGTGGGCAAGTGCAATTTGCTGGCTTATCCATCTCAAAAGACGCCACATTAATGAATCTAGAAAGTTGACCCTAAATATATCTCTTAGGGTAAGAGAAAGTCTGGCCCATATAGGTCTGAAGGGGTGCTTCAAGGAATCCTAAGAAAGGTTGCTGAAGAATTAGCAAAGATGGGGGGGGGGGGGAGACAGGATAGTGTCAAATCGAAATTGTTAAGGAAAGGAGGGAAAGATGAGAAAAAAATGGGGGGGGGGGCAGTGGGTGTAGAGGACGTAAGGAGGGAAGCATGCTACAAGGGTCAGTCTTACAATTCCTCTGTTCTAGCTCAAGAGAGATTTATATTGGATTGAGTCCAAAACTGGAAAATTAGGGTTGCCAATCAATAGGACTAAGGGTGTAGGCCACGGGGATAGATGATCTCACTGCCCAAACAAGGTCCTTCAAAGGTGTTTGTATAAAAAAAGGCTTCTATGTTTACCCATTTCTTTGAAGTTGCATTGTGGTGCTAGTCTGCAAAGCTTCTCGACAGTATTGCAGCACATTTGAACAGGTAAGACCACCTTGATGTTTTGGCCGTATTATCTGCTGCAACTGAAGTCTGGGTTTTCGGTTCTGCCAGATAAATTTAATAAATAAGGAGTTAAGCACTATGAAATAGGAATGTGGAATGTTGATGTTTGAAAAAGGTACAATAAATTAGGGAGTATTTTCATTTTTATAATATTGACCCTACCTAGCCACGAGAAAGTTGGAAGGTCCCAATTGCTGAGGTCTGTTTTGATGTTATGGAGCATGGGTATAAAGTTTAATGCATAACATTTATCTACTGAGCTTGAGATGTTAGTGTCTAAGCATGTTATGGCAGGGTTTGCCCACTTCCCCAAGGGGTAGGAAGATTTCAGACCTGAAATAAGCTCGGCAGATTGATTTCCATTGCTTCCAATTTATGGTAGTTAAGTTTAAGGTGAGAGAGCTTTCCAAAGTGTTCAAATTCCGTCATTAACACTGAGATGCCTAGGGTGGGGTTTGAGACAAAGAAAAGAAGGTAATTAGTGTAGGCTGAGATCTCGAGCAGCAAGGAATTCACTGAGATACCTTTAATGTCTGTTTGGGCTTTATAATAGGCTATTGTGAAGCCATCAGGCCCAGGGGATTTACCTCTTTAACAGCTATTTCTAGTTCTTCTTTAGAGATAGGCTTCTCTAACGCAGCAATATCATTGGCCCTTAATGTGGGAATACCAGAGTCCTTAATGTACTGCTTAATTTTGGAGATAGAGTAAAGTTTTGTGGGGGTGGAGCTTAAGGGAACATCATAATATTATGATATTATATATATATAATATAAATATATAATATCATAGAGTCAGGGGTGGAGAAGTGTCTAATTTTGGGAGTCTATAAAGTTGATAGTTTGTTGATTTTTAAAGGCTTGGGCTAGTAAGGTGCTTCTTTGATTGGCCCATTCAAAGTACAACCTTTTACACCTTTTTATGTTGTAGGCTGCTCTGCGGAACCGAAGGTCTCTCCATGTGTACGAGAGCTCAAGCAGCAAAAAAAAAAACAATGACCCGGCATCCGGGAGGTAGAGGCGTCAGCTCAGCAGCCCCCCTGCCATAATAGATGGGGACCAAGAGACCAGTTACCCATGACACCAAAGGGTGTAGTTCAAGGGGAAATTGGTAGCGACTGATTAAGGTAACTGTCCTCTCTTGGCAGTCATCAAACCTAAACACAGTAAAGTAGTAAAACCAATTAGACATCAGAATCAAGGACGAAACTGTGCATGTAAATAAACCATGACATTGTGGCAATCCTACAGTGTTAAATAAACATGAGCATGCTCCCTAAAAGGCATAGTAGCTAGTGTATTTGAGTGTGCCCTGGGTAAGAAGAGCCACTAGGATATAGCAGGGAGAAGGCTACAAAAGAGGGCCTCTTGATTTAAAAAAAAATGAGTGCTTCTGAGAGACCAAATCAGCTCTGAGTCCCTGAGTACATGTGAGAGTGCCTTTCCCCGTGGCTCCCCCTTCAGGCACCCCAACAGTCTGTGCCTCAGCAGACCATGCATACCCAGGTTTTAAGAAATCACCTCTTTATATCTAGCACAACAACATGTTATATATATATATACATATAGCATATAAGACTTACTGTGGGTTGGAGTCCTGTCCGAGGGAGATATAATGAGCAGACCGAGATGGGAGGCTGCCAGTGGCACCGCGTATTGGAGATGAGTGGAGCCTGGGCACTAATGTGTCTTTCAGGTGATTTTGTGTAGTAAGGAGGGCCATATCCATATTTTTTTAGGCACCGCAAGGTTTAGGTCCCTCCTTTTTTGGAGGAGAAGTGGAACTCTCATAAATTGACCAGATAGCACTCCCACAGCCAGCAAAGAAAAGCCATTTGATAACACTATATTTCTGCAACAGAGCTCAAATATTATCCCATATGCAGATTATCAGATGGAGAAGGCAGTGCATCCAATGAGGGGAGAGTAGAGTATCCTAACAAAAGAGCGCAACAAAAGATGCAGACAGATCCAGGGACCTTAAAAATTAGTTTATAGTAACACATCGGAATCAGATGAAGATACGGAAGAAAAACACATACAAGAGGGTGCATATATATGACCTGGAAGTGAAAACCTCTTTGGGATGAAGCTGGGAGACCTGGAGAGCTGAGCCACCGGTAGACACAGTCCAAAGTCTGGTGTGCTGAGCATTTCCCAATGATGTATTGACGAGGAGAGTCAGAGTTCCTCATCAGTATGAGCAAGTGGCACTCCCCCAGGAGCGCTAATGCAGACAAAGAAAACTGTAGAATCTACGGGCTTGGCACTTACCAGATGAAGAAGCAAGCCTGTAAATTCTATGTGCTTGACAATTAAAGGGTTAATGCAATTTAGATTTGGGAATACCTAAATACATAATAGGAGAGCAATTTTAGTCAAACAGCGTGCTCTTCAAAGCATCAGCTGTCTGAGGGAGTTCAGCCTTGGAAATGGGGTTTCCTGGGGATCAAATGTTGGCTTACAAATTTATAATATTTAGTTCTCAAGATTCATGGGTTATGTCAGAGATTACATTAACACTAGTCAAAGGAGGTGTCTGGAGCAAGTTTAGAACACCGGCGGTATGAGCCTTCTTATCTAATTATTAGCAAGGAATAGGTGGTGAACCCCATTGAGGAAGGGGCAAATATTGACATACTATTTTACACCTCTTTAACCTAACATTCTACACTTACCCACTGCTTTTAGTCACTATTCTTTCCCCCTAATTCTGCTTTTACCCTCTTGTCCCATGTAGTGTTTTTATTTTTGTTATGCAATAGGTATACATGTGGGACAATTTTCAAAGGGTATGAATTGTTTTGTCTTTTTATTACTTTGCATTCCTTCTGCTGACTCATTTTTCAGGGTCCCAGAAATGAAATGACCCTCACAGTGAAACATATATGTATGTGTCACCAGCTGCCCAGGAGAGGGGAGAGGGTTCAATGGAAGTTATTTGGTAAGTTAAGGCAGGCAATTTTGGCCAGACAACCGTTTGTAATGTAATTTGGAAACCCTGGGAAGAATCACCCAGTGAGGTTTGCTGACATTTGGTAGAGGTGTACTCACTGTAAAAAACTTATTTTGTTGTTAAAAAGTATGGATCATCACCATATCTTTCAGACAATTGATAGATGGTGACGGTTTCGCTGACACGTGGAGGAAATTAAACCCCTATTCTAAGGAAATTACCATTTTTTCACACTGACACAACTCCTTCTCCAGAAGCATCTATAAAATCTTAGTCAGATCATAATGCTAACATAATTATGCTGAACCTTATAATTTCAGAAGACAAATCTTCCTGCTGACCGCTTTATGAGTCTCTGCTTACAGTAGTAAGCCTGAACTTTGTTCTCAAATTAGAGAAAAATGCACTATATTTTACTGAAAACAAGGGCAGTGTAAACTCTCCTATTATACTGAGGAAAGCTCGTAAGGCATGAACAATTAGAATTTAAAATGTAAATATATAACCAAACAGCAAGGAGAAAATACAACCACAGAAACAAAGAAGCTATTAGGTCAAACTAGGCTTGACCTAAATGTCTACATGGCAAATTAGGCTAAAGAAGCTGTTTAGTGGACCAATGCCCATTATTGTTTGCAAGCAGACAGACATGGCATGTTCCTAAAAAATTACAGATTTTCTTCACATAAATCATTAGAAAATTTTAAGTAATACAAAAGAGATTGTTTCTGACTTTGGCAGCAATATGTCACACATTTATACAAAACAAATTCATTTTTCTCAAAGATTGGCTGCAGACATCTTGGACCAGCCATGATACCGGGGATCCCTGTACAGGCTAGCTGCCTCCCACCTTATCTTTCTTGGGGACGGTGTAAAATGAGACATTTCAAAACATCTCAAAACTCTGATTATATGTAAAAACCAATGTATTCTAAGCAGAGCTGCTTTCTTTGCTTCGATTTCTGGGTTGTGGCTTAGCTGGTAACGGCATTTTAGGGCACAGCTTTATAGGGCATGTGTGCTTTCGGCTTTGATCAGGGACAGCAGTGGATCCATTTTGACTTGCTTTGCTACCACTTGCCACTTGTGTGACTTTTGCATGGTCCTGGAGGAGTGAAATTATAAGGAGTTCAAGCTTTAAAACATGAACAGGAATATGGTAATGAATCTGTAATCCAATATGTTCAGCAGGCATATACAGGGAGCATTGGGAGTACCTGCAATTACTAGATATTCCATAGCCTCATGACTTACCTAATTAATTCAATATCACACTCCTTTTATGGATTAGTATAGAAAGCAGCAACGATTTGCTCAAGCACCAAAGTTGGGTAACTTTGAATAACCTCCAACCACCCCATCCCCAATTAATTAATCCAATAATAAAAGATTAAAGGTTTTAATGTGATGGCACCTGATTCTGTAACGTGGCTATTCCAAATGATCACGCTATAAGCGCTTAAGATTTGATTTCCAATCCACTTTAGCAGACTTATTGCCTGTTGCTGTGAATGACTAATCTTGTGATTGTCTTGATTTCTGTACTATGACAGCTTATTTGCATTCGAATATACAACAATCTTTGTATCCAGGAAATTTGTATTTGTCTTTATCCTATTCTCAATAAAACATTATTGAAAAGAAACTTTAAGATATGGGATTATAATACGAGGTAAATATATAGATATATAATACGAGGCAAATACCCTTGATGACACTGCTGCCTTTGAAAAAAGTGTTAAAATAATTCTGATCCAAGAGTACTGATATCCTTAATATATACTGAGCTTTCAATAGGTTTAGAATCATCTAAGCCTTGATATGTCTGCAAATGGGATTTAGACTTGGGACCACCTCCTAGGGATCAAGACTTTTAACAGATATAGAAGAGTACTGCAAAGTCAAATCAAGACTAATTTTAAAGTACTGCACAGATGGTATGTTAGAATTGCACGGTTTGTTCTGGGCTACTCCTTAGAACAGGGGTACTCAATTACGGTCAGTGGAGGTCCACTTACCAGGGTCTGCCGTGGGATGAAGGTCCGGGGGGGGGTGTAAGTAAGAGTGCATGACTTCATGTGTAGAGTGCAAGCTCCTCAGCCAACCTGAGCAATGAGCTTTCCTGTCCCCCCACCCACCTTTCATTTACTTCCTGCTTCTCGCCCTTCTGTGTAGAGTGCAAGCTCTTCAGCTAACAACAGCTGACATGCACTCTTACTTACACCCCCCCCATGTCAGCTGTTAGCTGAAGAGCTTGCACTCTACACAGAAGGGCGAGAAGCAGGAAGTAAATGACAGGTGGGTGGGGGGACAGGAAAGCTCATTGCTCAGGTTGGCTGAGGAGCTTGCACTCTACACATGAAGTAAATGGGGGACAGGAATCTCACCTCCTTGCACTTTCTCAGCAGCTCGATAAACTGGTCCCGGGTAATGGCCTCCTCGCCCCGGGCCAGCCGCTCCTCCAGCCAGCGCAGCAGTGTGCTCTGATGCCGGGCCTCCAGGTGTGTGCAGCGGGCTCTGCTTGCCGCCCGAAGCCTCCGCCAGCTCCGCGCTCTCGGCTTCTTCCTCCTCCCGCGCCTCTTCGTCTCCACTCCTCCCCCCGCCCGTCTACGAGGCCCGAGACGCTTCCACCTCCCCCGGCCTGGCCACGCCCATGTGCCCGCCCCCAGCACTGACAGCCCCGGCCGGCAATGGCCGGCAATTGTCACCGGCACCGCCGGATCCCGGGCTGATGTGACAGCCCTGGGCAGCGGTCCGGACAAATGGCGTCTGCGGTCCGGATTCGGACCGCGGTCCGCCATTTGAGTACCCCTGCCTTAGAAGGTTTGAGATCTCAGTCAGATGATACCTTTCTTCACATATGGTGGGAGTGCCTAAAGTACAATCTCTTTGGTCTTGCTGTTTTATGATTATATACTCTTCCACACACATATGGTAAGAACCCATACAAAGCTTTGCTTAACAGGAAGCTGTTGAAACTGACTGTAAGTCAGTTCAACAAGTTATTGCCAAGGCCCAGAAAGCTTCATGCCTACTTTTCAAGGAGTTTAAAGTGAAAATGCACGCAAAGGTAATTGTTACTTTATTGTACATTTGGCACTGTCCTAGCCTATTTTCCTTTTTTAATTTGAAGCAGAATTGGTCAAGATATAGGGGTTTACAGGTTCAGCCAATGACATTCTCTTTTTCATCCCATCCCCCAATCAGCTCAGCAGAGTGGTTCCTCCCTCCTACCTCTCCTACCACCCTTCCCTCTACCTCCTCCTCTGCCTCCAGCTCCAGATTCATCACAGATTATGCAGCATCACAGATCCAAGGGCCACGCCCAATTTTTCAGAAGAGAAACTATGAAGCGAAACTGTAAACCTTGATATCTCAGCCATTTATTCTTCATTTTAGAAACAGAAAACAGTTTAGGACACATAAATTCAAAGAACAAAAAATTGGAACATGCAGGCACCCTAACTAATGGTAATGGGGACCAAGGTGAGAAGACTGAGCTCCGAAATAGGTTATTTAGCTTTATATTGGTTCCTTAGGAGCAAGGAACCAATATAGGTGATGCTAGCAATACCCCACACATAATTTACAATAGGTTAAACATGGATATAATTCAAGAAAGGCTAAATTATTTCATTGTGAATAAAACTCCAGGACAGGATGGACTTCACTCAAGAGTAATTAAAGGGGAGCAAAACCCATTTCTGGGCGCTCTGTTCATCCAGTGGGCCCCCCCACCCAAGCAATTAGCAATGCTGGGTGTTCACCACTGAGGTCAAGCCCACCCAGCACCTTTTGAGATTGTGGATCAGCTGATCTCAAATGGGCCACATCCCTGACTTTCATGCTGGGCGTGCCTGCCCCCGTGCCCAGCCATTCAGATGGCTGGGTGCAGGAGTGCACTCAGCTGCAGGGAATCTTTTATAATCTATCTGCTTTAAAAACATCAGCTCAGTTATCTCATCACCCCTGTTCCTGATCTTTAAAGACTCACAAACAGCTGGTATGGTGCCAAGAGAGTTGCGCAAACTAAATCTGTGGAATACCTCCCTACAGGGGCTTGTTACAGCATCAACAGCTGACAGCTACAAAAAAGAATTAGATGCTCTTTTAGCAGAAAGTACCGTTAAAAGTTACTATTAGCTGTTATCAGTAAATAATATAAAATAACTTTCCCCAACTCCATCTCTTGGTTGAACTTGATGGGCATATGTCTCTTTTCAACTGTATTAACTATGTTAAGGATTGTCCATTATGCACTTGTCTACAATAGACAGAGATCTATAACTTTAAAAACCTAATTTCTAAACCGTTAAGCCTTGAATCCCTCCCCCTCCTGTTGATATGTATGAGTATGTGTTGTGTTTGTGTATTATAACTGTCTTTTGATTTCTCTTTATTAGCAATGAGATGGACTTATCCAGAATATACTGCATTTGCTTCTTAACAGTCCTGTTTCGGGGTCTAAAGCCACCTGATCTAGGATGTTATTACTTATTATTCATGAACATTATAAAACTCTGTAACTTTTGTAATATCCAAATGGCTTTCATTGTACTGTAATGCACTTGTTCTTATTTGTGTATCATGAAAATTCTACAATAAAAATATGGTTACCAAAATGATCTGGATACTCTCAAGTCGCTAAAGGGCTCTAGTATGTGGTGCAGGTTGGAACAGATCTGCACTGTGAAAGCTGAACAGGCTTGCAAATGGTGGATGGGCACCCAAAGAATTCCTGGCGATGTTTAACCCTTTAAATGCCAAGCACCTAGTTTCTATGTGCTTGCTTCTCCGACCGTTAAGTTCCAAGCACATAGAATCTCTGTGCCTGCCATTTCCCCCTGCTACTGTGCAAATACAAAAAAAAACCTCACCTCTGGTATGGATGGAAAGATGAGGGTCTCCTCTGCCTCCGGGGCATCCGATCCCCACTCCGGGGTCTCCCGGCTTCAGGAGGGGGCACAAAATAACCCGCCCCTCCTCGCTGACACTTGCGGCTGCAAAAGAAAAAAAAATGACATTCACTGTCCTCCTTGCCCAACCCGTCCGGCCGGGTCCTCTGTTCGCCGGGGGAGGGGGGTCCCTGGGCTACGCAGGCTTCAGGGGACCCGGCAGAGGGTCTTCCCCATCGCTTCGGACGGCACAGGGCATCGCCCATAGCCACGCCCTTTTGTGGGCCTGCATGACGTCATCCCACGCCTCATAATTTCTCACCCTGCTGCTGCTCTGACAGATGCTGGTAGTAGCGGAGCAGAGCAAGTGAGAGGCGAGAAGGCTCCGATCTTCTGCCCCTCACCCGCTCTGCTCTGATCACTACCCTCATCTGTCACTGGCAGCTGTCATCGGCGGGTCGAAGGTGAGTAAAGTAAAAAAAACATTTTGTTGACTAACTTATATTTTTTATTACAAAATGCACTAGAAATTGTAAAAAATTTATTTTTTTTATTTTTTTGCACATATTTCCCCCCAAAATATCGAGAATACACTTAAAAATGACAAAATGATATAATTTTTCTGGGAAATCCCTTCAAAAATCACATTTGAACATGCATAGCGCAAAATAGTAAAACATGGTCTGGCAACAAAAGGTGACAAAAACTCTAGGTAGGCTGGACTTAATGAGTATCATACCACTTGACCTCTGCAAAGGATGCTGGTAAGAAGGTAAGTATGTGTTGTTCGTTTTCCTGGAATGTCCTCTTAAATTAACCCCTTATTGCTAAGTAATATATAGACAGGATAGTTCAATAAACTTTTATGTCCTGTACAATGGGGGTCATGCTACCTATTTGGTGAAGCCAATGTGAGAGTGTTCATTGAGTTTTGGATTGCAACCTGCATGATGGTGAGCTTCATACACAAAAATGTGCAAAAAAAGTATTTGTCCTACATTTTCCCCCAAAAATCACCTGCACATGTGAGGGCTAATTTTTACAGTTTAGGTACATTAATTTTCCATTGATGTGAGGATATATTTTGGTATTTTAAGTTTGGAAATAACATCACCCTATCGGCTATGCTAAGGATTTCACCATTTATTCTGCATAGCCCATATGGTTCTGTTTCCAAATTTAAAAACAAATACCCTTACATCATTAGAAAAATTATGTGTCTAATCTGTAAAATGCCCCATCACAGGTACAGTTGATTTTGGGAGCAAAAGGGTGGAAAAAACATTTTTTGTTGTGTGTCTAAAAGCTAAAAAGTTCACTGAGATACAGGTTGCAATGCACACTGCAAGTTACACTGGCTTCACCAAATATTAAGCATGACCCCCAATGGTCAATAATGCAGGTTTGCTTTTATGCTATTTGTGGGTGTCTGGATGGATGTTTTGTAATAAATTCGCCTTTTAATAATGCCTTACCATACCTTTTTATTTAAATGATTAAGAACATTGTGCTGGGGCATTATGAAGTTATTTTCCTGAGCTGAAAAGACAAAATCAGCATAATTCTTGTGTTTAGGAATGTGATGAGAGATCATAGGTTGTCAAGCAATGAAACATTTTAAGCTGAAAACAGGAAATTGAAAATAGTTTCTCCATTCCAGGGAATGATAACTATTTTAAGATGAAACAAATAGAAAAATGTCATGTAGCTATGCACAGTTACATCTAAATGATCTCATAAGAAGTTCTCTTATAAATTATAGTGGAGATACGAGTAAAGTTTTGCATGGAAAATGCTTTAGGTTCCTGGGTTCAATTTAAAAAATATGGAACACAGCATGGAAGATATGCCTTTTACACACACACACACACACACACACACACACACACACACACACACACACACTACAGGGCCCAGTTTACCAAACTAGAACACACCTGCTGGGCTGGCCATAGCTGCAGTGTTCTGTGTGTAAAGGACTCACTTCTATCTTCTTGTAGATCTTGGTGTACAGACTTGGTGTACAGTTGCCAATAGCAACAGGTTGCAGATAATGAAAACTGCTTCCTTAAAACACACATTTGCTGTCATAAGTAAAAAATAACAGATGCCAGAAAATACTAGATCAGCTCAGCACCTTGAGGACATCCATTTGACAAAAAAATATACACATTACAAAATGGCATCAAAAGTGGACTTTAAAGTTTCAGAATCGTTTTTTAGGCAATTCTAAATTGATTTAATGCAATCTGATCAATGTGGTCCTCTATAATAGTCATTAAAGAGTCTGACCAGACAACAAAACAAATATCATAACACTGAACACTTATTTTCAGGCCCTCCATTGAGTTGGTGTGGCATAGTAACTGTGACTGCATACCCTTCATCAGACAATAAGCAGTGAATCAGGAATGCTTGCCCTGGGACTCAATTTCAAATCCGTTAAGTTATATACTGCTGGATAGGGAACAGCTGAGAGGACAAACAGAGTATGTCTTTTTTTCTTTTTTTACCTTGACTGGATTTAGCATCCCCTTTCTTCTGCTTCCTGTGGTGACCAAACTGTTGGTTTATAAGAAAAATATGGGTGTTGTAAAGACCAGAGGACCATAACCCACAATATCTGGTAGTCTCTTTTGGTGTGGTTGCCTCATTTTCAGGTAAATAAATGTGACCAAACAGGGTAAAGCTTTATCTCCCCCTAACAGAAGTTATAATTCTTTATCACTACTATTACTACTACTACTCCTGAAGTTGTTTTTAATACAGAGTAATCCCCTTGTTTATTAGTATAAAATCTTCCCTTAGTTTGGAAGCTGGCCGCAGGGATGTGTTCCAAATCATACACAGAAAAAGTAGCAAGGTCAAGTGCAGGTTATGCTTCCACTCAACAAACTTGGCAATGAAGTCTACAACGATGGGTAGATGATTTGTATGCGCAACACACTTTAACACACTGCCCTGCGTGATTGTGTGGCTGAGCTTCTGTTGTTCCTAGACATTTTTACTTCACAATAACAGCTGACTGGGACAGCGCTACAAGGGCAGATATATGACATTTTGCTTTATCAGAAAGATGGCAAACTATGACAGTGTCATCTCCAAAGTCTTTTCAAAAGCCATTTTATTGCAAATGCCTCAGGACATTGCACTGGGCTTGATTCAGTGCTGGTCCTGCTCGCAAGCAATGGTCATCAAATGCCATTAATTAGACAAGTGTCCAAGCACTTTTGTCTCATATGTAAAGTATATGCAATATACATATACTTATATTCTTACCCTCCACATGGATCGTTGCATTTTTCCTTCACTTAACAATGTTTATTTAATTAACAAGCACTTGCCTATAAAAGTCTGTAGTGCCTGTAAATGTCAACAGACCATTAACCATCAAACTCAATGAATATCTTTTATAATTTAAAAACTCAATCAGCTCTGTAGGTATACTAAATAGGGAATTTCTCAGGAAAATAATATTTATAGAAATGAATAGAAATGATTACTTTTCTTCAATGCATTTTCCATAGATTCCTATGGATAATCAAGAGGAGAGCCAGGGGAATTGTGACTCTGTGCCAGCATGCATCATTGGACAAAAAGAAACTGGATTAAAATAATTAGATCTGTTGGTGAGAGTAAACAATGTAAAAATACACACAGTTTGAAATATATAAAAACTCACACAAAATAGCCGTAACATCCCAAAGTGGCCTCGGGTGGGCAGCTAGGACAAAAAGGTCAGTGAGGGAGAGTAGTGAAAATCACTTATACATATATCTCTACGTTGCTGAATGAATCATATACAGCTACCCTACTGCCAAGTAAATAATTTTAAACGAAGGGGGTACTCATACTGGAAACGATCGCACCCATAGCCTTAGTGGTAGCATTTTCACCATCAGCAGGTCCTCTTCAGGGTGACACAGGTTCTCAATCCTACATCACACACATCCAGCTAAAGGAATAACCCTGCAGGCTGGTGTGAACTCCTCTAAAGACCACCCAAATGTCAAAATGTGTCAGGGGCACCAATGGAAGAGCCCCGTGCTTTTTCCAACAAAGATTTGCAGATCTGGATTTGGGTTTTAAATAAAAAAACAACACTAACAATGTACTTTTTTGTATTTCAGATTATTGGAACAATCCCCTTCATGCCAAATGCAGTATCATCAAATCAAGCAGGAGGTGGAGCTCAGGGACTTCAAGTACAGCCCATCACGCCACAGTTGCTGACCAATGCCCAGGGACAGATCATTGCAACTGTAATAGGGAACCAAATTTTGCCCGTAATCAATACCCAGGGTATAACATTATCACCGCTCAAACCCGGACAACAGGTAATATGCCACTGTCTTTTATCACAATGAAAAAAAGTTACGATGTCTAACCATCAAAATGTAACAAGCTGTCATCAGTATCATCTATTAACAGAGAGTTTGGGGAGACGTTGCTAATCAGCTAATTCTTTTCTTAATAAAATCACTTGCATCTGGGATGGGACAGTTTTATAAGTGAGGAGCAAATTACTTTCAAAATGGCTGATTATTTTCTTTAATAAAGAAATTAAATAATCATTGCACGCCTTCATATACATTTGCAAGTATAGAAATATATTTAATAAATCAAATAAATATATAAAAATGCTTTTCCACAAATAACAACTGTATTAAAAGTTCATCAAACCGGATTTTCAGCATGATTTAATGAAAAGCCCAAACCCTTAAAAAACTATTCCCCAGCATCTAAAATTAATATATTTTAAGTTTTTAGTCACTTACTTATTATTCTTTCCCCCACTGGGCTGCAACTCTGTTCAGGACTCTAGGATACGGGTGCCGCCATCTTGACTCAGAAGAATCACATACTGAGGAGAGGAGGGCAGGATAAAGTGCAGGGGGTGGGCTATAGCTGTGCTTTGCACAGACAGAGCAGAGCTGGGGTCAGGGAAAGGACAAGGACAGCAATCCCAGAATGCAGAGCGACACAGTCAGAAGACGCTTCCTGTTTGAGGGCTGCCTGATGCTCCATGAGCCACCATCTTGTATGTTTAAAGGCTCATAACATGCAGTAGATGCAGGATGATTTTTAATGTGAGCGATCTGTATGTACAGGGTGTGGGAAACATATAAGATAAGTTGTTATTCAGGGTGAAGGTCCGCTTTAAGTTACTAGCAGTATATGACATTATCACATCATATGAAAAGATATTTTAGCTTTATAAATATACCACCAGGTGGCACCTAAGTGCCCCTTCCATGGTTTATGTGAATCACTTGTTAGAACCACCACCAGGCCGTTATTTGTGGAAAAGCACATTTGTAAATTTAGTTGATTTCATAAAATATTTCTATACTTTTGCAAATTTGTAGGAAGGTGTACGATGATTTTTTTTATTAGTGACAAAAAGAGGACCAATAGATAGGGACTATAAAATGTGTCTATGGAAAGATAAAGCCCTTCTGTATATTAGAAGCTTACAATAAAAAACAGGTTTTATGTCAAGCAGGGAAAATAGGAAGGAAAAGTTGATGACTCACTCAATTATGGAAAGGACTGAAAACAAATTAATTAACACAAAATTCCTGAGAGGCGCATGCACAAGCCTGAATATGGTGGTCGCATGATTCAGGAGCTTTGCAATCTGCATAAAAGCATTATACCGTGAGCCAAGGCAAATTAATAATGCTTGCACAGCAGCATAAGGATATTTAGCCTTCTTTTCTGAGTTAAACTAAGGGGATTATTCATGAAGGGATAGCGCCAGGTAGTGCCTTATAACGACAGGCAGCGTCTGGTGAACACCGGGCGCTTTACATAAAACCACATTTATAAAAGTGAATCTGGTGAGCATCTCTATCAGCCCCATGTAGCGTCACATGTATTACCAGAGGTGGCTCAGCATATAGTGCCGGCGCTCTAGCTTCCAGAGCGCCAGGTATTACCTTTCGCACCCTGTCGCTCTGCCTACCTCTACCTCTAAAAGTTTCTAAAAGTGTTAGTTTGCCTTCCTCTCCTGACTGCAAACTAACACTTTTAGAAACTTTTCATATTTTTATGCAGAATTGTAATTACAGGTTAAAACAATGTCATTCCATGTGTTTTCACTTTGTTACTGGTGTATATGAGTTCAAAAACAGACTTTAATCACACAGCGTCTGGCGCTCTATGCTACAGTGCCCAGCTTTAGAGCGCTGATGTTGTGTGTGTGTCCATTTTTGAGTATGGTGTGGAGCGCTGAGTGCCGGACACACTGAGCTGGCTACCTCTCACTCGCTGCAGCGCTGTACTCTTCTTAGAGTGCCCAACACACTTCATTCATCAATGCGGGCCAGGTTACTACAGCGTCTGAGGCGCTCTGTTACAGCGCCCGAAACCCACTCTAAGCTTTAAGCCCGCTCTAAGCGCCGCAATACAGACGCTCATCTGCCGATGAGCTGCCTGGTGTTAGTAGTGAATCAGTCCCCCCTTGTGGCTATGTAAAGAATCAATGTGTCAAGACAATGTGTGGAGACAGGTTCTGCAGTGATGACTGTAATGGTAGAGGGACTGCCTGTGAGAAAGCCACAGCACAGTTACTCAGCAAAGACAACAGCCTAGACTGAGAAACAAAAACCGAGGAATATTTTAGCAGAGAAGAAATCTTCTGACTTAGAAGCTTGAATATTTGGAAATTTCAGAGCTTCTTTACCCCTTTTGTTGCCAAGCACGTAACACCTACGTGCTGGCATGTCCAAGAGTTAAGTGCCAAGCACATAGGTGTTACGTGCTTGAATTTCCCCCCTGCTAGCTAAAAAAAAAATAAAAAAAAATACTCACCTGACCCCTCTATCCATACATCCGGGTCTCCTCTTTAATTTGGTGCCATCCGATCGCCCCTGGGGGCTCGGATGGCTCCAGGAGAACCCCCGGTATAGTGACCCCCCCCTTCGGCAGTGGCTGCTGCTAACAGTAAAAAAAAAAAGAAAAATGACATTTACTCACCTGAAGCTGCGCTGCCTCCCGCCGGGTCTCCTCTTCACTGGGGGGGCCTCCGATCCCTCCCTCCAGGCTGCTTAATCTTCAGGAGAGGGCTCAAAATGCCTTCTCCTCCTGCCTTCGGATGGGCACCGCCATCTTGACGACCTTGGGGAGGGGTTTATGACGTCACTCCTGGGTGTCGTCCCGGCTCTCCTCGGCTCAGCTGTCAGATGCCCTGGTGATCGCTGGGCAGAGCAGTGGAGGGGCAGGGGATCCCTCCTCTGGCCAGCGATCACCAGGGCATCTGACAGCTGATCGACACAGGAGCTCACAATTGGGTGAGGTGAGGAAAGAAAAAAAACATTTTTTCTTTTTTTAAATAAATTACATTTTTGTGTGGTGTTTTTTTTATGTTAACCCTTTGTGAACTGGTAAGGGGTCCATGAGACCCCTATACCAGTTCACAAGGCTGGGGGCTGGCAAGTCACCTGCCATTAACTCTTGGTACCCCCAAGAACCTGCCTCCCCAAAGCCCAGGGGGGGGGGGGGCAGAAGAGCCCAGGCCCACACAGGCTATGTGGGTTTGTAGGCTGCAGGGTGGGGGGACACAAAAGCTGGCCCCTCCACTCTGTTCCTACAAGCCCCCGTAGCTGGTCCCGGGCTGGTTATGATGGGTAGGGGGGACCCTACGTCATTTTTTTTAAATTAACCCCTTATGCCCTGTCACCCAGCAGCTATAAAAGCAGAAGCCAGAGTGATCAGCGGGGGACACAGTGGCCGAGGATGGATGGGAGGTAAGTATAAAAAAAAAGCAAATAAAATATTTTTTTCTCCATGTGTCTGTGTGTTTTTTTTTACATTTAACCCCTTACATTTAACTCTGCAAGGTGCGCTTAGCTCATATCACAGTTTTATTTTATCTGAAAATCTCCTAAAGCGCTGTTTCAGTTTGGGGGAGTCTTCTGGGCAGGAAAGGGTGTCTACCAATACATATGTGGTACCGCTGTAACCGGAAGAAATTGAGGTTTCACACGCAATAAGATTTTATTGACAAACGTACATTTTTAATTACAAAAAAACACTACAAATTGCAAAAAAATAGATTTTTTTTTGCACATATTTCACCCAAAAGTATTGAGAATACACAAAAAAAGGCCAAACAAAACATTTCATGTTGAAGACCAGACTCTGCTTAAAAAAAACAATATATAATTTTCCTGGAAAATCCCTGAAAATCCCTTCAAAAATCAAAATTGAACATATGTAGCGCAAAATAGTGAAAAGCGGTCTGGCAACAAAGGGTGACAAAAACTCCAGGTAGGCTGGCACTTAAAGGGTTAAAGGGATTCAGCTGTTTTTTCATCCATTTAGTCACAGGAGGTGATTTTTCACATTCCATTAAAAAGAGAAATAGAAAGCAAGATAAAGCCCTTACATCACATATATCACTACAGCTGGACAAAAAGCTTAAAATGGCTCATGATAAACTAATTGCTGATTTGAAAAAAGATTTTGAGAATATAGGGCAAATAATTTATACTACAGGAAGAAAGGTGAAGGAAGCTGTAACTAGAATCAATCAACATGGCCAGATTATTGGATCCAGGGCTGAAGTGCTTACCTGAAAGGCTTCATCCAGGTCCCTCACTGCACCAGCACCTCCAGCTTTCTCATTGGGATTATCTTCCTGTCTCCCTCCGACGTGGCGATACCGCCATCATCAGTCAGGGTGAGCTAAATGCCCACTTCATTCGGACCCCCTTCCCAGACTAAGAGCGATGGTCTGCTTGGGAGAAAAGTTGAGTATAGGTTTTTTTAAATTCTTGACTAAAAATGTACTTTCACAATCCAAAAAAGAAGAGAAATAAAACCAGACTAATAGGCTGGTTCACTACTAGCACCACGTATTGCCAGATGAGCGTCTGTATAGCGGTGCTTAGAGCGACCACCAGTAGACGCTGTGAAAGCGTGTATTGAGCGCTGCATTGCGATTGCTGTAGTAATCTGGCCGGTATTGATGAATTTGATATGCGTTGGGCACTCTAACATCAGTACAGCGCTGCAGCAAGCGAGAGGTAGCGCCAGCTCAGTGCGTCCGCCACTCGGCGTTCCACATCATATGTAATAAAAAACTACACACACCCAGCATCGGCGCTCTAAAGCTGAGCACCGTAGCACAGATCAAAGTCTGTTTCTGAACACATATACACCAATAACAAAGCGAAAACACATGGAATGACATTGTTTTAACACTGGGACAATAACACTTTAGTGCCAGACCTGTAAATAGAATCCTGTATAAAAATATAAAAAGTTAAAAAAAAATTATAAAAAGTGTTTGCAGCCAGGAGTGGTCACACAATGATTTGAGTAAAAAAAATCATTTTAATTGCCAAACACGCTATTTAAACACAAAGAAATGAAAGCCCATTGTACATAACGTAAGTCCTTACTTGAGAGGGCACCAAGGGTGACTTGTTGAAATTCACAACCCAACCTAGGCGGGATAACAGACTCAGGGTGAAATTTAGATTTCCCAATAACTTGTCCTTTGGGCAAAAAGAAGCAGGTCGTCCAAATAGGCGACTATCCCTATTCCAATCTGTCTCAGATAAGCCATAGGTTGACTGAAAAAAATCGTTTCCATATGGAAATGCCTGTATTGGACATAAACATTGACTTTCTTTAGGTTCAGGATGAACCTGAACCCCCCTGAGGCCTTTTTTCCTAAAAAGATGATGGAGTAAAACCCCTTCCCCTGCTGATTGCGAGGGACTGGAACAATAACTCCGCTTGACCTCATGTCCATAATACTGCCGTAAACTGCTTCTCTTTCCTCTACGCCCTTGGGCAGAGAGGAAATCAAAAATCTTGAAGGAGGGTTCTGAGAAAAAACTATGTGAAAGACCTCTGTAATACCTCTTACAATGAATGGGCAATTTAAAAGGTTTTGCCAGCTTTTGCAAAACCCCTTTAGTCTGGCGCCAATCCAAGGATTGGCGTCATTGTTTTTTGGGTTTTGCCTAATAGGTTACAAACAAGGTGGAACCTCTAAAATTTCCTTTCCTAGTCGAAGCGGAAGAACCACCCCTGGACCTTTTAGGGGCATCCCTGTTAGGAAAGGAGCGCCTAAAAGTATTCCTGGGATAAAACTTCCTGCCAACGGGAGCTTTGGGACGAGGCGGAAAACACTTGTTTCTATCCGCTGTCATATCCAAAACCTTACTCAGGTCTGAACCAAACAGTCACTCCCCTCTAAAGGGCATAGCACAAAGTCTTATCTTTGAACCAGAACAACCCCCTAAGTTGATTCAGAAGAATACCAAATACAGATGGGCTTTTCCCTTTCATTTGAACTTTTTTCAACATTTAGTTTTAACATCTAGCTTGATGTCCTTTAAGACTTTGATCCTAACAGGGGAATTATAAGGAGAAGAGAATAAATACTAATAATAAATAAGTGTCTTTTTTTTGGCCTCAGCATTACTCAGCATGGAATTTAAGAAAGAAAAAAATGTCACTGCCTATGCGGCCAACGACTAGCGTCTTTGAGGGTTAGAGATGTTTTGAAGATATAGCTCTTTACTATGTTTATATAGTTTTAAAATTTTTGGGTTGATTTGGGCTCTGTTCGCACCTCTGCGCTTTGCAGCTTAATTACAATGTAGAGAAAACACTGTAACAAACACCGGGGACAAGGGAAAGGGGAAAAAAAACGCACTGGCCACTAATTAATGATTAGTATAACATATACAGTGTGCACACATAGGGGTAGTGACACAAATTGTGTACTAACAATAGACCAAAGCCAAAGGGGATCCCACAATTACCCCTATACAAATATGTGGCACCACTCTTATAAGGTATCAAAAAAATCAATATTTTATTGAAAAATCATATCTACACTTACACTGACATATTAAAAAACACATAACACATTAAAATAAAGCCAAAAGGAAGGGGAGGGGGGTAAGATGACAATTTGCTATTTCATGGTCATAGTAATGTTGGGAATATATTCAGTCATACTGGTAGTAACAAAGTGCTAATGTGCTGACCCCTTAACTACAGAAATTATGTATAAATATAAAAAATATCTAAGAAAAAAGTGCAAATGCCAAAGTGCAATATATATGTGTATATATGATGTTGAATAATATATACAAAATGTCTAAAAACAAAAGTGCAAATGCCAAAGTGCGATATATGTTTTAGAAAGCCTATACTACCATACCATAAAGCCTATCTGTGAGGACCAGTCGGGTACGCATACAAAGAAGAAAGAAAATCTTACATATGATGCAGGACCAAGCAGCCACCCCCCCCGTGCGCCTACGCGTTACGTGACGTCGAACGTGTCACTTCCTCGGGGCGAACCACGCTACTCAACTAACCTGCCTTACGGTACCTTATATACTCACCTGACGGTTCACCGCACCGCCCACCGCCACTTTCGCTGGCACCCAGATGCGTCCCGGCCGGAAACGCGTCTGGAGTGAAACAGCGCTCTGACGCGCCCCGGTCGGAAACGCGTCAGAGCGTCGACATGCGCTCCAAGGCCAGGAAGTCCCTCCATGGAGACGAGAAGGCAGTGCGCCTTTATATTTATACAAAATTTCTTTAGTTCAGGGGTCAGCACATTAGCACTTTGTTACTACCAGTATGGCTGAATTTATTGTATATATTCCCAACATTACTTTGACCATGAAATAGCAAATTGTCATCTTAACCTCCCTCCCCTTCCTTTTGGCTTTCTCTTAATGTGTTATGCGTTTTTAAATATGTCAGCGTAAGTGTAGATATTTATTTTTCAATAAAATATTGATTTTTTTGATACCTTATAAGAGTGGTGCCACATATTTGTATAGGGGTAGTTTTGGGGAATTGTGGGATACCCTTTGGCTTTGGTCTAGAGTAAACACTGCACATTATTCTACATAGGATTGTTCACACATCTGCTCTGAGTTGCACAATGCATTAAAAAGCATTGCAGACACCTATTTCAGCGCAAGGTTTTAACAGCGCAGGTACATGGGGAGTCTTTGGTGGCACGGGCGCAGCCCATGTATAACCCAGTGTGCCTGTGTTGTGTTTGCATTGTCAGGGCCTTTACCATTTACTAATTATGCAAAAAAAAACATTTGTTTTTAAACAATGTTCCTCTGCCATATTTACATATTTACAAAATGTTTGCTCTTAACGTAAGGGAGGGATGTGAATGGAGCCTATAGTTTATGGTTAAGTACTATAGACATTATAGTGTTATAAATATTTAGGGAAATACTTCATTAAATGAATAGACTTTATTTGTATTAAGAGTTATTATGTTTTTCAGACACGCCTGTGGGGTGGACATGCGCCCGTAGGGAAGGCTTGATTCACAGGTTAATCCCTTTTTTTTTTGGGGGGGGGGGGATCTTGTGACTCTTTCCTGAAACAGATGTTTATAATCCCCATATTAAGTACTTTTTGGTTCTGATAATAATTTTTGTTGTTTCATTCTTGTGTCAACATAGCTAACAGCAGTATAAAGAAGAGAGGAGTGGCTATTATTTGTATAGCCAACAGAATTCCATTTATACACAATTCGAAATCCTGATTGTTGTTGGTTAAGGGCAAAATTATCTCTTATTACGCTCCCAACAGAGGTCAGATCTCATTTTTAAAAACTTCTTGAGGACGCTATAAGAAAGGCAGATAGATTCCAACTTTGCTATTCATGTAGTAAGAGACAAAACATATAAATATAAATAAACAATGTTCTGTTGTTGGTTTCCTCACCCACACTCCCCTTCCTACCGCATTTTTCACCATATAACACGCACCTGTCCATATGATGCACCTAGGATTGGAGGAGTGTGGCATTTCCCCCTCTCATTCTAATAGGCAGTGCGGAATCCCCCCCTCCGATTTCCATAGGCAGTGTGGCATTTTTCCCTCCCATTCCTCATGGACAATGAGGCATTCCCCCCACCCTATTACCCATAGGCAGTGTGGCATTCCCTCCTCCCATTCCCATAGGCATTGTGGCATTCCCCCATCCCATTCCCCATAGGCAGTGTGGCACACCCCCCATTCCTATAGGCAGTGTGGCATTCCCCCATCCTATTCCCATAGGCAGTGTGGCACCCCTATTCCCAAAGGCAGTATGACATTCCCCCATCCCATTCCTCATATGCAGTGTGGCATTCCCCCATGCCATTTCCCATAGACCATGTGGCACCCCCCCATTCCTATAAGCAGTGTGGCATTCCCCCATCCTATTCCCATAGGCAGTATGGCATTCCCCCATCCCATTCCTCATATGCAGTGTGGCATTCCCCCATCTCACTTCCCATAGACAGTGTAGCATTCACCACTTCCATTCCCCATGGGCAGTGTGTCTTCCCCCTTCCCGTTCCCCATAAACAGTAGGACACCCCCCATTCCCCATAGGCAGTGTGGCATCCCCCCTCCCATTCCCAAAGGCAATGTGGCATTCCCCATCTCATTTCCCATAGACAGTGTGGCATTCCCCCCTCCTATTCCCCATGGGCAATGTGGCATCCCCTCCCATTCCCATAGGCAGTGTGGCATTCCCCCTCCTATTTTCCATGGCCAATGTGGCATTCCCCCATCCTATTACTCATAGGATTTGTGGCATTCTCCCATACCATTCCCATAGGCAGTGTGGCATCACCCCCTTCCATTCCTGTAGGCATTGTGGCATTCTCCCATCCTCCATAGGCAGTGTGACATCCCCCCTCCTATTCTCCATATAGACAGTGTGGCATCCCCCTCGCATTCCCATAGGCAGTGTGGAATTCCCTCCTCCAATTCTCCACAGGCAGTGTGGCATTCCCCCCCCCCCCCCATTCCCCATATAGGCAGTGTGACATCCCCCCTCCTATTCCCCATATAGACAGTGTGGCATCCCCCTCCCATTCCCATAGGCAGTGTGGCATTCTCCCCTCCCATTCCCCATGGGCAGTGTGGCATTCCCCCCTCCCATTCCCCATGGGAAGTGTGGCATTTCCCCATCCCAGTCCCCATAGACAATGTGGCATTCACCCATCCCATTCCCCAAAGGTAGTGTAGCATACCCTCTCTCCCATTACCCTCTGCGATACCCCATAGACATTTAGCATATCCTCCTCCCATTCTCCCATTTCCCATAGGCAGTGTGGTATTCCGCCCTTCCGTTCCCTATAGGCAATATGGCATTCCCCCCTCCCATTCCTTGCGCCGACAGAGAAGGAGCGGTGGTGGAGTGGACAGAGTAAACTGTGGACAGCGGGGATAGCAGGAATGGTGGGGACATCAAGCAGGAATCAGTTGCCCTGTCCGCTTGCATGATGCTCCTCCAAATTCTGGCCTCCCGGGGCTGTGGCAGCCTGGCCAGCAGCAGGGGAGAAATAGATATGTGAGTTTACATTTTTGTGTTTTTTTTTACATACACCCAATAAGATGCACTTACTTTTGGGGGGAAATAATTGCATCTTTTATAGGGTAAAAAATTGGGTAAAATTTTTCAGATGCTCAAGATTTAGGGTTTAAAATTAAATGATACTGAGTCTTTGAACATTGAATTTGACACTCTTGGTACAAGAGGTTCTTATTTAAAACAATCCTTTAATCTCATTTGAGATTTTAATCTCATTTCAACTGATAGTGTTAATTATATAGGGATCCAACTAACCCCCCAGTTTCATGTATTATTTAAAATCAATTACAATGTATTATTTCATAAACTGGGAAGTGACATTGACTCCTGGTCTGGTCTAAGGCTTGAGTCTTGGTTGGGGCACATTAAGGCAATTAAAATGACTTTGTCAGCTAGACTGTTATATTTGTTCAGAACGCTTCCTATTCCTACCCCGAAGGCAGATTTAAAGACATTTCAATCTTAAGTGTTGAGATTTATTTGGGAAGGCAAAAGTAGAATAAATCAGAGAATTTTATACATATAGCAAACATGGGGGGTGGGGTTTTGGTGTCCCAAATGTATATAGTTATTATGTTGCTTTGCAATTAGCCTAGCTTACACAGATTTTAATTAGCAGAGAATAGCCCAGCTGGGTAATGATAGAACAAAAAACATTAGACATTAAATAAATACATCAATCAATATACATAAACTAATAAATATTGACATCAATAATAAAATATCTGAGGCAAGCAGGTGTGTTTTTGTAGGTCCCAATACCACTGCCAGAATGGTGAGGTCTAGAACTCTGCCTCTTACAAACAGCAAGAGTCACTTATGCTCTATGATGACACCCCTGGCTGGGTTACAGTTGCCCATCTATCTGCCCCTACCCCAGGTGCAAACATAGGGGGTTCCCAGATGCACAACCTGTATTGGAGGATGAGAACGTGGCCAGCAAATCATCACAGGACATCTACGATGAGGATGAAACCCAACTGCCGACTCCCATGGCTTTCAGCAATGTGGAGGCTGAGGCGGAGGATAGCTTGGAAAAGTGGGTAGAAGACAAACAAGGGTTGATGATGAAGTCCTAGACCCAACGTGGACTGAAGGCAATTCGATGTTGGCCGAATAGGTGGTGGCCACGCAGCCCCAGGCAGACAAAACAATATGGGGAAGGGTTCCCAGTGGCCATCAGCGGTCAGCCCATTGCTACCACTAACCACAACACCCAGGCACTGAGCACTTAAAAATCTGGCTCAAGGGAGGTGTCAAAGCTGCCCTCCTGTTTTTTTTCCCGATCGTGGCAACCTTTATAAGTTACTGGTTTGCTCTCTACTGTATGATAGCGGGAGGCGCGCTTCCACTGTATTACTGTTTATTCGTCAGTGGAGCGCGCGTCTCCTCAGCAGCGTCTTGCTCGGCCGGTTGCCCAACAACCCACAACCCACAGCCAATGCCGTGCTTCCTCCCACCTGATTGGCTGTGGCTAGCATGTGTCCGAGGGTGACGCTGAGGCCGCCATGCCCGGATGGCTCATGCGGTCAGGCTGCTACACATCAACACAGGGGTAAGTTCTTTCTATTGTTTGCACACTTATTTGTATATAAAGGTTATGTTAGAAGCACTTTACTATCTATGACTCAGGACTGGATTGAGTCTGAAGCTCGTTAGCGCCCCCCTAACCACTCACTCTTGCCAGGACCATTGTCATTCTGGGATTTTAAGGTTTACCAAATCTATATTAGAAATGTTTTTAATTTAAATAAATAAAAGGAGTGTTTTACTGTATGGAGTGCAGACCATCTACTTCTTTGGCACTCTCATCCCAGTCTTTACAGCTAGTTGTGGTATAAGGGGGCACTCAGATTTCTTCGTCTTTTGGGCGCACAAACCAAACTTTGCGAGTTGGTTCCACTCATCCCTAATTGTAACTGAATGAATTAGCATATGGCTGCATTCAACATCATACTGCATCCTATTTTTATGAACATTGGGCAAAGGTTTCAGAATAAAAGAAACACAGGCTGTTTTGGGGCATTGGGCTGGGGATAGGTGAAAACATAAAAAACTGGATTATTCTTTAACAAAAAATGAGGCTCCCTCCTTTGCCAAAAATGCATTTTTAGAGTTAAATAACACAGTGTTCCTTAAATATTTCCCATGGAGTTGGAGGCATGGGGCTGTCTGAGTTGCTTTCAAGAGATAAGAAAACAGTACCCAAATTCCTCCATATAGACTTGAATAGCGTGTGGGGGCTGCCAAACCAGAATATTCCAAAAGCAGTAGATGGATATATCGTAATCAAGTTTAAAATGTAGATTTCCAGGAAACAAACATTTTTCAGATATTATTATTAGGCTGGTGATGAAATGGGTGACATCTAATGCAGTGTCAGCCCATTGTATTTGGTGTACAAGTTTATATGTGAAATTTTCTTAGCCCCAGGGCAGTCGTGGAGATACAGTAGCTGTTTACAGTTTATTGGCTTGCCATTCCATAATAAAAGAGATTAATTTTGTTCATGCTGAGTACTGCTGAAAATACATTGACTTCTATTCATCAAAGTCCAAAGGAAGTCCCACTGTACACTCATGCAACTCTCTCGGCCATTCTGCTCCTGTATTCCAGAAATGGAGGTGAAAGTTCTAGCCCATACCAGTCTTTGTGGCCTTGTACTGTACATTTTATGATATTAGTCAGGAATGCTTTATTCAATGCTAAATTAGTTTGCTATATTTAGACTGGGGATTGGTTCCTGTTTTCTTTATACTTTTTATCTTTTTTTCAATGAGAACTCAATAATAGTTTAGAACTACAGAATATAACAATGTGCATCACCCCATCCCTATCCTGTCAAAATCCTATGTCTATCCTCTTGCACACGAGGATTGGACTATTCATTTGCATAGGGTACTCTCTGAATGGTTAGCAGTGGCATTGTAGCCTATGTAACAGAATAGGGGCATTTTCATCTACAACGGAATTCCTGTGACTATACAGTCTATAGACTGGCCAAAGACAGTGGTAAAATAAATTCCTCTCTACCACAAACTGTACGTTTGGTAACTAACCACCCTAACTAGTTATACTGTTTGGACAACAGGTAGGTTAGTATTGCCAATGTTAGTGTGGATAGTTCAGGCTTTGATCTGCCCCCCCTGGGGCATCACGATTTTGGATGCCCTGCTGTGTGACACCTCACCGGTTTTCCACTATACATACCTTGCCAGTGTTCCTATGGTGCAGGTGTGGCTCTCCTCCAATCAGCTTTTTCGGCTTTGCAAATGAATGTGCAGATAGAGAAGCTGAATTGCAGAGAAGCATTCAACATTAAGGTTCAGCATCCCCCCTTTCAGCACCCCCTGAATCCCTCTAAGGCAGTGCACAGCCACATCAGCCATTCAGTTATGTCAAGCATGGCCATGCACAACCAGAGAAAGATGCAAAAGATGCCGCTGCTGGCTGCAGATGTGCTGTGGACTTGTTGGCAAGGTAATAATATTATATATTGAGTGAAAGGTGGGATTTCACATAACGGGGCATCCCAAACAGGATGATGAAAGTCAATGACACTTTTTACTACAGGGTAAAATGTGTAAAAACGTCTCCACTTTTCTTAGGAGTAAAAAGTGCCAATACCTTTCATTGCCTTCCTAGCTGATGATACAATAATGGTGACATTCTCATTCTCCATTCATACAAGTGATTTTTTACTACCAAGAAAATCTTTTCAGAACTTACTGAATTGACCCCTAGGACTTATTTTGTGTGTACTTTGTGCATTTATTGTATGTGCTTTTTCCATGCTGGACAAGGGGTTTACAAAGAAAGAGAGACTGGCCTTTCACTTTAAATTAATTTACTGTAGGAAGTTTTTACAGTACCTATAGGAATGGGGGAAGAATTGCCTATTTTGACTATAGGTCAACTGTCGTAGCAAACATGTTGGGGTGGCTACCAACATGAGCAAATGGAAAGTTAGAACCTTAGTGTTAACAAGTTGCTTTTGATCTTATGTGATATTAGCATTCAATAGTTTTTTAGCTAAATATTTTAAAATTATGTTTAAAATAACCTCAAGTGCCTTTTAAAAACCACACCCCTAACCATTTTCATAAAAGGAATAAAGAGCTTGCTCATCATTTCTGGGTTTACCGGGTGACAACAAAAGAAAATAAATGCACCCATCATACTTTACTCTAAATTACTCTAAATACTCTACGCTAAATATGCATAAGGTAATATTGTTCAAAGTGGATCAAAGCTACTGTACTATACTCTAAGCCACTGCTATATGTCTTATAACAATGAGAATAGATAGATAGTTGGCCTATGTATGCATACATTTTTCTATAATGTAATTGTTCAATTAATGTACGTATACTAGGTTGCTGCAACTGTTGTTGTAAAAAAAAATTTCAGGAGTTATTTGGGAAAAGTGGAACAAAATGGAATTGTGAGTTTGTTCTGTGGCCCTGGTGTGAATGCCTGGGACAGAAGCTTATGAAAAGCCAGAGGATGTAGGGGATGCGGCCACTCTCATTCCCCATTGTAAATAGTCAGAGCCATTTGTCGAATTACTGGGGCACGGCAAACTGCTCTGATTGGATGAGAGCCCGCCTATGCGACATTGGCCTGAGGAAAGGTGAGTGGATACCGGCAACCTGGGGGGGTTTACACAGCAAGGCATCCTGAATCTAAAAGATGCCAGTGCTGCCCTGGGTTTTGATCTGCTTTAAGAAGCAACAATATTAAAATGTTGTCCCTCTTTTTCCGGTAGTGGGTGGGCATTCGATTGCTGGGTGTCCTGCACCACAAATGGCTGGGAAAGCCTGATATCCATAACTGTTGACAGCTTGTTAAGTTTGCAGGGCTGCTTGCACAGCAGTGTATGTGCCCTCACTTGGCAATTCCCACAAGACACCGGTGATCAGTTGGGGACCCAATTTTGTTGACCAACAAGAGCAATTCCAGAAGAGCTGAGTATCGGGCTGGGGGTAAGCAATGCTCATTTTTGGGTGAAATGGCTAAGCTTAACAAGGCTTGAACAAGTGAAAAATGCCGGGTAGCGGGCAGCTTTCCAAAGCAAGGTTTCATCCTCCCCTTGTCTGGCACTAGTTGCCCTTAATAATAAGTAAAATGCACAGGTTATAGAATATAGGTTAAACATTTGATACTGAATACATTATTTTGTCATATATATATTTGCTAAAAGTCTATAAATAATTATAGAGGTGGTTGTTGAGCAAGATGCACAACATGCTTCAAGGCTTGTGAACCAATACAGCAGGGATAAAACCACCATGTGCTAGTAGTGAGTCTCATTACCAGTCACCCAATATGCTTACCATATTGATTGGTAGGCCATCAAGCCTCAAAGGTAATGTTTGAGTATCCAATTTAAAATCAGTACTCTAAATCACATAAGTAGACCTTTCAGCTTACAAGGTCACGATCCTAAAACCGCTCCCATGGCTTAATCCCACACTCCCAGAGTATTGTTGGGGAAAGCAAGTGTAAAAATATAGCTTAATTTACTTGAGGTAAAAGCAAGCATACTTTTAATATACTAAGAAATATACTAACATTCCAAATGGAATCAATGTGCATGTATATAAATGGTCACACAGGGACATTTAATGAGGTACCACTCCCAGCCACTACTTGCAGCCGACAAATCAAATAAAGGAACAAGGCGGGCACCCCACTTCCACTCACCACAGCCAATGCATTTAGTCTGGGTAGACTTTCACAAAGGCGTGTGACAGTCTATATGACAGTCTACCCGGAGGAAACGCATCAGCAGCGGTGAGCGGAAGCAATACATCGGTGAGATGTCTGAAGAACTCATTTAAAATAATATTAAAATAAATATTCAACATTTATTTGAATTGAATTATGACGATTTTAGTAATCTAATTGTATTTCGTTAGGTACAAATTGGCATCCCATGGGGTTGAATGACAGGAAAATTTACCATATGAGCATTGCTGGGGCTATGCTAATTAATGTCTACATCAATGCCCACATTGCATTTCGTTATGCCTGTTATTGGCTATCAAGTCGTTCAATAATTTGAAGTTAGTAAACTTGATAGACATAAATTGTGCACCTATAGCATACAGCAGTTATTTATGTCCATATTTTTACATTCTAACATATAGCTCCATCAACCAGCACAGACACCAGTGGGTCCAGCAACCTCACAGCCCAACCTCTTGCACTTGGCTCACAATCAGGCAACAATGTCTCAAAGTCCAGTCCGTCAAGCTTCCTCTTCTTCTTCATCTTCTTCCTCTTCTTCAGCTTTGAGTGTTGGTCAGTTAGTCAGCAGTAAGTATTTCTATATGCCATTCTTTCTGCCTAAATGCCTTTGCATGTTCCCTTTGCTTATTTCTTTGGGTGGCTGTTTACATTTACATACAATATTGCAATATACAATTGCTTCAAATTTAGACAACTCCTTTTCAGATTTGTGACTCAGAAGATTAGCCAAATGATTGTCAGTATGAGAAGCTGAGTTTAGGGAGCCATTAAGAAACTTTCCCACTGCACAATGCAATGAGACAGTTCTACAGGTGAGGTACATTCAGCTTCTCCCATAATTGCATAAATAATTTACATAGCTTTCAATATCTAAACATAGGTGTTCATGCTTGAAACATAAAAGGGTTATCCAAATGGTTTGGGTGATTTGGAATTTTCTGCGGAGGCCATATTTGGATTTGAGATGAGAACTTTCTTCAGCTAGCACACAATAAAGTGAAATAAAGAGTAGTTTTCTTCTACTTAGAAAAATCTAAATATGTGCATGTGCTTGGGCAGTGGTGCAAATTATTTATTATAGTGGTAGATACAGTATTTTATTTTAGGAGCTTGGAAATAACAATAGCCTATGGAAAATCCAAAAACAAAATACTAGCCTCTCCAACTTTGTTGGGATTCCCTATAGGCTGCCGTAAGTTCATATTTATGCAAAAATATTTACTCTATCAAAAATAAATGTGCTACTCACATGTGGAACACTAAGCAAATAAATGAAAAAGGATTTGTTTAGACATTAGTTATTATTTTGTACACCCCTTTCCTAAACAATGGCTTAATTTCTTATTGTAGATATTAAGTAAGTCTAAATTATAGATTATTCGCACTTTATCTGAAGAAGTCAACACATTTCCCTTTATAGTATGTTACGACACAAAACTAGGTTTACCTTACAGTACAGATGTGGGCCTCATCAATTTGATCTGATGTCTCTGAAATGTTAGCATCCTATCCTTAAGTGGACCAACACCCAGGATTTTCACTATCCTGGGTGTTGGTCCACTTTCGCGGGGCACCGCCGACGGACAAGCGACGGACAAGGTGAGAGCGCCCGCCGCCGCCTCTCGCGCGTCCCTCTTACAGGGAGCGCGCCGGCCATTCACAAATGCCCTGCTAGAGGGATGCGCGAGAGGCGGCGGCCCAGCGCATGAGCCGTTGGAATGAGGAACAGGTAGGATTTGCGGGCGTCCTGGGGGGTTTCACACAGCGGGGCACCCCCGATCGGGGTGCCCCGCAGGCAGGGAGCTGATGGGCCCGGGAATCTTATAGATTCCCGGGCCGATCAGCGGTGGGTGTTGGTCCACTTTAAGAGAAACATATGTTTGCACAGAGGTTATGCATTTCTAAGACTATTGTGCATTTAGGATCATTAGTAACATAAATTACTATGCCAGCCATAACTGCACTAAAAAGTTATGTCATGTGCTGAGTGGTAGTAATACTTTAATAGTTAGTGCACATATATTCCTTAAAGCAGCAGACCAGGCAATGTCAATAATAGAGCAGAAAGCACCTCATCTGATGACTGTCCCATCTGCCCTTTCTCAATTTCCTGAAGTGCAGAGTAGAAGCCATGGCAGGGCTTCAAATTCCGATCCTTCTTTGGCACTCTAAACTGGTCGTATGGTCACCCCATTCTATTGGCGCTCCCAGCACGAGTTAGCAGGACTAACTATGGTGGTCACACACCTGACTGTGATCACAGCAGAGCATGTGCATGACAGCTCATACCTGCCCAGGTATCAAAGTGAAGCCAGTTGTAATATTTAGAATACTTAAAGCGGAACAAAGCATGGGTATTTGATTTTGGCTTGGTTCCATGCCCCCAAAGAGAGATGGCACCTCTCCAGGCTTCAATGGTGCATGTGTGGGCTCTTGTCCAATGAGCGCCACATTGCTGTGACAACGTTGATCCTTTAGTATGAGATATTATATGTTTCACTTTTTTCTTTTCCATTGCCCCTTTTCAGCCAATTTTACATTTTACGGTACAGTAACACCAGATTTTTTGGGATAAAATGTTTAGGGTCTGAGAGGGGTCCAATAATATATATATATATATATATATATATATATTTGTGTAATTATTATTAGCACATCTCTGAATTAATACAATGTAGGTACACTGTACACAGAACATGCTTGCTTGTGATTTCTATTTGTCTGTCCAGCAGATATGCAATTTCCATTGATAAGTCCTTAATTGACTGCATTATCCAGTTCCATCACCTAGTATATCTTCAATGAGAGGCCCTTTTCAGAAGAAAAAGCTGCTCTGGCTATTAGACTTTCTGAAAAATACTCAAAGATGTGATGTGATACATCTAGAACTATCATTTTCTTGTCCATTATCTGATGATATTTAAACAAAGCAAAAGGCTTTTAAAATGGCTGAAAACATAATGTGTTACCTGAAATTTCCATCTGCTGTATGTTCTGACATTTGCCTATAGGAAGTGAAAATTTGCTAGCTAGGATTATTCTTCTTTCACAAATTTATAAACCACATGTTTTTCAATTGTTCTTGCAGCTAGTAACTCACTTAAAAAATATGCAAAATGCACCAAAATAGTCTCTTTTGTAAAGATGTAATGTTATATTATTGCTTTGTTTTGTTACAGACCCACAGACAGCCAGTGGTGAAGTAGATGGAGTAAATCTGGAAGAAATTCGAGAATTTGCTAAAGCTTTTAAAATCAGGCGCCTCTCACTTGGTCTGACTCAAACACAAGTGGGACAGGCGTTAAGTGCAACAGAAGGTCCAGCCTATAGCCAATCTGCAATCTGTAGGTAAGAACGTTTAGCCCTCATTAGTTTTCCATATCTGATGCATGAATATTTGCTAGTAATGCAACTTTCAGCTATAAAACCAACCTAAATCCTTCTTGGCAAGTCTGTACCAGGGAGCGTCCTGATCTGCAGGCAATAAATCCTGCCCATCACCACTGCCCTTTATTAGAAGATACTAATATCTACTAAGATCGTATAATTAGTTGCAGCATGACAAGGAAAAGGTATCACTATAATGTGGGGCTTAGGGGTTGAAGGAGGTTACATTTGTTTTGGGCACCTTGCTGCTAAAGACCCTGTATTAGGTCAGCTGTAAAGTCCATGTTCAGGCACACATTAACTCCCCCCCCCCATCCCTCATGGAAATAATGTGAAATGACCCATTTCAAAGCATCTCAAAAATCTCTAAATACCATATGTATTTAAGCAATGCCACTTTCCTTGCCTTCATTTCTGGGTTGTAGCTGAGCTTGGAAAGGCATATCATGGCGCAGCTTTATGAATCTTGAACATGCTCTGCTGTGGTCAGAGACAGGTGTGGAACCACTGCGGTTGGCTGCATTCACTCACACTGTAAGCTCCAAGTGAGTGGCTGTTAGACCACTTTAAATTATGATGAGTATAGGTTAGCGAGACTCAAGCAGATAATCCATATTTGATCTGAAATTAAACAGACTGTACACCCAACAGCAATAATAAGGCAGCAAGCAGCTCACCTGATGCCCATCCAGTGTGCCTATTCCCAGATCCCTGCAGTGCAGGGTAGCAGAATCTTTAGCAGGGCTCCAAATGTGTCCTCTTCAATGTTATTCCTCCAGGACTATGCAAAAATGTGATCTAATATCCACTCTGTCGCTTGTAGTTCACAACAAAAATTAACATGGTAAGCTGCAGTGGTCCCACAGCTGTCTCTGACCACAGCACAACATGCTCATCACTTATAAAGCTGCGTCATAATACTCCCTACCCAGCTCAGCTACAAGCCAGAATTTGAAGAGAAGAAATCGGGTTCATTTACAATACAGGTTAATGTAGGCCTAGAATGATACTACTTTTTTAGATTAATATAATAGTATATTTATTAATATATAATAATATTGTATGCTCAATTCTTGGGTCAGGAAAATGGGGAGGGGAAAAGTGGGTGTCACCAACAACAATAATCCTAAATGTGGTGCACTGCCCTTTGGAATACTACCCAAACCAATAATACAAACAATTCAGGGGTCACCTCTCACAACCCCAACAACAGAGACCACAGGGTCTAGCAATTGCACTCACTCAATTTTTAGTATCAAAGCAATAGTTTTTATTGTAATCATATTAAAACCCATTAAAAACAGAATCCATGCCATAAGCTTTTTTTACCTTTAGGGGGAGCTGCCTCTCTCATAAGTGCAAATACTAGTATCTTGTAAAACAAATTAATCCTATCTTATTGTACAAGTATAGAAAACATTCCAAAAGTGCAAGTGCTCAATAAAGTGCATCCATTTCAAATCTAACATGTGGAAAGATATTATTTGACCCAATACAGGAATTGGATATGGTAAAAGCAGACATACAACACATAAATCACTAACCAATCTCAATGTGTATCAATCCAGAGCTGGCAGCGCCCCCCGCAGCAAGCCTACGCGTTTCGAGCCCAATCGGTCTCTTTCTCAAGGCAGGGTAGAGGGCTAGGGGGACCATAGCCCACCTTTTATACATACCCCTCCGGCCGCTCCCACGACCGGCAACTCAGGAAGTGGAGGCCACACTGGACGTCAATCCTGTCTGCACAGCAGCGCCCGCCCCTCCCCACACAGTGAGGGTGGCGGACGCTGCCAGCATACAGACAGCTCACCCGGCGCAGGACTGGCCATCTGGAGAGGTAAGTATCCCACGTTGGCAATGAGCAAAACGACACACAATATTAAAACAATTATCAACAACTACCGTATATACTCGAGTATAAGCCGAGTTTTTCAGCCCACTTTTTGGGCTGAAAAAAGCCACCTCGGCTTATACTCGAGTCAATACGGTAATTGAGCTGCACTTCCAGGCTGCTGCGTGCAGGTCGTCGGTGGGCGTGCCCCATATGGCCGGCGTCCAATGAAAACATTGGACGCCGGCCATATGGGGCACGCCCACCGACGACCAGCGCGCAACAGCCAGGAAGTGCTGGCGACGGCGGGAGCGGCTGACGGCGGCGACGGCGGAGGGAGCGGCTGACGGCGGCGACGGCGGAGGGAGCGGCTGACGGCGACGGCGGCGGATGACGGCGGCTGGCGGCGGCGGGAGCGGCTGACGGCGGCGGAGGGAGCGGCTGAAGGCGGAGGCGACGGCGGCGGCTGGCGGCGGCGGGAGCGGCTGACGGCGACGGCGGCGGAGGGAGCGGCTGAAGGCTGGAGGCGGATGACGGCGGCGGGAGCGGCGGCGCTGAATGGAGAGAGCGACCGGCTGGAGGAGGAGGTTGGTGGCGGCAGCAGCAGCAGGTACCGTTTGTGTGTGTGTGAGTGTGTGTGTGCGTGCACGCTGGTTCATGCTGACCTCCCTCTCATCTCTATGCCCAGTCCTTTAGAGCAGGGGCAGGGCCAAAAAATGTGCCTTTCCTGTCCACAGCAGCATTAACCCTGCCTGTCCCTGCTTTCCCCCCAAGAATGTTTAATGCCTCGGCTTATACTCGAGTCAATAGCTTGTTCCTCTTTTTTGGGGTAAAATTAGGTGCCTCGGCTTATACACGGATCGGCCTATACTCGAGTATATACGGTATTCTGTACAAGGGCATATTATTATATACAACTCTATTATATTTGAAAAATCAGTAAGACTTTACATGGCTAATATCTTTATTACATAATGACAGCTACACCTAACAATATTTTCAGTATATATATATATATATATATATATATATATACACTCTGGTCTATAGTATTTACAAACAGGCAAATGTTATCTACCCACAGTAGAGATGATGCATGGAGCGAACAACATCTAAGATGACCTCCTGGATATCCCACAGGAAGATACTTGAAGCAACAGCTAGTGAATAATGAAGTCCCAAGAATGACCGTGATGGGCATTTATGCCAGTGTCATGTATAATGTATAACTGAGTGTGGGGCTTATTTTTGGGGGGTCTAATACTGCAATAAGATGTGGATGTCCTCATCTCCACTTGTCATGCATGGCACCTTGCTATATTCTTTGGATGCCTTGGGACTGGTGGAGCTGGGGACCTGATATAGCCCAGGATTAGGGTAAATAGGATGGCACAGTCCTCATCTGTGAGTAGATAACATTTGCCTGTTTGTAAATACTATAGACCAGAGTGTATATATACTGAAAATATTGTTAGGTGTAGTTGTCATTATGTAATAAAGATATTAGCCATGTAAAGTCTTACTGATTTTTCAAATATAATAGAGTTGTATATAATAATATACCCTTGTGCAAAATAGTTGCTGATTTTTAATATTGTGTGTCATTTTGCTCGTTGCCATCGGGGGATACGTACCTCTCCAGATGGCCGCTCCCGCACCGGGTGAGCTGTCTGTATGCTGGCAGCGTCCGCCGTGCTGTGCAGACAGGATTGACGTCACCGGAGGCCTTGCGCTCCAGTGTGGAGCGCGGACCTCCACTTTCTGTTTAGTGGACCGCACGCAGATGAACGGCCAGTTGTGGGAGCGGCCGGAGGGGTTTGTATAAAAGGTGGGCTATGGTCCCCCTAGCCCTCTACCCTGCTTTGAGAAAGAGACCGATTGGTCTCGAAACGCTTAGGCTTGCTGTGGGGGGCGCTGCCAGCTCTGGATTGATACACATTAAGATTGGTTAGTGATTTATGTGTTGTATGTATGTTATATGCTTTTATCTTATCCAATTCCTGTATTGGGTCAAATAATATCTTTGCACATGTTAGATTTGAAATGGATGCACTTTATTGAGCACTTGCACTTTTTGGAATATTTTTGATACTTGTACAATAGATAGGATTCATTTGTTTTACAAATACTAGTATATGCACTTATGAGAAGGACAGCTCCCCCTAGAGGTAAAAAACGCTTATGGCATGGATTCTGTTTTTATTGGGTTTTAATATGATTACAATAAAAACTATTGCTTTGATACTAAAAATTGAGTGAGTGAAATTGCTAGACCCTGTGGTCTCTGTTGTTGGGGTTGTGAGAGGTACCCCTGAATTGTTTGTATAATAATATCTTATTATCAAATATATTAATATAATTTGACACCCCTTTTATTCTTTATTTATATGTATATGTATACATGAGTATATATTGCTACCTTGATACATTGCTATGATTTAGCACCAATGCCGGAACACTCAATATAGCTTAAACCAGACCAACACCCGTTTTTCCTTTAACAGGTGTTGGTCCCTCAGACAGCGAAAAAAAAAACAAGCTTAGAGGGGCAACCAGAATGCTGACCCCCCCCCCCCCAGAACATTCGATATTCTTAGCTTCACCTTGAGGCAGCGCTCAGAAAGGAGTCCTGCGATTTGCCGCTAGGCGATCACATGGCCCATGGTGGCATCCTTGGCGCCGGCCACTGGAATGCCCCGCGTGTGCTGGCTTTCCCAAAGTGAAGGTAAGGATATCGGGCATTCTAGGGGGGTGTTGTGTTCTTTCTCTGTCTGAGCGTCCAACACACGTCAAAATAATAACGGGTGTTTGACTGGTTTAAATCATTAACACATTGACAAAGACATCAGTATTTTGGGGTTTAAAGTTTTACTGTAGTATTTTAGATCTCCCTTATATTGCAGGGTGTTATACTGGGGCATTTATACTATTTATTATTTTTTTATATTTTTACATATATATATATATATATATATATATATATATATATATATATACTGTATATTACAGTTTTGCACTTACATAAGTAAGGCAACACATCTAAGAGCTTTCCATTGTTTCAAAAGACCATGTCAAAAAAGCCAACCAAATCTCAGCTTATTTAGGTAGATTTTGTTCTCGTTGGGCTATGAAATGATCCATCTCTTTATCCGCTCTTTATATTTTTAATGTATTCCCTGTAGAACAGAAGTGTACTTTTCCCGCAGTTTAAAACTAAGGTTAGCAGTATGTGGTAGTGAGCTTGCAGCTCACACTTTGCTCAATGTTTTTCCATAAAACCTATTGATTGTTGTTAAATACAAAAAGCTCCATAGGATTCTCTCACTTCTATGGCATCCCCTACTGTTTTTTCTTATAAGATACCTCCCTGAAGAAAATAACCTTTATTCAGTCTATACAAGGATACCACTGCTGGGAAATTTGTTTCATGACTTGTATATTGTTACAGCAAATATCACGTAGTGAAGAATCAACAGATAAGAAACACCAATGATCTAAATACTACCTCCCTTGCTGTCTAGTAATGATCTGGCAGTTCTTGTCTTTAACATGGATTAGACATTCCTGTTAAACCTTATGCACATGTTTAATGTAACATGTTCCCCACTGGAGCATAGGAGATCATTCACTCTATGTACATTGCTTTGCTGGATACCCAATTTTGGGCAACACTACATTTTTAATCATACTAGAAATAACAGCAGCCTATTGGCATTCAAAAACAACTTTTATTTGACTTCTCATGGCTTGCTATTATTTCCAATCTTCTAATATACAATATATAGATTATTAAAAATTGTGTGCAAGTCACCTTCAGAACATTGCAGGTGCAGGGGATTTAGATTTTTAACTAAAAAAAAATGTTTTCTTTTCATTTTAATGCCGAAAAACTGTCACAGATTCTCACAGTTTACCATGATGAAAATTATTAAATAGCCCTCTTAGTGAGGTGTGAAAGTGCTTTTGGATGTAAACTGAAGTTAACGTCTGAGTGAGCATTTGTATTTTTTTGTACAAAAACATTCTATAAAACATTTCTGTTCTAATATTTCCCATAAAAAATAACCTACCCATTTGATGAGGCATGTTTACAGGTGAGGTCCATCATTTTTCCAATGAGGTAAGAATATTGATTTTCAAAGTTTGAAAACAACAGTACTCGATTGGCTAGGCAGAATGATTTGGCAAATCATATGGTTCCAAACCTAAAAAAAATAACCAAACACTTTTGGAAAAATGATGTACCTCACCTGTAAAATGCCCCATCACATGAGTAGTTATTTTTTTGGGAACAAATATAACAAAAAACTTTTTACATACATTTTTTGTGTGTTCAAGCTAAAAAGCACACCCAAAGGCAAACTTGCTTCCCCAGATCTTAAGCATGATCCTGAATAAGGGTTATGCTACTTATTTGGTGACGTAACTGTACATTTGGGGATGACAACCGGCATCTCAGTCATCTTTTTGAATTTAACACAAAAAGTTATAAAAAAAAAGTTTTTTCCCAAACATCACCTGTACCTGCAATGAGACATTGTTACAGGTTAGGTAAATCATTTTTCCATTGCAAATTAGCACCATAGGGGCTATCCAGAAAGAAATAAATATTCTTTAGCATACCTTCAAAACTATCCCTATGCCATCAAAATAAATGATGTACCTCATCTGTAAAAATGCCCCAATAAGATCAAACATGTTTTATTGCACTTTTTGTGTATTAAAGTAAAAAGTTCACCAAGATGCAGGTTGCAATTTACACCCAAATGCGCACCCAGAGTTACACTCTTACACTTTTGTGGGGTATATAAATGTGTGAATATATTCTTAAAGTGACAAGTAAATAGAGCAGGTGATGCTAAAAGTATTTAAAATATATAAACTATTTTACAAATTATTTTTCCTCTTCATGCACAGTAATAAAAAGGTCAGCACATGTTACATATTATTTTACATGTGTTCCATGGGAGTGAAACTCTCTGTGTCTACCAAAAGGAGGTTGGTTATTCGACCGGCACCCAGAGACATAAATATAGGATTCCCTCAGTGTGCAAGTGCACAAGAGAAAAATATCTTAATAAATACAACTTTGGGCCGTATTTATGATGGGTGCCATTTAGCATCTTGATGGTGGCCACAGCGCCTTTTTGTCTATTCCTGAGCTGTGTTGTGGACTACAATGGTACTAGAAGTCGCTGCAACTAATTAGTTTTGATTGTTGGACTAGGTATTGGGTGGGCTGTTTCAACGCCTGTCGGACCCGACTGTCGATTATCCCAGTGCCAGTGAGCGCCACTTTGTACCACTGTATTTTCGGTACTGCACAGGGTATTTATGCTTTTTTGGTGTGTTTTAGTTGTTGTCCAAATTACATATTTGTAAGAAAAAGAAGCCACGAAAAAAATTTTTTTAATGAAAAAAAGCCTTTTGGCAACATCTATATCCTGCGTTTCCATTATTGACAAATCACAATGCAAGTTCTGTACAAATAAATGTTTGTAACATTAATTATAAGCATTAAACACTTCAATCCATTTCTGTCTTTTGAGCTCTTTGGGATTTTGACCTGCAGCGCCAGTTGTAACCTCGCTTGAACCAGAGTGCCTGGCCCTGCAAACTTTTGGGCGCTAGTGCCAAATAGGAAGCTAGCTGGCAGCCGCAATGGCGCAGCCTGCTTTATGTTTCTTAAGCCGCACAGTGCTGCTGAGGCCAAAAAAGTGGTGCTGTGTGGCGTTTACACTTCATAAATAAGGCTCTGCCCTGCATGCTAGCCCACCTGGGCTGGTCTGACATAGCTTAGGATTAGTAAATCAAACCCTTAAAGTCATGATGCAAAAGTTTGTGATGAGGAAGAAAGACATTTTCTATAAACTGGTTGATAACCCTCTTTGGGGTATTTACTAAACTGGGGTGAACATAAGTTCACATAGACATAAGTAATCAAAGCTTCCTATAAAAGCTGGGGGGCTCTCCCACATGAGGTGGAGAGCTTGCCAACTTTTAGTGAACAGCCTGCTAGAGTTTGGCTGTAAAATGGTAAGATGTCTAAATAAACTGCAGAGGTCTTATTCCTGCAACCAAAGAATATCTTTAATAATACTTAGATATATATATATATGCTACAAGAAAGAAGTTTAGAGACCAGTGTTGATGTAAATTTGACGACAATGGCAAATAGTTGTCCACATATACAGTAAACACATAAAAACAGAATATTTTTTCGACACTTTAATTCTTCCTAAGATGTATATGTTCAGTTTTTTATTAAATGTATTATTTTAATAATGCATGCATGTTTTCTGATGTATTACTATAGAGCTTATTGTCCTTGTTGACTACCTCTGCCAGTCCATTAGTTAGTCAGGCAGGAAGTCCCACCCTGGCAGAGCAACAGTGTAAGACTCTTTTTTTTCAATTTTCCCCTCAGACACACCATCCTGAGAAGCCACTTTTTCCTACCACAGGAAGCCCAAGAGAACACTATAGCTAGCAGTCTGACAGCCAAACTGAATCCTGGCCTTTTGTATCCTGCCAGGTTTGAAAAGCTGGACATCACCCCTAAAAGTGCCCAGAAGATAAAGCCTGTCCTTGAGAGGTGGATGGCTGAGGCTGAGGCCCGCCACCGAGCAGGTATGCAGAACCTGACAGAATTTATCGGCAGCGAACCTTCAAAAAAACGCAAGAGGCGCACTTCGTTCACTCCACAGGCCTTGGAGATTTTGAACGCCCATTTTGAAAAGAACACACACCCTTCCGGGCAGGAAATGACAGAAATTGCAGAGAAACTAAACTATGACCGTGAAGTTGTCCGAGTGTGGTTCTGCAACAAACGCCAAGCCCTTAAGAACACAATAAAGCGATTAAAACAACATGAACCAGGCTCGGGTGTCCCAATGGAATCTTTAACGGACTCTATGGAGGAAAATTCATAAAACAGAGAGAATGAACTACAAATTGTCTGTTCATCAGCCTTGTAAGTAAAAGACTAACAGAGAGAAAGGTGAACAGAACAGTTTATTAATGTGATCATGGGTTTTCCAAATATAATGCACAGCACTTAGGGTGTGTGTGTAAGTGCTAGTAGGCCTAAAAAAAGACAATTTCGTTTTTTTATATGGACTTCACAAAACTAAAATATTGTATTCCGTTTTCTGTATAAGACAATGCAAACCATGTTTAAAAAACACAAGCTCCTTTTATTGGTGTAAAAAGCAAAACACGTCTGCCACCTGGAGGATGATTTGTAGACTTTCAGGGTTTAAGTGCTCATTCACTAGAAAATCTTCACTATGAACCAAAGCCAGAAAAATGGTGTTGCAACACTAGATTGTTGAACTTCTCTAAAACAGGCATCATGTTGTGTTTTATGTGTTCACCGTCTATTGTATAAAAAAAGAAAATTTTGTATTTTTAAACTTGTACTGAGGTTAATTTTAGGACACACATTTTGTGGAAACTGTTGAATGACATTTGTTAACGGTATTAGGAGCAAATTGGTAATTTTATGATTAACGTTAGACATGAGACTTATATTAAGGCACACTGAGAATGAATTATGATTTGGTTTCTGTCATACAGTGCCACCTTTTGGTGTTGTTTTATTATTTCATCTATATTATTTTCACTCTTTCAAATAAGAGAAGTAATAGGGTTTCCACAACTGTGTTCTACAGCCATTTTCTGTACTCTCTTTCCAAAGTCTATTAGCCAAAGAACATTTTTGAGAAACTAGTGAAGTACAAGCAGTACAAGGAAAAATCAAGGACTTTAGCACATGTGCATTATGTATTGTTACCAGTCTTCTGATCTTTTTTCGTACAATTTTTAACTAAAAAATGTTTTTCAATCTGTATATTTTTTTTAGACAGTGTCAGTGAAGGTTTAATTTAAACTAAAGTAATGTACATGATTGTGGCACACAGTTCATCAACAAAAAAGCATTTAAAGCAGACTATACAATAATGACACAATGTCAGCTGACCCCCCACAGTGATATGGTGCCCCACCAGGTTGCTACTGACTGACAGTCTGAGACCAGGCAGGAGTACTTACTTCCATGTGCCCATATTGCCTGGCACCCCACATAGCTGCAGACAGACAGCAGGTTTTGGGGGCATTAAATAACATTTACCCTGACACTCAGCCATCTTGTGAACAATGTTTTCGGACTGCACACAAACATGTGCAAACAACCAGTGCAAAATATTTAAACATGGAACCAATTAAAGAGGACTCCCCTTGCCACCTATGACACAATGGGATCACTCAAGACCTATAAAACCACCACAGGAAGTTATCATAGCAGTATTTGCATCCAAATTGCATAAGACAGAACACAAATTATGTACAATGTCTAAAGCTTCAGGACAAGTGCATGTTCATGTGTTGCACACTGTCTGCATCAAACCTGTCTGATAAACATTTAAAGGTTTTACATTTTCCTAAAGCTTTAGACATATTGCATGATTTAAGTTCTTTCCTTATACAAGTTCATCCATATATTGGCTCAAATTCCTGTGATGCTGTGCTAGGTTGTTGATGTGATAGGTTGCCAAGGGTGTTCTAATTGATTTGGATCTTTTGTATTTGAACGTATTGAACTGTTTTTTTGAACATTTTTGTCTGTTATTCCTTAGAAAAAAACCTTGTGTCATTCCAAAATGTTGCATTGCTTTACAATAAATGACAACCTTAACAAGACGGCAGAGTGGCTGAAAATAATTTATTTAATGTACTCAGATAATTGAGTGTGGCCATATGTTTGCCACTGTAGCACCCAACATTATTCTTCAACTGTTGGTTTTGCAGTGTTCCCATCTACTTAACTATTAAGTTAACTTGTACTATATTACTACGCCAAAAGGTCAGCCTTTTCAGCCATAGAACTTTAACTTGTTTGCTGCATTCACTTAAAATACAGTAGGTGCAAGTTACTAGAATAATGCTACTATTATGCACAAATAGTGTAAAAGAAGACTGTTACCGATAGCAAGAAGCCAAAAAAATATTTTGTGTAATTTAATTATTACTGGATATAATTTTGGATGATACTGGAAGCTGTTGTCTTGTTCGATAGCATATACATGCCAATGACCTAAATACTCCAATGTAGTTACATAGGCACAAGGAATAAGGCTAAAAATACCAAAAGAGTTCAATAACATTCGTTATTGATGATTTAAAAAAAAAAAAAATGTAGTTATCAATGTCGACATGGCCCTTTTTCAAGTGGATTAACACATATAAATGAGTTGCCGCTCTTTAAGAGCTTTCCGTAGGGGCATTCCAATTGAGGATGTCCCACAGTGTGAAACCCTCTGGTTTCCCCATAAGCTTACATTGAACCTGTGGCTAAGATTAATTGCACTCTACAGAACCCCACAGCTTTCCTATCCTTTCACACCTTTTGTGCCGGCTGGCAAAAGGAAGAGAAACCAGGGAGTTTCATGCTGTGAGTATCCCAAATTGGGATGTCCTTAGGGGAAAGATTTAAAATTTGGTTCAATTTAGCAACTGTGCTCTGCCCTGCTGGCTTTAGTTAGCAATACTGAGATAACAGGAAAAAGTGGTCAGTCCAGGTGTGTTAATCATTCTCCAACAAACAATTGAAGCTCCTAAATGAGAACAGATGAATGCACTGGCGCTGGTGAGGCAGTATGCCACTGTCGAAGACGACTTTTAACATAAAAGGGAGCCCTCCTCTGCCATGAGCTTATTCTTGGCAAGAGTATATGGTGGGTATAGGCTGCTTTCTGTTTATTCTTGTGTTACCTACAGATAGGCTTTAAGGCTGTGTGCACAAAGTAAAAGTAAAAAATGGCTACAGTTTCTGTTCGACTTTTACTTTTTTTTTAAAAAAAAGGGGGCCTTCCTGCTGTGGTTATAATCCTGGTGCACCTGCTATATAGGGATTGGCAAAATGGCAGGTCTCCATACGTGACACCATTCCTATGCCCTTCAGCACAGGTCTGACACCCCTGGAAAACACCAGGTCTATGCAGATGGGTACCAGGTTCTTCTGCACCTCCAATGTCCCTAAAGGGGTTCAGATAATCAGACCCGGAGATCAGCAAGCCACTATCTTTACCCTTTAAACTGGTATAGGACCCCTTGCTAGATTACTAGTGGCGTGACTTTAAAAATAAAATACAACTTCCTTCATTATAAACGTTAAATAAATATATGTTTACTCACTCACCACTTGTGTCATCTTCCTGGTCTGGTCCATATTGCAGATTTCTGACAGGCTTCTTCGAGTCTTTGGTGTTTAACCCGGCATTTTCTGACTTTTGTTTGTAACACTTTTACTTTTGCTATCACACTACTTGTCTTTTTACCTCCTGCTTTAGTTCAATATCTTTTTATTAAAGTTTTGCATCAAATAAAGAACAGTACAAAAGTGTACAAAGATAGAAAAGGATAGAAACAGAACATCCTCCCTGCCCCAATACATATACATATTTTACCTCCTGCTTTAATCGTAGACAACAAAAGTGCACAGGTACAGTATTCCCATAATAATTTAGCAGTTCTCTTTGGTAATGTGTATTTTTAAAGGTTAAAGTTAGCCTTTAATGCATTTTCCAAAATGTATGTGCAGTTTTAAAGTACAGACGTTATGACTCGAGCCCTAATTTTTTCAATATGAAGGTAAATAGTAACCCTTTTATTAAAACCATTGACATGCAAATATTTTACCATTTTATAATTTTATATTATTTATTATGTATTTTTTTTTAAATATGATTCAATACTTACCTAAATTATGATAGCAACTAGCATTTCAGATTTAGTCTAAATGATAGGTCAATAAAGTTACAAGAAAGTTGTATATACTGTATGTAAACCTGTTTTAGCCACATTTTCCCTATAACTTATCACAAAGTTGTGTTAAACACACATTTTGTACTTACCAAAAAAAAGAAGGTTAATCATAACCCCAAATCATTTTTTTTCCGGTAGTGGTCTATGTTACTTATTTCTGTAGAGTGGATAACTAAGTATTGTTACTGTGTAGCTGAATCTCTTCACTCTAAAATCAGTTTACTGTACCTTTTTTAATTATGACCTGTGATGCATTATTAAGCCTGTTAATATCTATGACATAGGTTTCAGGAATACAAGAGCACATCCACTGATATGATGAGAATACACGACTATGTAATAAACAAAATATATTTATAGCCTTAGTTAACAGCAGTAATAATTGCAGATCTTAGTGGCATCTTATAAGTCAAAGGAAGAATTGCAAAATGGCCAGTTATTTAATCTATTTAATCATAATATTTAAATAATATTTAAAATTGCTCTTTTAAAAATATGTGTTATTTGGCATTTGTTAAAGGAATAGTCCGGGCAGGTAAAAAAAACAAAAGAGATGCTTAACTTTTATCCCCCAATGCTGATCAGGGGTAGTCTGTTGATCCTATACTCCCCATCGCCCAGGCCATTTTTTCTGTCATCGGGGGCCTCTGCGACCCTGCAATCGGCTAAAAAAATTTTTACATTTCCTTGATAGCGCATTTAGGGTCTGGCAGTGGTTCTCCAGGGTCCAAAAGACAGAGGTCCTCTAGTGACAGCAACCAAAGCAAAGCAATAATATGGGCATTGTAATAAAAAATACTTGTTGTTAGCCTGTTGTTATCTGCTACTGTCTACCAGGTAGAGCTTTAGGTCTTGAGTGACATGTCAGTCACTCAATACCAAGTCAGTCTCCCAATATGCAGCACAGTGCAGCTACTGCAGCAGCAGCCATCCAGGCACTGAAATATTATTTTTTTAAATGTCCGAACTGAGTTTAGGGCTAGAAGAGTGGGTGGAGGGGGGGAGGACCTCCAATCGTTGGATAACAACCCAGATTAAAAAACATTTGAATGCAAGTGATACACTGATAATGTTTTAGAATTATTTGTGCATACATTTTACAACTTAAATGCAGATGGGCTTGATTTTATTTATTGTGTAAATCCATTAAAATCTGCATTAACATGCTAGATAGCTGAAAGTGGGGTTACTTGTACACCCTTTCTGAAAAAAACTATTCTGCCAAGTTTATTTTCTTCTACTGGAAGGAAGCATAATATGGTAAGCAAATTGATTTCTGCCTTTAAATGGACCAAAACCTAGGCCAGATGGTCCTGAAGGGTCGCTTGACTAGCTAGATTTGGGCTAGATTTGGGATACCCTACTGTGTGAACCTCCCGGTCGCCTGGTAAGCTCAACTTCTCCCCCGATCCAACGGTGTGTGCGAGCAGCAGCCTGCTATACCTTTAGCAGGGAGCGTACCCATGCTATGCATTTGAGAATGGGAGGCACAGGCATGCTCCCTGTTAGAGGGTAGCAGGGATGCGGCTGCCGGCAAGCTCAGGTCCGCTTGGCTAGACAATTTTTAGGCAAGTGGGTGGGAGCGGTTCCCAACGCGCTGATTGTACAAGAGAATGTGCATGTTTCATAGGACTAGTGACAGGTAGGTTAGATTGGGGGACCTGGGGGGTTCACACATTGAGGCATCGAGGATTGGGGTGCCCTGGGGCAAGGACCAAAACCCAGGATAGTCAAAATCTTGGATTTTGGTCCACTGTAGGCATAGTATGATGATCATCCAGGGCTGTAAACAGGGTAGTACAGGCATAAGTACAGTATGGATTACGGAGGGCCCAGAGGTCCTATTAGGGGAGAATTGGGCATAAATAAATATATATATATATATATATATAGTAGGATTTAGAAGGGCTGAATGGCATATAGCAAAAGGAAGCCCTGAATGTACAAAGGAGATTACGATGGCTATAGGTAGAGGATATGGATGGCTAATGGTTAAGGGACCATTTTCAAGACCTCTAGAAATGTAGTGTAGATTTAATGATTGCGTCTAGCCTACAGTGCAAAGAATTACAATAGCAATACTAAGATGTTCAAGTACAGGCCAGTTAAGAAAGCAGGCAGTTAATGTTCAGCAGTTCTCTCCTGCAAATGTGGAATGGTACACCCAAAATCCTCACTCTCTTTCAGTAGGAAAAAAACAAGCTTGCCTGGGATTTTCCTTCAGAGTGTATAAGTAATACTTCCCCAACCCATGTTTTTTTCAACATTTTAAATTCTATACCTCCTTTGAATGTTAATTTATTTTACTCTGTCAACTTTGTAATGATAACCCCTTTTGCCATTTCAAGTGTTGCTTTATCAAAATTACTATTACATACTGTGGAAAAGTAGAGGCGTAAAAAGTACTCAAGCTATAACCAAAAAAAAAAAAACTTAAATGCCTTTGCTCGTATAAATGCTGGACCAAAGCTCAATGTGTATAGGGATATGCACATCATACAAATATGGCAAAGTGTTGCTGACAATCTTGCAATATTAAACTGTCACATAGAAAAGCAGAATACAAATCACAATTCTCCAAATTTACAAAACTACAACCCTGGTGCACATACAGCACAACACGGTTTAAACCTGGAAACTTAAATATTCTTGTTTGACCTTGAACGTTTTACAGTTCTCTATATATTTTATTTCTGTGTGTGTGAATCATTTGTAAAGCCATTTGTCGAGACACCAACCGTTCTTCTCATGTTGCGTGCTTTAGATCTACAAAACGGTCAAACAGGTTGTAAAAATCCCCTGCTTTAGTTTCTCTTTCTCAGCATTGAACTTAACAAAGAAAGACAGCACTGAGAGCCAGAGTTCCACAAAGAGTTTTTATGTGTTGGGCATGTAACTGGAGAATAAGAAAAAAACTAAACTGTATGATCCTTACTGCTCTGATTCTGAAACCAAAGCTGATTTAACTGCACAGTATGCTTTAAATTTTATAGACTGAAACAAAAAAAATGCTGTAATTAATCTAGAGCAATATCTGTATGGTCAGTAAAGCTGCACTTTGTGTATTTCTTAAAAGCTTCAGAACTGTCACTTTTAATTTGTATCATGAAAATAAAGAAATGTTTGACATGAACGTGCAATGCAGATTACTGAGCTTTAATTAAAGTGATCATTTGTTTCCTGTAGTCATGTATCCTTAAGTTAAATAAACATGTGCAAGATTTTGAGATGGTGCCCCCTATACACACACCCACATACATACATTCACTCAGAAAAAGGCAAGGAGATGGAGATGTAGTGGACAGAAAACTCTTGATTCCAAGTCCAGGACCCAGACACAAACACAACCGAGGCTGCTGACAGACTGTTTATTTGCAGGCAGGTCACAATTTTACAAGACAAGCACACTATCCAGAACACAACTGCCACAGGTAGGTATTGTCACGTTCTTCTACCCCCTCCAAGACAGCACGGGGTGCCCCTTTTCTTGAGAGAAGGTTCACCATTTCCCAAAATGGACTGTTCCGATTCCTATGACAGTGATGGGGCCTGAGGGTAGGTTAGCCACTGGATGGGGATCACCTCTAGTGACTTCAGGCCTGGCCTCATTGGGCCTGGGCTACCACTATTCCTAGCCAGGAGAGGCTACCAAGAGACAAGCAGGATAGGGCCTCCAATTTCGGTGACTGGGCCACCTAGCAGAGTTGGTGGGCAGGTCAGGCAGCTAGCGAGGCCACTACTCATCAAGTCTGGGTGTCTCAGTTCCCTCTCCCATCTATACTGCCTCTACAGTGGGGTAAAAGAGCTGCATAACTAGTTCTTCCTTGACCACTGATTGCATCTTCAGTTTTCTCAGACCAAGTATTCCTTCTTGCACCTGTTACACTCTACACCTCTCCTCCCCATCTCTCTCCCTTTCAAACCTAGGCCCCACCCAGCATCCCTTCCCATCCAGAATTTAGTTCCACCTAGTCTAGTATCCTCCTAAGATGGACCCAGGCAGGGGGAGCCCAAGGCTAAGGGCTTTCCAGACAAACTCTGCATCCACACCAATTCTGCTTATCCGGATGGGCACCTAGGGGCTTAAATGAGAACCTAGAACCTATTCTTAGGGATAGGCTGAGATCTCTGTCCGAGGAAACTCTTCCATCTCCAGGAGTTTATTCTCTATAGGTATCACAGAAGCATTTCAAATTATAAAAAAGCTTAGAGATCCCTTTACCACTTTTCTGTTTGTGCACTGCCGACTAAAGCCTTGATCGGCATCCCACCAACCAAATTGCAAACTCTAAACCACACACCAACAGACACATGGTTGATTTGGGGACTGGCACTAAAACACAAGGCATTCTAATAAGTGCCAGAAAAACATAAACACTTTATTGATTGCACATGAACCCTGGCACACAATTCTGTATAAATCCCATCCAAATAGTAAAACCACACGGCAATCTATCCAAAGCACTGAGTCAATTTGGATAGATTGCCGGCTATTTCAGCGTCTTCAGTATGGATGAGTGAGGATGTGAGCGAAGTTTGGAAGGCTGTTTGCCAGGGGCCCTCGTATTTTTAATTACACAATATCATGTGGTTTTACTATTTGGTTGTGTTTTTCTGGCATTTATGAAAGTGCCTTGTTTTTTAGTGTCAGTCCCCAAATCAACCGCGTGTCTGTTGGTGTGTGGTTTAGAGATCCCAGAAGCATTACATAGGGATCTGTTTGGGAAGGCCCTAAACCCAATGATTAACCCCTACACTATTGGACCCCTGCCCTGTCTTTTTTTTTCTTATCCTCAGCCCCCGTCATCTTGCCACTTAAACCCCAGTTCTATTAAACAAGCCTTTTCTTGTTCCCATCTACAAAGGGAGTGCAGAAAATAGACAAGGAGCATAGAAAAGATGAGCAGAAAACAAAATAAATGGGTACAAAAATATATGAAAATAGCAAAGGAAAATGAGGGGAAAAGCATGAGGAAACACAGGAAGGAAAGAAAGAATAAATTAACTTGGAAAGAATGGAGAACAGGAAGAAATATTAAAAAGAGAGATAAGGAAAGAGTATGAGAGGAGAGGAGACAGAAGGAAGGTGAATGGGTTTTTAAAAGAGAGAGAGAAGTAGAGAGTATAAAAAGAGAAAAATAACAGAAATTATGAAATAAGGGCACGCAAGAAAGGTAACACCGTAGAGATGGAAAGAATGGAAAAAAGGGAGGAAAAAGGAGAAGGGATGGGGAACAGGGAGATCATGTGGAAAACATAGGGACATTAAATATGGGAAAGAGAGTGTAGTGGATGGAATAAGGAAAAATAGATAAAAAGGGAGAATAGAAAGAGACAAAAAATGGAGGGTTCACATAAAATAGAGAAAGATAGAGAGGGAGAAAGGCAAGTAGTAGCACAAATAAAGAGAAAATAAAATTCTGATAAATTACAGAATGCATGTCCAAAAAAGAGATATATAGCAAACAGAGAGCTGATGGGCCAGATGAGAGCTTTCTCTCTAAAGTGGTGTTTGAGAGGCAACTCCTGGCACTGCCTTACAGTGAGATTGGGATAGCACATCATAAACGCCAGCCTTCCCTAGTTGCCATATAAATTACTGATTTACTGATTACAGAATTACTGATGTCACCTCCCTCTGCTGTGCTTTGCTGTGAGAGTGAGGGGTGGGAGCACTTGTCATATAAGTGTGTGTGTGTCATGTGTGTGTTTTTTAAGTTAACCCTTTGTGAACTGATAAGGTACCATTGTGACCCTTATACCAGTTTAAAAGGTAGTAGGGGCTGGCAAGTACAGAGGAGCCCAGTGCTGTGTGGGCTATGTTAGCTGGTAGCCTGTAAGGCCAGGGGGTCAGCCGCTTGGCTTTCGCACCCAGGTCTACCAGCCCATATAGCTGGTGTCTGGGCTGGTTTTGCTAGAGAGGGGCAAACCTACACTTTTTTTTTGAAACAAGGGTTTAAGCCTTAATAGTTATTGCAAGGTGCAGTTAATTGTATTTCATTTGAAAATGCTCTTTTTGGTTTGGCAGGAACAGTTGTCTACTGATACATATGTGTAATCAAGAGGAATGGGGCTTTTACAAGTAATATGATTTGTTTGTGAATCAATTAGAATTTGTATTCATACCAAATAGATATTTCCTTGAAGGAACAATAGCAGGAAAAGGGTTTCAGGGTATTAAAGTAATTCTCCAAAAATCAGGCTGCACAGTTTACACTCCAGTTCTAGCAATGTGTGGACATTCCATTTTCCATACCCCACAAGAACTGTCTGCACATTACTCCACTGCCTGGCATGAACAGTATGGCTGACACAAGAGTGTCTGTGGCAAAGCACCTCAGGCTTCCACTATGGTAATGCTAAACTTGGCATAGTGGTGGTGTCACAGGAAGATTATGATTTTTCACATAGAATGCATACCAGAGAACGGCGGATGGGCGGCACCCCTTTTAGTCACTACAAGGCAGATGACTGTGTGTGGCACTGACGAGTGCTGAGCTCCACTGTGGAATATTGTCTAATCCTGACCCCAGTGCCCATAAAAAACATCTACATGCCTTTTCAACATTCTAGGGAGGACGAAAGTAATGTTTACACTTGTTCTAAGTCTCTGTGCAACCAGCTCTCGCCACATCATGCGAGGGGCCATTCTAACCGATCCAACTCACTGACACAACAAAGAGTCCAACAGCTGCTGCAGGGATTTTTTTTTCTAGATATAGCCAGGTGGGGTGGGAAAATATGATTGTAGGGCTGTTCTGGGCAAACTAATTTAGATTCTATAGAAAATAATTATACACCTGCATTTCTCCTTGGCATAACAGCTCTGCGTCTTCATTTGTCCAGGGCAAAATAATTCAGCGTTTGCATCTGACCAGGGCAAAATAATTCTGTGGCTGTACTGAGCAAAATATTTTGGTGCCTGTCTGCATCTGTCCTGGATGAAATATTTATATGTCTGTACCCATACATTTGAATTGTATGCTTCCATTTTGTTTTGTGCTTGTTATTAACTGTAATGCTGGCCCCCTAAGAAAATGAGTGAGGTGGGTGGCTGGGGGCATCTATGTACAGGTTAGCTTTTGGGACACTGCCAGCCTCTGATATGCAAAGTAAAAAATTTATTTTGCTATATTTTATATTGTAGAATTTGTTGTTCTGTAGCTAGATATCTCAGGTTACTGTATCTGTTTCTTGTGGAAAGTGACAAGCATGTGTATATATGTATATAGAGATGAGCAAATTTTTGAAAAATTCGATTCAGCCGATTCGCCGAATTTTCTGGAAAAATTTGTTTCGGTTTGAATTTATTTGCGGCGAATCACTATTAAAAATGCCTATTTCTGGCCTTCCGAGAGCCTATATTGGGTTGTAGAACATTTTGCCTTGCTGTAACATGCATAGGATGCATGCTGGGTTAGTGAAATAATACTGTAAAGAAGTATGACATGCAGATCAGAGGCATCGCTATTAGAATATCTGTCGCAGAGTGGCACAATTACAGAGCCTTGAGGTGGCATCAGCATGAGGAGCCCATATATCGCCTGAAAAACACACCCTGGACTTTGCAGCAGCATGGGGAGCCCATATATTGTGTGAAAGACACCATAAAGTTGGCAGCTGCATGGGGAGCCCATATATAGCCTTAAAGACACACGCTGGAGTTGGAAGCAGCATGGGGAGCCCATATATTTCCTAAAAGACACACCCTGGGGTTTGCAGCAGCATGGGGAGCCCATATATTGTGTTAAAGACACCCTAAAGTTGGCAGCAGCATGGGGAGCCCATATATTGCCCGAAAGACACACTGAAGTTGGCAGCAGCATAAGGAGCCCATACATTGCCTAAAAGACACACTGGGGTTGGCAGCAGCATGAGGAGCTCATATATTTTGCCAGAAGGACACACCCTGGAGTTGACAGCAGCATAAGGAACCCATGTATTGCCTGAAAGACATACCCTGGAGTTGGCAGCAGCATGAGGAGCCCATATATTTCCAGAAGGACACACCCTGGAGTTGGCAGCAGCATAAGGAGCTCATATATTGCCAGAAGGACACACCCTGGAGTTTGCAACAGCATGGAAAGCCCATATATTGCCTGAAAGACACATTGGAGTTTGCAGCCGCATGGGGAGCCAAAATATTGCCTGAAAAGACACATCCTGATGTTGTCAGCAGCATGGGAAGCTCATATATTGCCTGAAAGACATGCCCTGGAGTTGGCAGCAGCATGAAGAGAACATATATTGCCTGAAAGACATGCCCTGGAGTTGGCAGCAGCATGAAGAGAACATATATTGCCTGAAAGACATGCCCTGGAGTTGGCAGCAGCATGAAGAGAACATATACACATTTTGGACACATATATCTTATCCTAAGAATATTATTAAAAATTAAGATTAACGTAAAGCATTTCCTCAATAATTACTTGTGGTCTGATGCGGAAGAATGTCTATAACTGGAGAGCAGCGCCTTAAATCTGTTTTGCACTATCCATATTTCTGAAGTGTTGGTCTGGCACCATGATCAATCTAGTGTGATGCATCAGGCATTGGTGGGTGTAAATATTGGCTGATCCATGCCTGATTCATCTTCATGCAGGTCAGTCTCTCCATAGTTACACAACTGCTGGTGTTATACAAAAAAAAAAACATTTTTCAAGCGTACTGGGGCACATTTAACTGCCCTCATCAGTGCATCACTTATGCACATCTAAGAGTTTTACCACTTTGTTCCTGTTAAAGTCTTCAGGGCCTAGTTACTACTTAGTGAAAGGCCATACATAGTTACACACCTGCTGCTGTTATTGACAAATTCTGTTTTAAGCGTAGTGTAGAATTTTGTCCTCCCCTCATATACGCACTAAGTATGTCAGGCAGAGAAGTGCAGGATGGGCACAGAGAAGTGGCAGAGGCCTAAATTCATCAGGCAGGGGTCAAAGCAGACTAGGGGTGAGTGGCAGCAGGAGTCTCAGTGAGAGGCCTGATCTCCTGGTATCAGCTAGCGGTCGTGTCTCGACCAGCAACCCATTTGCCATCATCGATTGGTTAACACGATCATCCACTTCATCACAAGTGACATCTGACACCCCCAGTCAAATGTCAATTGTATCTTATGCTTTGGATTCAGCTTCACAGCAGCTACTGCCCAGCCAAGATGTAGAGGAGACACTCGCCGCTTCCTCCACTAAGCAGGCAGGTAGTGATGAGGAGAGTGGCGTGGGAGTTGGTGTTGCAAGCGTTTTGGCTTCTGAAGAAGACACTGTTGATGAACCTGAGGAGGACATCAGTGATGTACAGACACAACTCGATGATGATGATGATGATGATGATTATTATTATTATTATTAATCATTTTATTTATATAGCTCCATCATCTTCTGTAGCGCTTTACAAGGTGTGATTACAAACAAACATATAGCACAGAGAACAATACAAAACTCGAAGTTACGAGGTTTAAACCAAGTGTTGTGAGCACAGGAGACAATATGAAAGAGAGCCCTGACCTTGCGAGCTTACAGTCTAAAGGATGGGGATGGAGACAAAAGGTAGGAATCACAAGTGGTAGAGCTTGAGTTGGGCTGCATGTGCCGTTTTAAGGTTATAGGAGTTGCTTTAGCCAGGTTATATGCCTTGTCTGAAGAAGTGAGTTTTGAGGGCACTTTTAAAGGCTTGGAGTGATGGAGAGTGACGGATTTAGTGGTCAGCATGGTGGCAGAAGGGGAAAGTCTGGAGGCAAATGTGCCCGGGGTAGACCACTTGCTGCGCGGCAGGCTACCTTCCCGGGAGGTACTGGAAGAGGGGTTCATGGAGTTGGCGATGGCAGCAGCAGCAGTGAGTTAGTGTGGACTGTTGGTGGAAAAATCAGCTACTCGGCGATGTGGCAGTTTTTCATCAAGCATCCACAGGAGGTTAACATGGATACATGCAGGATGTGTAGGCAGAAGCGTGACCAGGGTCCCAATGTTGGGCCCACAACCCTTCTTCAACATTTGCAGCGTCACCATAAAGCGGCCTGGGAGAGCTGGCTCCAAAGTGGTGGTGCAGCCTGCTGCATTACCCAGTGACACGCGGCTCCCTGTTCCAGCCAGCCAAGGCTCCACCACCTCCTGTGTGTCATACCCGTCCTCTGTCACTCCAGATGTTCCTCCTCCTCTTACTCCGAGTCAGTCATTTGGCCAGCAAAGAGACAACAGTATGTGCCCACTCATCCAACGCGCAGAAGCTAAATGTGCTCCTGTATAAGTTACTGGTGCTGCAGTCCCTCCCTTATGAGGTGGTGGACTCTGCACCTTTCAGAGAACTGATGACTTGTACCGATCCGAGGTGGAGAGTCCCAAGCTGTCATTTCCTTGCGAAGAAGGCAGTACCAGCCCTGTACAATTTTGTTGAACAGAAGGTGGGCCAGTCCTTGAGCCTGTCGGTGTGTACCAAATTGCACGGCAGCGCCTATGTCTGTAGCTGTAACTACGATCAGGGACAATACATATCCTTTAAGGTCCACTGGGTGAATATGGTTCCCGCACAACCACAACAGCAACTTGGACAGGTCACGCTGCTGTGGCCTCCACGCTCCTAGGCCGTTGTGCCTGTGACAGTGCACTTGTTTATTTTGGTTTAATGGATTACATAAGCCTCACTATTCAGCACTTTATATTATTGCTTCTTGCACATTTTTTTCTACTTGTGGTATTGCACATGTTTTTGCAGTTAGGCACTTTTTTCTCTGACACCATTGCTAATTGTCAATTACATATTTATTGATATCTATCTTATTTGCACACATTTATAATAATAATAATTAAATACAAATTTCACACATTCATATATATATATATATATATATATATATATATATATATATATATTAACTAATAACATATAAATTCATCAATTTTTTTTTCTATTTAATTTTTTTTCCATGAACCTGTTGTACCTGTATAATACTAATGATAAAATTATTATAATTTACCCAACATAGAGTTATTGTCTGGGCTCCCCCCCTCTAGTCATTTCTGTTTGTGTTTATGTTTTTAAGAGTGTCTTTGTATATTACATGCTGTAATTATATATATTTCTAATAAAATATCTCATTTTATAAGTGTGTGCGGCTCATTTTAGGGGGACTGTTTTTGGGATATATCTAGAATCCCAATACGAAGAAATTTGCTCAGGTCTTCACGCCCCAAGAGCCTGCACCCTCTTTTTATACATATTGGGCTGTGCATATCTATTTTGCTTTGCCAGTGGCACTGACGAGTGCTGAGCTCCACTGTGGAATATTGTCTAATCCTGACCCCAGTGCCCATAAAAAACATCTACGTGCCTTTTCAACATTCTAGGGAGGACGAAAGTAATGTTTACACTTGTTCTAAGTCTCTGTGCAACCAGCTCTCGCCACATCATGCGAGGGGCCATTCTAACCGATCCAACTCACTGACACAACAAAGAGTCCAACAGCTGCTGCAGGGATTTTTTTTTCTAGATATAGCCAGGTGGGGTGGGAAAATATGATTGTAGGGCTGTCCTGGGCAAACTAATTTAGATTCTATAGAAAATAATTATACACCTGCATTTCTCCTTGGCATAACAGCTCTGCGTCTTCATTTGTCCAGGGCAAAATAATTCAGCGTTTGCATCTGACCAGGGCAAAATAATTCTGTGGCTGTACTGAGCAAAATATTTTGGTGCCTGTCTGCATCTGTCCTGGATGAAATATTTATATGTCTGTACCCATACATTTGAATTGTATGCTTCCATTTTGTTTTGTGCTTGTTATTAACTGTAATGCTGGCCCCCTAAGAAAATGAGTGAGGTGGGTGGCTGGGGGCATCTATGTACAGGTTAGCTTTTGGGACACTGCCAGCCTCTGATATGCAAAGTAAAAAATTTATTTTGCTATATTTTATATTGTAGAATTTGTTGTTCTGTAGCTAGAGATCTCAGGTTACTGTATCTGTTTCTTGTGGAAACATATATTGCCTGAAAGACATGCCCTGGAGTTGGCAGCAGCATGAAGAGAACATATACACATTTTGGACACATATATCTTATCCTAAGAATATTATTAAAAATTAAGATTAACGTAAAGCATTTCCTCAATAATTACTTGTGGTCTGATGCGGAAGAATGTCTATAACTGGAGAGCAGCGCCTTAAATCTGTTTTGCACTATCCATATTTCTGAAGTGTTGGTCTGGCACCATGATCAATCTAGTGTGATGCATCAGGCATTGGTGGGTTTAAATATTGGCTGATCCATGCCTGATTCATCTTCATGCAGGTCAGTCTCTCCATAGTTACACAACTGCTGGTGTTATACAAAAAAAAAAAACATTTTTCAAGCGTACTGGGGCACATTTAACTGCCCTCATCAGTGCATCACTTATGCACATCTAAGAGTTTTACCACTTTGTTCCTGTTAAAGTCTTCAGGGCCTAGTTACTACTTAGTGAAAGGCCATACATAGTTACACACCTGCTGCTGTTATTGACAAATTCTGTTTTAAGCGTAGTGTAGAATTTTGTCCTCCCCTCATATACGCACTAAGTATGTCAGGCAGAGAAGTGCAGGATGGGCACAGAGAAGTGGCAGAGGCCTAAATTCATCAGGCAGGGGTCAAAGCAGACTAGGGGTGAGTGGCAGCAGGAGTCTCAGTGAGAGGCCTGATCTCCTGGTATCAGCTAGCGGTCGTGTCTCGACCAGCAACCCATTTGCCATCATCGATTGGTTAACACGATCATCCACTTCATCACAAGTGACATCTGACACCCCCAGTCAAATGTCAATTGTATCTTATGCTTTGGATTCAGCTTCACAGCAGCTACTGCCCAGCCAAGATGTAGAGGAGACACTCGCCGCTTCCTCCACTAAGCAGGCAGGTAGTGATGAGGAGAGTGGCGTGGGAGTTGGTGTTGCAAGCGTTTTGGCTTCTGAAGAAGACACTGTTGATGAACCTGAGGAGGACATCAGTGATGTACAGACACAACTCGATGATGATGATGATGATGATGATTATTATTATTATTATTAATCATTTTATTTATATAGCTCCATCATCTTCTGTAGCGCTTTACAAGGTGTGATTACAAACAAACATATAGCACAGAGAACAATACAAAACTCGAAGTTACGAGGTTTAAACCAAGTGTTGTGAGCACAGGAGACAATATGAAAGAGAGCCCTGACCTTGCGAGCTTACAGTCTAAAGGATGGGGATGGAGACAAAAGGTAGGAATCACAAGTGGTAGAGCTTGAGTTGGGCTGCATGTGCCGTTTTAAGGTTATAGGAGTTGCTTTAGCCAGGTTATATGCCTTGTCTGAAGAAGTGAGTTTTGAGGGCACTTTTAAAGGCTTGGAGTGATGGAGAGTGACGGATTTAGTGGTCAGCATGGTGGCAGAAGGGGAAAGTCTGGAGGCAAATGTGCCCGGGGTAGACCACTTGCTGCGCGGCAGGCTACCTTCCCGGGAGGTACTGGAAGAGGGGTTCATGGAGTTGGCGATGGCAGCAGCAGCAGTGAGTTAGTGTGGACTGTTGGTGGAAAAATCAGCTACTCGGCGATGTGGCAGTTTTTCATCAAGCATCCACAGGAGGTTAACATGGATACATGCAGGATGTGTAGGCAGAAGCGTGACCAGGGTCCCAATGTTGGGCCCACAACCCTTCTTCAACATTTGCAGCGTCACCATAAAGCGGCCTGGGAGAGCTGGCTCCAAAGTGGTGGTGCAGCCTGCTGCATTACCCAGTGACACGCGGCTCCCTGTTCCAGCCAGCCAAGGCTCCACCACCTCCTGTGTGTCATACCCGTCCTCTGTCACTCCAGATGTTCCTCCTCCTCTTACTCCGAGTCAGTCATTTGGCCAGCAAAGAGACAACAGTATGTGCCCACTCATCCAACGCGCAGAAGCTAAATGTGCTCCTGTATAAGTTACATTCTAGGGAGGACGAAAGTAATGTTTACACTTGTTCTAAGTCTCTGTGCAACCAGCTCTCGCCACATCATGCGAGGGGCCATTCTAACCGATCCAACTCACTGACACAACAAAGAGTCCAACAGCTGCTGCAGGGATTTTTTTTTTCTAGATATAGCCAGGTGGGGTGGGAAAATATGATTGTAGGGCTGTCCTGGGCAAACTAATTTAGATTCTATAGAAAATAATTATACACCTGCATTTCTCCTTGGCATAACAGCTCTGCGTCTTCATTTGTCCAGGGCAAAATAATTCAGCGTTTGCATCTGACCAGGGCAAAATAATTCTGTGGCTGTACTGACTAAAATATTTTGGTGCCTGTCTGCATCTGTCCTGGATGAAATATTTATATGTCTGTACCCATACATTTGAATTGTATGCTTCCATTTTGTTTTGTGCTTGTTATTAACTGTAATGCTGGCCCCCTAAGAAAATGAGTGAGGTGGGTGGCTGGGGGCATCTATGTACAGGTTAGCTTTTGGGACACTGCCAGCCTCTGATATGCAAAGTAAAAAATTTATTTTGCTATATTTTATATTGTAGAATTTGTTGTTCTGTAGCTAGAGATCTCAGGTTACTGTATCTGTTTCTTGTGGAAACATATATTGCCTGAAAGACATGCCCTGGAGTTGGCAGCAGCATGAAGAGAACATATACACATTTTGGACACATATATCTTATCCTAAGAATATTATTAAAAATTAAGATTAACGTAAAGCATTTCCTCAAAAATTACTTGTGGTCTGATGCGGAAGAATGTCTATAACTGGAGAGCAGCGCCTTAAATCTGTTTTGCACTATCCATATTTCTGAAGTGTTGGTCTGGCACCATGATCAATCTAGTGTGATGCATCAGGCATTGGTGGGTGTAAATATTGGCTGATCCATGCCTGATTCATCTTCATGCAGGTCAGTCTCTCCATAGTTACACAACTGCTGGTGTTATACAAAAAAAAAAACATTTTTCAAGCGTACTGGGGCACATTTAACTGCCCTCATCAGTGCATCACTTATGCACATCTAAGAGTTTTACCACTTTGTTCCTGTTAAAGTCTTCAGGGCCTAGTTACTACTTAGTGAAAGGCCATACATAGTTACACACCTGCTGCTGTTATTGACAAATTCTGTTTTAAGCGTAGTGTAGAATTTTGTCCTCCCCTCATATACGCACTAAGTATGTCAGGCAGAGAAGTGCAGGATGGGCACAGAGAAGTGGCAGAGGCCTAAATTCATCAGGCAGGGGTCAAAGCAGACTAGGGGTGAGTGGCAGCAGGAGTCTCAGTGAGAGGCCTGATCTCCTGGTATCAGCTAGCGGTCGTGTCTCGACCAGCAACCCATTTGCCATCATCGATTGGTTAACACGATCATCCACTTCATCACAAGTGACATCTGACACCCCCAGTCAAATGTCAATTGTATCTTATGCTTTGGATTCAGCTTCACAGCAGCTACTGCCCAGCCAAGATGTAGAGGAGACACTCGCCGCTTCCTCCACTAAGCAGGCAGGTAGTGATGAGGAGAGTGGCGTGGGAGTTGGTGTTGCAAGCGTTTTGGCTTCTGAAGAAGACACTGTTGATGAACCTGAGGAGGACATCAGTGATGTACAGACACAACTCGATGATGATGATGATGATGATGATGATTATTATTATTATTAATCATTTTATTTATATAGCTCCATCATCTTCTGTAGCGCTTTACAAGGTGTGATTACAAACAAACATATAGCACAGAGAACAATACAAAACTCGAAGTTACGAGGTTTAAACCAAGTGTTGTGAGCACAGGAGACAATATGAAAGAGAGCCCTGACCTTGCGAGCTTACAGTCTAAAGGATGGGGATGGAGACAAAAGGTAGGAATCACAAGTGGTAGAGCTTGAGTTGGGCTGCATGTGCCGTTTTAAGGTTATAGGAGTTGCTTTAGCCAGGTTATATGCCTTGTCTGAAGAAGTGAGTTTTGAGGGCACTTTTAAAGGCTTGGAGTGATGGAGAGTGACGGATTTAGTGGTCAGCATGGTGGCAGAAGGGGAAAGTCTGGAGGCAAATGTGCCCGGGGTAGACCACTTGCTGCGCGGCAGGCTACCTTCCCGGGAGGTACTGGAAGAGGGGTTCATGGAGTTGGCGATGGCAGCAGCAGCAGTGAGTTAGTGTGGACTGTTGGTGGAAAAATCAGCTACTCGGCGATGTGGCAGTTTTTCATCAAGCATCCACAGGAGGTTAACATGGATACATGCAGGATGTGTAGGCAGAAGCGTGACCAGGGTCCCAATGTTGGGCCCACAACCCTTCTTCAACATTTGCAGCGTCACCATAAAGCGGCCTGGGAGAGCTGGCTCCAAAGTGGTGGTGCAGCCTGCTGCATTACCCAGTGACACGCGGCTCCCTGTTCCAGCCAGCCAAGGCTCCACCACCTCCTGTGTGTCATACCCGTCCTCTGTCACTCCAGATGTTCCTCCTCCTCTTACTCCGAGTCAGTCATTTGGCCAGCAAAGAGACAACAGTATGTGCCCACTCATCCAACGCGCAGAAGCTAAATGTGCTCCTGTATAAGTTACTGGTGCTGCAGTCCCTCCCTTATGAGGTGGTGGACTCTGCACCTTTCAGAGAACTGATGACTTGTACCGATCCGAGGTGGAGAGTCCCAAGCTGTCATTTCCTTGCGAAGAAGGCAGTACCAGCCCTGTACAATTTTGTTGAACAGAAGGTGGGCCAGTCCTTGAGCCTGTCGGTGTGTACCAAATTGCACGGCAGCGCCTATGTCTGTAGCTGTAACTACGATCAGGGACAATACATATCCTTTAAGGTCCACTGGGTGAATATGGTTCCCGCACAACCACAACAGCAACTTGGACAGGTCACGCTGCTGTGGCCTCCACGCTCCTAGGCCGTTGTGCCTGTGACAGTGCACTTGTTTATTTTGGTTTAATGGATTACATAAGCCTCACTATTCAGCACTTTATATTATTGCTTCTTGCACATTTTTTTCTACTTGTGGTATTGCACATGTTTTTGCAGTTAGGCACTTTTTTCTCTGACACCATTGCTAATTGTCAATTACATATTTATTGATATCTATCTTATTTGCACACATTTATAATAATAATAATTAAATACAAATTTCACACATTCATATATATATATATATATATATATATATATATATATATATATATATTAACTAATAACATATAAATTCATCAATTTTTTTTTCTATTTAATTTTTTTTCCATGAACCTGTTGTACCTGTATAATACTAATGATAAAATTATTATAATTTACCCAACATAGAGTTATTGTCTGGGCTCCCCCCCTCTAGTCATTTCTGTTTGTGTTTATGTTTTTAAGAGTGTCTTTGTATATTACATGCTGTAATTATATATATTTCTAATAAAATATCTCATTTTATAAGTGTGTGCGGCTCATTTTAGGGGGACTGTTTTTGGGATATATCTAGAATCCCAATACGAAGAAATTTGCTCAGGTCTTCACGCCCCAAGAGCCTGCACCCTCTTTTTATACATATTGGGCTGTGCATATCTATTTTGCTTTGCCAGTGCGCTACTCCATACCCTCATCCTCCGCCATCTCCGCAGCCTCCACTTCACGGACAAGTCTCAGTGCCCCTCCAGCCTACCATGTGTGTAGGACACGGCGGTGTCACGCTGCTCTTCACATGGTTTGCCTTGGCGAATGGAATCACACATGTGAGGAACTGCTAAAAATCATTAATCAAGAAATCAAATCATGGCTTACTCCACGAAAACTGCAAATGGGAGCCATGGTGACCAACAATGGGAAGATGTAAGATGTTGGTTCCTTGTGTTAACTTTAACAAGTACTATTGGGCCATCCAGATATAATCTCAGCTATGATAAATCCAGGAACAAGTATTGGGCCAAAACCAACAATCGATGAGTGGATTTTATTAAAATAGAGCCGGTTACATTACAGAAAAAGTAATAATATGAACGGTGTAAATATGATGTAAAGTTGCAATTTCCATACAAAAAAGGCGTCAATCTCTCTCAAGTTAATAAGGCCAGGGCCTTTTGTCTTTTGCCCAGTCCCCCGCCATACTGCCTGCATGGTAGCCTTTCATGTCTTATGCATTGTCAGAGGGGAGAAGAACCTTCCCCCACGTTCTCTGCTTTAATATAATTCTCTGGTCAAACTTTAATTTCTCCTCCACCCAACTGCCCCTTAGACTTCCTGTTGCACTAAGAGGCCATTTACAGTTAAATAGTTGAAAATGCACATCAAGTAAGAGGGTACTCAAACATACCCAGACATTCTTTACATCTGCATATGAACTGCTTTCCTGAGGTCTCAAAGCAAAGTCAATTAACAGAAATAACCTTGATATTATATGGACATGTATATATGTTATATGTGTATGATTTCCTTTGAATCAACCACATCCAGATCAGAATCATAATAAATGGCAGGTAAACATCCACAGCTTCCGCATTAATCCAAGGTACCTATATACATCAATAATTTAGTGATTTAATAATAACTCATTAATAATTGAGATCATAAACATTTTATTTCTCCGGAACCTTCTTAGAATAGAACATCTTGTCTGCGCTGCAACAAGGAAGCCTGAGCCATGCGCCTTGTATGGCACACGTGTTTCATCAAGTTGTCAAGCGTCTTCTGAAGTCTTCTCCCCCATCTGCAAGACATCAGGAAGGAAACTTTGCATGCACTTCTGCCACTCCTACACCGCCAAGCACACCCTTCTTGAGCTACAGTGTCAGAACCGTATCCCCCAACATAGTCTGATTTGCGATGTTTGCACCCGTTGGAATCCCACCCTCCATATGTTGGATCGACTCTACAAACAGAGAAAAGCCATCACCAATTTCTTGATGATGCAAGCGGATAGGGGGACTTCCCTGTGTAACTTTAATGTAAACCAGTGGCAGCTCATACGTGACATCTGTCGTTTGCTCAGGCCCTTTGAGAAAGCCACTTTATTAGTCAGGACTACGGGATGAACGATGTGATTCCACTGCTTCATGTACTACAACACATGTTGGAAACCAGGGCTGGTCAGGGCACTGGAGATGTAGCGCCTACATCTCACGGCCACATGAAGCCTGTGGGGGTTGAACTGGAGGAGGAGGGGGTGGGGCACAGCAAAGCACAGTTTAGGTTTGATGAAATGGCCATTTTTTCTAGTCATCTGACAGGAAAGGAGGAGTAGGAGCAGCCAGAGGAGCTAGAGGGTAGTGAGGAAGGCAAGACAGAGGACCCAGACACACCATGGCGGTATGCAGTGGAGATAGATACAGGTAGTCCCTGTGAGTCACTTGCACAAATGGCACGATGCATGCTTATGTGCTTGCGTAGTGACCACTGAATTGTTACCATTCGGCAGCTGGATGACTTCTGGCTCTTCACCTTATTGAACCCTCGCTACCGGCACAAAATACTGTTTTAAGCCTAGTAGAGAGCATTGACCTGCCCCTATAAGTACGTACCACATACGTACATCTGAGAGTTGCACCATTTTTTCCTGTTAAAGTCTTCAGGGCCTAGTTACTGTGAAATGCCAGACACATTTTTCATGGAAAGACAAGTTCTCCTTGTGGTTACTATGGCCCCTGCTGCACTAAACCCCCTCTGATGGCACAATACTAGCAGAGCAGGACATCTCTCCCAGGGCAAACTCTGCTAGTTGCGGCCACAGATCAAGTTTGGCTGGCCAGAAGTCCAGTGGATCCTCAAGGTGTGTTGGCATGGTCATGTCAAGGTATAGCACCACTTGCTGGTTCAGGTCCTGCTACATGTCTACCTGCTGCTCATGAGTTGCCTCACTATGCGGGTGAAGAAAGCTACTCATTAGCGACTGAAGACTCAGAGGACCTCCCGAGTCAGACCTGGGAGAGGATGGACGATGGCGCAGATAGAGATCTGCCAACTGACAGTGGGTGTAAAAAAACCCTATTTTTACACAACAGCGGCAGGTGTCTGGCCTTTCACACTAACTAGCCCATCAGCACTTGAAGATAAAACCAAATGCAAACACTGCCAGATTGCCTGAAATAGGATGCCCCGTGCTCAAAGTTAGTTAATAGCACTACAGCACACTTTAAAACGTGTTTTTTGTTACAAATGGAAAAGGTAAATAGCCAGGTACTCTTTAAAGACAAATGCTAGCATGCTGTGACTGCATGGGATGCCCTCGGTGAAAGCGAATGACTACAGCAAATTTTAAATCCTGTTTTTTGTTACAAATGGAAAAGTTAAATAGCCAGGTACTCTTTAAAGACAAATACTAGCATGCTGTGACAGCATGGAATGCCCCTGGTGAAAGTGAATGGCTACAGCAAATTTAAAAACGTGTTTTTTTGTTACAAATGGAAAAGCTAAAGATGCAGGTACTCTTTAAAGACAAATGCTAGCACGTTGTGACAGCATGGGATACCCCCGGAAAAAGTGAATGACTACAACAAATTTGAAAATGTGGTTTTTGCTACAAATGGAAAAGGTAAATAGCCAGGTACTCTTTAAAGACAAATGCTAGCACGCTGTGACAGCATGGGATGCCCCCGGTGAAGGTAAATCACAACAGCAAACTTTAAAACTTGTTTTTTGTTACAAATGGTAAATAGCCAGGTACTCTTTAAAAACAAATGCTAGCGCACTGTGACACCAGGAAAAGGAAAAACTAAATAGGCAGGTGTGTGTCACCTGTATTAACACTAAATAGGCTTGAAAGCTAATGCAAACACTGTAAACTGTCTCTCTCTGTCACTTTCACTGCCTCTCTCCTTCTCTACCTATCTCTATCTGTCCCTCACTCTATCTATCTGTCCCTCGCTCTATCTCTGTCTGACCCGTTCTCACCGCAATACACCGCCGAAATGAGCCTCCCCAAGATGGCCGCCGCTTATATAGGGCTGTGACATCATCGGGAAGCCTGGCTGCTGATAGGCAGCATGGGATACCTACCCAGGATTCTTTGCCCCATGGGACATGTCCTGACATGTCGATCCACCTTTTTAGATGGCCTGGACCGCAGTAAATAGAGTTTTAAGGAAGCGATTCGAGCACGGCGATATTTGGATTAGTTTAGAATCAAATTTTTCCTGAAATTTCCGGATTTTTTAAATTCGGATTCGTCAGATTCGATTCGCTCATCTATATATGTATATACACTGCAATCTGTACAGAGTTCTGCTGTTGTGGTCATGAGTGGGAGGGTTGGGTTTCTGCCAGCACCCCAGCTTGCAGCTGCAATGTGACAGATTACTTGGTGTGCTCGGAATACAACCAGGAAGTTGTCTGTCACTGGATAGGTTAAAAACTCCACTTTATTGGTCCATGTTATGTTTTAGGCCAGTTAGTTCCCAATATATCTAGTGTAACATATTTTGGGGTATGTCACCTGGCTCTGGCGGAAAACGTCACATGCACAACACTTCTCCTGTAGTCCCAGAGATAAAGAAACCATAAATTGTCAATACCATTGTTCGAGTGCTTCCTATCTAGAAGTATAAGTATATACTTTATTTCCTTAAGCAAGGTTTATTGTAGTAGTATATGGAGCAGTAGTAGTAGCAGGAGTACTAGTAGTAGTAGTTGTATTATCAGTACTATTACTTCACAACAGTCAGCAGTACACAATATACTTTGCCTTCTTCATAGAGAAGGCACTTCTAAACACTTAAACCCTTTAACTGTCAGCCTACCCGGGATTTCCCATGAAAATTATAAATTGTTTTTTTGAGCTTCAACATGAAATGTCTTGTTTGTAATTTTTTCAGTGCTTTCTCAGTATGTTTGAGTGAAATACGTGGAATGAAATTACAAGATGCTATTCTGTAGCTTTTTTTTTATATTTAAATATTTTTATTTTGTTTTATCATAACAATATATAAAAATAGCATAACACATATACCAATTTTCAGATGTCACATTATGTATTTTACAAAAAGTATATATATATATATATATATATATATATATATATATATATATATATATATATAATTTTAGAAAACTTCTATATAACTATTAAATTCTAAAGTACGTTCCGCAATTTACCGTTCCTGGATCAATCAAATTACTAAGCCAGGACAATTCTATCTACCGAGAAGAAAGGGAAAGTAAAAAACAAAAAAAAAGAGATAGTAAGAGAAGAAAGAAAGGGGGTAAACAATTGAGTAGATAGAGGTGAAAGTTCATAAGAGATAAAGTGGGAGGAAAGGGAAACAAGGTAAAAAAGGAGACTTTTAAACTGGACCAACACCCATTTTTTGTTGGTCCCACAGACAGAACATAAAAACAAATGCGGGACACCTTTCCTGGTACAGACTCGAGGTGAAAGTAAGCATATCAGGTGTTCTGGGGTGTTATGTGCGGAGGGGATTCAGCATTGTGGATGCCCCTCCGAGCTTGTTTTTATGCGCTGTCTGTGGGGCTAACACCCATTAAAGAAAAAACTGACCTGGTCACGTAAATTACCCTGATGCTGTATACAGAGGAGAACATAGATTTTACAGGGTCCCATAGCAAAAGTCAAAAAGTAATGGTGGGCCCCCTTCCCCCACAGGCAAGTGGAAACAGGATACCAACTGCCCGAAACATTCCTCCCCCAAGCAGCTATACTTTCTGATCCATGCTAACCAGCCAGCAACAAGCGGCACGAGAAGCCACTTTGCACAGCAGAGCTACCCACGACACACCTCAGATAGATGGAGACACATGTGAAGCTGTGCACAGTGGCTTTCTGGGAGGAGGATCAGCCCTTAGTGCAGGGGTGTGGTAGAGAGGAAGGTCTCTGCCTAGAGTTCCACTTTAAAGCATACCAAAAAACATTCTGGCCTATCAGAATTGGGTGATTACCTCTTTCTGGGCAAACCCAACTTAGGATGCCCTGGATCCCAGGATCCTTTCTGGCAATCCTATGTCACATGTATGGGCTGTGGTGGCATCCCTCCAGCTGATGCATGCTTTTGGACCAGCCCTTATATGAATTGGCAACAATTTGTTTAATCAGAATAGGATGCTGGGTATTCTTATCATTATTATGAGGGTTCTGGTTCACATGAATGTGGGGTAATCAGCTTCACAGCATGTTAAAGAGGAACCACAAAAAGGAACTTTTCAGTGTGTTTTTCCTCTCAGGAGGGGCATCCCAGTTCTCCCATTCCACTCACCTTCCTGGAATTCAGCCAATCAGTTCTCTCGATTTTATTTGACCTCCTTCGGCTCTGCCAGCAACTAAGTTGACTGGTTAAGCAACAGAGCAGAGCCAAGTGCACTGCAGGCCACATCCCTAGCTCAGTTTCTAGCTGTGGTGTGCTCACGCAGCCCATTCTGAAAGGCCTGGGGCGGGTGCGCATACAGCTAGAAGTAAGAGGGGATGTGGCAGTGGCAACGAGACATGACAGGGCTTTGGGAGCAAGTAAGTGAAATGGCCATTCCAGTGGAAGAGAAAGACTCCGAAGTTCCTCTTTAAACATTGTATTTTAAAGGTCAGCTTGGCAGCTATGTTTCCCTGTTAAAAAGGGTTAACAGAGGGTAGGAGAGCTGTTTGTGAAACTGTTAATCACAGTGCTGGTCAGAGAAGCTCCTCAGCTTTGTGAGATGTGGTGGAAGGCAAGACAGGCAACCAAGCCAGAGCAGCAGAGAGACACATTCTAGTAGATCCCATGGGCTGAGTGTGCTCATCCTTGTCCCATTTGCTGCTCTCTGCAGTATGTGATTCTTCTTTCCCTGTGTCAGGTGGGGGGTGGGGAGTTAGGCACACAAATTTACACACCTCCCTGCTCGTACTCTGATAGAGGCAGTAAATCAAGGGATAAGCTAGGTTCAGTGCAGCATTTTTTTTTTTTTTTTTACACTTATATTCTGGTGAGTCTGTGCTTTACCCTGACACCAACCCTAGAAGAGTGGAGGTGGAGGGCAGGTTTCACAGGGCCCCCTTTTGCCTTGGGCCAGGTAACAGCTGCCTACCTTGCTTTCACTGTATGTATGCCACTTCAATGTAATATATGAGGGTCTCTGAGAAGCTCCTGTGAAAGATAATTATGGTGTTCTTGAGGATATTTAAAGTTAACTATTCGTCCTCATGAAAGAAAGAGATAAATTCCCGTAAGGCCCTTATTTATCCACCACTCAAAATCTTTTGTTAAACTCTTGGGGAAGCTGAGATAATCAGGGTGAGGGTAGCTAGTTTGGATCTAAAGTGCATATTACAGTTAATTTTTTTTTATCCCTCGGCTAATGTAACTCTATATGGCCCATCAGAACCCAGAAGGCTCTTGGCTTTATGCCTAACTTGTTAGTGAGTTACTTAGTTATAGGTTTCATTGGGATAGGGATTTCTTTAATGTATTTTATGATGTTACCTTTTCCCTTCCGGCCCGTCCCTCCCTCCTCACCCCCTCTCCTTTTTTCTCTACCCCATATTCCCCCTCCCTCCCTTCTCTCCTCCCTCTCTGTTATCCTACCCCCCCCCCCCCCCCCCCCGGACAGGAGCTTTGCAGATCTTTGATAATTTACCCATCCTTTATTGTATTAATTAACAACCGCAATGCATTTTGGTATTCAATGTGTGTGAACAAGTAGCATCATTTTTTGAAAGCCAAGATGTGATGTGTTTCTTCCAACTTTGTGTATTTGGGGCTGCGTTTTGTCTCTTTTCTTTTTATTTAGGTGGGGAAACATTTAGATTCACAGATATTTCACTATGTTTATGTTATGAAATACCTTGGGCCAAATTCTGGCCGGATATTCACATTCCTGCCATAGGTGTTCGATAGAGGTCAGGTCTTTTCTGCACCACCAACAGAGAAAAGGTGGGAAGTTTGAGTTATATTCCTCTGTATAGTAAAATCTGTGAGTAAACTTAAGGCTGAAAAGTTGAAGTGCAGGTTATTAATTAGCCTGTAAGTTGAGAAATTGTCCTGTTGTTGATGAGAGTCTGCTCCCATTTTTTAGTGTATGATGGAAGGGTTGAAAAATGGATTGATGACAGTATTTTAAAGGTAATAGCTTGGGTTGGTGGATTTTTGAGCTGGTCCATAAGAAGTTCTTGTAAGTGGTTGGGTTTGAAGTCTGTATGTAGTAGAATTAGCGTACGTAGAAAACTAAGAGAGCTACATACCTTTGTCTTATTAGATAGCTCTGGCATATTGTCCTTGTATGGCCAAATCTTAAACTTCCATTTTATTGAAAGCTGTTCTTGCATATATCTCATTGCTAAAACAGTGCAATTGTGGGGCCTTGTGGTAAAGTTTGAAATCTGGCGCACCCCATACACTGTATATTGTTGGTCTAATGAGTGTTTTATATGCAACTTTGTGCTTCTCTTTCCGCCATTAAAACCGGTTGAGAGTTTTTGTCAGCTTCTCAAAAAATTGTTTGTTATAGATATCGGAATGTTCTGAGCTAAGAAAAGAAAAATAGGTAAAAAGTACATCTTAACCAACATAACCAAGGATTAGGGATGAGCGAATCGATCCAGACGAACCCGGATTCGATCCGAATTTCATGAAAAATTTGATTCGGATCGAATCCGAATTTCCCCGTGCTTCGATCGCTCGAAGTTTTTCTTTAACATCCATTCATTTACATTACAGGCATTCTAAGATGGCGGACGGGAAATGTCCAGACATCTACCCCGCTCCAGTGCATACTGGGGCAGTCACATGCAGCCTATCAGCAGCCAGCATGCCCGGTGACGTCACATCGCTATTTAAGGTGGCGGACATCTTGCTTTTCCTGATTTTCCAATTGCATTCGTGAGAGACAGGACACTGCTGTATTCAGGGAGAGACAGTTAGAGAGCCAGGGAAAGGCAGGAGACAGGCAGGAAGTCAGCGAGAAGCAGGGAAAGTTAGGAAAAATTGGAGGCAGTGACAGGGAGATTTTTTTTTTTCATCCAGCCTGAGTGTTACTGGCTGGCTGACTGGCTTTGTTAGCTGTTTCAGGCTGCTTATACACTTTTGATGTTGTGCATATATACTGAACTGATCTCAAGTCTGCTGTGGGAACATTACCATTTTGTAAGATCTCATTAGCCTCTGTATTTCCCTTAAGCTGCACACTTATTTAAAGTAATTTGGCCTGTTGCAGCCTGCTTAGACACTTTTGCTGTGCATATATACTGATCTCAAGTCTGCTGTGGGGGCATCCCATTCTATAACATACCATACCCCTCTTGATCTTCACTAAGCTGCACACTTATTTAAAGTAATTTGGCCTGATGGAGCCTGCTTAGACACTTTTACTGTGCATATATACTGATCTCAGGTCTGCTGTGGGGGCATCCCATTCTATAACATACCATTAGCCTCTGTATTTCCTCTAAGCTGCACACTTATTTAAAGTAATTTGGCCTGTTGGAGCCTGCTTAGACACTTTTGCTGTGCATATATACTGATCTCAAGTCTGCTGTGGGGGCATCCAATTCTATAACATACCATTAGCCTCTGTATTTCCTCTAAGCTGCACACTTATTTATAGTAATTTGGCCTGTTGGAGCCTGCTTAGACACTTTTACTGTGCATATATACTGATCTCAGGTCTGCTGTGGGGGCATCCCATTCTATAACATACCATTAGCCTCTGTATTTCCTCTAAGCTGCACACTTATTTAAAGTAATTTGGCCCATTGCAGCCTGCTTAGACACTTTTACTGTGCATATATACTGATCTCAGGTCTGCTGTGGGGGCATCCCATTCTATAACATACCATTAGCCTCTGTATTTCCTCTAAGCTGCACACTTATTTAAAGTAATTTGGCCTGTTGGAGCCTGCTTAGACACTTTTACTGTGCATATAAACTGATCTCAGGTCTGCTGTGGGGGCATCCCATTCTATAACATACCATTAGCCTCTGTATTTCCTCTAAGCTGCACACTTATTTAAAGTAATTTGGCCTGTTGGAGCCTGCTTAGACACTTTTACTGTGCATATATACTGATCTCAGGTCTGCTGTGGGGGCATCCCATTCTATAACATACCATTAGCCTCTGTATTTCCTCTACGCTGCACACTTATTTAAAGAAATTTGACCTGTTGGAGCCTGCTTAGACACTTTTACTGTGCATATATACTGATCTCAGGTCTGCTGTGCGGGCATCCCATTCTATAACATACCATTAGCCTCTGTATTTCCTCTAAGCTGCACACTTATTTAAAGTAATTTGGCCTGTTGGAACCTGCTTAGACACTTTGCTGTGCATATATACTGATCTCAGGTCTGCTTTGGGGGCATCCAATTCTATAACATACCATTAGCCTCTGTATTTCCTCTAAGCTGCACACTTATTTAAAGTAATTTGGCCTGTTGCAGCCTGCTTAGACACTTTTACTGTGCATATATACTGATCTCAGGTCTGCTGTGGGGGCATCCCATTCTATAACATACCATTAGCCTCTGTATTTCCTCTAAGCTGCACACTTATTTAAAGTAATTTGGCCTGTTGGAGCCTGCTTAGACACTGTTTCTGTGCATATATACTGATCTCAGGTCTGCTGTGGGGGCATCCCATTCTATAACATACCATTAGCCTCTGTATTTCCTCTAAGCTGCACACTTATTTGAAGTAATTTGGCCTGTTGCAGCCTGCTTAGACACTTTTACTGTGCATACATACTGATCTCAGGTCTGCTGTGGGGGCATCCCATTCTATAACATACCATTAGCCTCTGTATTTCCTCTAAGCTGCACACTTATTTAAAGTAATTTGGCCTGTTGGAGCCTGCTTAGACACTTTTACTGTGCATATATACTGATCTCAGGTCTGCTGTGGGGGCATCCCATTTTATAACATACCATTAGCCTCTGTATTTCCTATAAGCTGCACACTTATTTAAAGTAATTTGGCCTGTTGGAGCCTGCTTAGACACTTTTACTGTGCATATATACTGATCTCAGGTCTGCTGTGGGGGCATCCCATTCTATAACATACCATTAGCCTCTGTATTTCCTCTAAGCTGCACACTTATTTAAAGTAATTTGGCCTGTTGGAGCCTGCTTAGACACTTTAACTGTGCATATATACTGATCTCAGGTCTGCTATGGGGGCATCCCATTCTATAACATACCATTAGCCTCTGTATTTCCTCTAAGCTGCACACTTATTTAAAGTAATTTGGCCTGTTGCAGCCTGCTTAGACACTTTTACTGTGCATATATACTGATCTCAGGTCTGCTGTGGGGACATCCCATTCTATAACATACCATTAGCCTCTGTATTTCCTCTAAGCTGCACACTTATTTAAAGTAATTTGGCCTGTTGCAGCCTGCTTAGACACTTTTACTGTGCATATATACTGATCTCAGGTCTGCTGTGGGGGCATCCCATTCTATAACATACTATACCCCTCTTGATCTTCACTAAGCTGCACACTTATTTAAAGTAATTTGGCCTGTTGGAGCCTGTTTAGACACTGTTGCTGTGCATATATACTGATCTCAGGTCTGCTGTGGGGGCATCCCATTCTATAACATACCATTAGCCTCTGTATTTCCTCTAAGCTGCACACTTATTTAAAGTAATTTGGCCTGTTGGAGCCTGCTTAGACACTTTTACTGTGCATATATACTGATCTCAGGTCTGCTGTGGGGGCATCCCATTCTATAACATACAATTAGCCTCTGTATTTCCTCTAAGCTGCACACTTATTTAAAGTAATTTGGCCTGTTGCAGCCTGCTTAGACACTTTTGCTGTGCATATATACTGATCTCAGGTCTGCTGTGGGGGCATCCCATTCTATAACATACCATACCCCTCTTGATCTTCACTAAGCTGCACACTTATTTAAAGTAATTTGGCCTGTTGGAGCCTGCTTAGACACTGTTGCTGTGCATATATACTGATCTCAGGTCTGCTGTGGGGGCATCCCATTCTATAACATACCATCAGCCTCTGTATTTCCTCTAAGCTGCACACTTATTTAAAGTAATTTGGCCTGTTGGAGCCTGCTTAGACACTTTTACTGTGCATATATACTGATCTCAGGTCTGCTGTGGGGGCATCCCATTCTATAACATACCATTAGCCTCTGTATTTCCTCTAAGCTGCACACTTATTTAAAGTAATTTGGCCTGTTGCAGCCTGCTTAGACACTTTTACTGTGCATATATACTGATCTCAGGTCTGCTGTGGGGGCATCCCATTCTATAACATACTATACCCCTCTTGATCTTCACTAAGCTGCACACTTATTTAAAGTAATTTGGCCTGTTGGAGCCTGCTTAGACACTTTTACTGTGCATATATACTGATCTCAGGTCTGCTGTGGGGGCATCCCATTCTATAACATACCATTAGCCTCTGTATTTCCTCTAAGCTGCACACTTATTTAAAGTAATTTGGCCTGTTGCAGCCTGCTTAGACACTTTTACTGTGCATATATACTGATCTCAGGTCTGCTGTGGGGACATCCCATTCTATAACATACCATTAGCCTCTGTATTTCCTCTAAGCTGCACACTTATTTAAAGTAATTTGGCCTGTTGCAGCCTGCTTAGACACTTTTGCTGTGCATATATACTGATCTTAGGTCTGCTGTGGGGGCATCCCATTCTATAACATACCATACCCCTCTTGATCTTCACTAAGCTGCACACTTATTTAAAGTAATTTGGCCTGTTGGAGCCTGCTTAGACACTGTTGCTGTGCATATATACTGATCTCAGGTCTGCTGTGGGGGCACCCCATTCTATAACATACCATTAGCCTCTGTATTTCCTCTAAGCTGCACACTTATTTAAAGTAATTTGGCCTGTTGCAGCCTGCTTAGACACTTTTGCTGTGCATATATACTGATCTCAGGTCTGCTGTGGGGGCATCCCATTCTATAACATACCATACCCCTCTTGATCTTCACTAAGCTGCACACTTATTTAAAGTAATTTGGCCTGTTGGAGCCTGCTTAGACACTGTTACTGTGCATATATACTGATCTCAAGTCTGCTGTGGGGGCATCCCATTCTATAACATACCATCAGCCTCTGTATTTCCTCTAAGCTGCACACTTATTTAAAGTAATTTGGCCTGTTGGAGCCTGCTTAGACACTTTTACTGTGCATATATACTGATCTCAGGTCTGCTGTGGGGGCATCCCATTCTATAACATACCATTAGCCTCTGTATTTCCTCTAAGCTGCACACTTATTTAAAGTAATTTGGCCTGTTGCAGCCTGCTTAGACACTTTTACTGTGCATATATACTGATCTCAGGTCTGCTGTGGGGGCATCCCATTCTATAACATACTATACCCCTCTTGATCTTCACTAAGCTGCACACTTATTTAAAGTAATTTGGCCTGTTGGAGCCTGCTTAGACACTTTTACTGTGCATATATACTGATCTCAGGTCTGCTGTGGGGGCATCCCATTCTATAACATACCATTAGCCTCTGTATTTCCTCTAAGCTGCACACTTATTTAAAGTAATTTGGCCTGTTGGAGCCTGCTTAGACACTTTTACTGTGCATATATACTGATCTCAGGTCTGCTGTGGGGGCATCCCATTCTATAACATACCATTAGCCTCTGTATTTCCTCTAAGCTGCACACTTATTTAAAGTAATTTGGCCTGTTGCAGCCTGCTTAGACACTTTTACTGTGCATATATACTGATCTCAGGTCTGCTGTGGGGACATCCCATTCTATAACATACCATTAGCCTCTGTATTTCCTCTAAGCTGCACACTTATTTAAAGTAATTTGGCCTGTTGCAGCCTGCTTAGACACTTTTGCTGTGCATATATACTGATCTTAGGTCTGCTGTGGGGGCATCCCATTCTATAACATACCATACCCCTCTTGATCTTCACTAAGCTGCACACTTATTTAAAGTAATTTGGCCTGTTGGAGCCTGCTTAGACACTGTTGCTGTGCATATATACTGATCTCAGGTCTGCTGTGGGGGCACCCCATTCTATAACATACCATTAGCCTCTGTATTTCCTCTAAGCTGCACACTTTTTTAAAGTAATTTGGCCTGTTGGAGCCTGTTTAGACACTGTTGCTGTGCATATATACTGATCTCAGGTCTGCTGTGGGGGCATCCCATTCTATAACATACCATACCCCTCTTGATCTTCACTAAGCTGCACACTTATTTAAAGTAATTTGGCCTGTTGGAGCCTGCTTAGACACTTTTACTGTGCATATATACTGATCTCAGGTCTGCTGTGGGGGCATCCCATTCTGTAACATGTAAAAGTAAAAAAGAAAAAAGCGGTGGGAAACTCCTCTAAAGAATAAGTATTGGTGTATAGGCTCTGCCCTATCAACCCATATATACTAGGGGCGCCCAGCTAACCTTAAATACACAAAATAGCTCACACAAATGACGACATCTGGTTATACGCTGGGCTGGCCAATAAACATACTGCCAAAATTAGCAAAGAAATAATGAACTTACTTTAATAATGTTGAAAAAGGACTCACAACGCATATGACAAGACTTATAGACACACACAAATTAAAATCGCAATTGCGTAAATACATGTACAGATGAATGGGGGCCCCTGCCAGGATATCCTGGACTCCACATACACATCCACAGACACTCCACTCACACAAAACAATGCTGGCCAGCATGTACTAGAGGGACAGAACACTATCCTCACTGGGAGCAAAGCCTGTGGCATAGATCATTTGGCATCATAGCAAGGAACGTCAGGCATATAGTACTATCCACCAGCTCCAAAGCAATGAATGTTGGTGGTAAAAGTATGAGGCTAATTGCATAAAGGCTCAAAAGTAAGAGCACATAGATTCAAGTTTGAAGCACTATCCAACATGTATAGGTAACTTCGGTCTGTAATGGAATAGTACATTGATTGTTGTCAGGGCTCAATGTGTCAAGCACTATAAAGGCGATCCTTCATACATGAATTCATATTTGGCATATAGCTGAAAACGCCAGGCCCATTCCACCTAGAAGTCCATGCCCCCTCAGGGGACCAAAGTGCAGTCAATTACACAGGGCTGCTGAGTGCTTATACCAAGGCACTCTAACATCAATATACTTGCGCTTCCTGTGGGGGCCAATACAGGCATGCAGAAGTCATTCCCGTGAGGGCGCCGTAAGGCGTTTGTCATACACTCCAAGTGTGCTATGCGGCGTTGCCGTCTGCCGTCTCGCCACTCTCGTTATGCCCGGTTCCACCGATGATAAGTCCAAGCTATGAACTCCTTGTAAGTGCGGCCATAGTGTGAGCGAGCACACGTGGTAGGTGTGGTCAGGGGCCCCGACCGACAGCTGTTTCGCTCCTGCTCGGGAGCTTCGTCAGGGTGGGCGGGGCTGGCGCTATTGCGTCATTTTTATAGGTAACTTTCAGTGGAGGAGAGACCAATCACTTTCTTGCTCACGCAGTTGCGCAGTATCCAGGCGGAGACGCTCGCCTCTCATGACTCCAGAGTTCAGCTTGTCACACTTAACTCCACGCCTGCGCAGTCAACTTGTAAACAACAGCCGCAGCGCGCGCATGCGCGGTATATTTCACCTCATCGCCACAGCTCCCATATTACATATTAACTCTTTCAGTCCTAGCCAGCGGCCAAAAAACAATAAATATAGCCGCAGGCTTAGTCCATGATATCCACATTATGTTGACATTAATGACTCATACGCCAGCTTAATATCCTACCCAGTCTATCAAAACCATACACGGATTTGTTTGGTTATTGGTATTGAAATTGATCTAGTCATCAGGTATCTAACAAAAACATACACTCCTTAGCCCAGATGTCCATAAAATGCATTAGAGCAAAGTATCAATATCCCAAATAACCATGTGCTCCTATCAAAGGTGCTATACATACATAAGTGATAGGTGCATAGGCTTCGCTTAGTCCCAACAAATTAAGGAAAGAGAACTACAACTACAAGGTAGCCTACAAGAAAGCTTTTAGACCCATATCCGTATTCAGGCCCAATGGGAACATAGTACCTAGTTCATAGATGAGCCGCGACTCCTGCTGCAGAAGACGTGTGTCCCAGGACCCCCCCCTATTGGACCCCTTTAACTTAAAAATACCACAGGCTGTCAGTCCCGCAGGATTCCCATTATGATATTGGTGGAAGTGTGCAGCTAATGGACTCCTTTCACTATTGCGCTTAATGTCGCCAACATGTTCACCAATCCGGATGCGTAATTCTCTTTTTGTTTTTCTACATATTTAAGGCCACAAGGGCATGTAATAAGATAAACGACATACCGGGAGGCACAGTTTATAAAGGCGCCAATAGGGCGGGGATTCCTGCATTTTGGTCCACTGAAGCTAGTTGTTTTAAGTATAAATGGACATATCTTGCAGTGGCCACAGCTGAACGAGCCCACCATATTTCTGACGCTTCTAGTTACTTGGTGGGTCTTATATTCACTTCGGACCAGCAAGTCCTTTATATTACTTGCTCCGCTTAGCCGTCAAGAGAGGACCAGACCCCACGACTTTAGCTATCTTTGGATCCAAAAGCAACACATGCCAATGGGATTGTAGTATCCCACGAAATCTATCCCAATGTGTGCTATAGTTGGTAATAAGGCGCACCGGTGGATCCCCCTCCATGCGCCTTCTCTTCCCACCTTTCAGCAGGTCGCCTCTGGGAATCTCAAGGGCTTTATGGAAGCAAGTTCTCAACAACCGGTGAGGGTAACCCCTCTCCCTAAATCTTGCAGTCAGCCCCCGGGCTTCCCTAACGTAAGCCTCCACCGTACTACAGTTCCGCCTGATACGAAGGAACTGTCCCAGAGGGATGCCCCTACGCAGGGGGCCCGGGTGATGGCTAGAAAAATGAAGGAGAGTGTTGCCTGCAGTAGGCTTACGATATGTAGAAGTAATGAGAGTGTCCACCTTCTTAGAGATATTTAGATCCAAAAACTCGATCTTATCGGGACTCACTTTATAGGTAAGTTTAATGTTACGGTCATTGTGATTGAGAGAATCAATAAATTCATCTAGTTGGGCCCTGGTGCCCTTCCACAGCAGAAGGACATCATCAATGTACCTTAGCCACAGGGCGGCGTGTGCTCGAAACTCCGCCCGCCCAAACACCTCGGCGCTCTCCCACCGCCCGAGGTGTAGGCAGGCGTAGGATGGGGCACACGCCGCGCCCATGGCAGTCCCACGAATCTGATGGTAAAACACTCCATTAAAACGGAAAAAATTATTTGATAGCACAAATTCCAGCATTTCAACAAGAAATTAATTGTATGCTGCCTCACCGGGGCCCAATTCCTGTAACATGTCCTCCACAGCCTGCACGCCAACTGAGTGGGGAATGGAAGTATATAAACTTTCGACATCAACGCTCACCAACAAACAGTCAGCGTCAATGCGAATATCTTGAAGTTTACGGAGCAGGTCACTACTATCAAGTACAAATGAAGGGAGTAGCCGTACTAAAGGCTTAAGATTCTCGTCAATAAACCTGGCCACCCCTTCCAATGGGCCCCCATTCCCTGATACAATGGGCCTACCCGGCGGGGCCACCGGGTTTTTATGTATTTTTGGGATAGTATAGAGTACCGGGATGCTGTACTCATCCACCTTCAAATACTCAAAAACCTTGTGTGTTACTAAATTTTCTTCCCGTGCCCAATATAATTTTTCATTTAGCCTATGTACGACCGCTGGGAAGGGGTTACCCTGGACTACACAATAGGTATCACTATTTAGTAATTGGCCCTCCACTTCTTTGACATAATATTGTTCATCAAGAAGAACTACATTCCCTCCCTTATCACTAGGCCTTATAATCACGTTTTTTGCCCGTTTCAGGTCCTCGAGGGCCAGTCTCTCAGCTCTCGTAAGGTTGTCAAGGCCTCCTAGGGAGTCCCACTGTACCAAGCCAAGATCCCGCTCCACCAGCTGCAAAAATAATGCTAAATGCCTATTTTGGCTGAGGGGGGGAAAGTTTTTGGATGGACACCTCAAGCGGCTTAAATCAGGAAGTAAATCCGGGATTTCATCAGTAAACTCATCATAGAGTTGATGTACTGAATATTCAGTTGCTTGTATTTCACCACTCAGTGGGTCGGCTAGGTTCCCCTGTTCATTCGTCTTATTGCTGTACAAAGACTTAAACAAAACCTTACGCAGGTAGAGGGCAGTATCCTTATAAAGTTCAAACTCATCACCTCCAACCGAAGGTGAAAAAGAGAGCCCCTTCGCCAATACCGCTTTGTGGTGAATGCTAAGATCAAAGTGAGATAAATTGATGATATTCAAGCCGCTTGCTGTCCCATTCACATCCCCATTATTTTCTACGGGGGAGGACCCCCCATCTTCTTCTTGCGAATCCCTCTTAAGGACTTGACTCTGGTAGCTACGCTTTCGGCGTCTTCTCTTTTTTGGTGTGGTTCCAAAAAAGACACAGACACATTAGGGGGGGGTCCTGGGACACACGTCTTCTGCAGCAGGAGTCGCGGCTCATCTATGAACTAGGTACTATGTTCCCATTGGGCCTGAATACGGATATGGGTCTAAAAGCTTTCTTGTAGGCTACCTTGTAGTTGTAGTTCTCTTTCCTTAATTTGTTGGGACTAAGCGAAGCCTATGCACCTATCACTTATGTATGTATAGCACCTTTGATAGGAGCACATGGTTATTTGGGATATTGATACTTTGCTCTAATGCATTTTATGGACATCTGGGCTAAGGAGTGTATGTTTTTGTTAGATACCTGATGACTAGATCAATTTCAATACCAATAACCAAACAAATCCGTGTATGGTTTTGATAGACTGGGTAGGATATTAAGCTGGCGTATGAGTCATTAATGTCAACATAATGTGGATATCATGGACTAAGCCTGCGGCTATATTTATTGTTTTTTGGCCGCTGGCTAGGACTGAAAGAGTTAATATGTAATATGGGAGCTGTGGCGATGAGGTGAAATATACCACGCATGCGCGCGCTGCGGCTGTTGTTTACAAGTTGACTGCGCAGGCGTGGAGTTAAGTGTGACAAGCTGAACTCTGGAGTCATGAGAGGCGAGCGTCTCCGCCTGGATACTGCGCAACTGCGTGAGCAAGAAAGTGATTGGTCTCTCCTCCACTGAAAGTTACCTATAAAAATGACGCAATAGCGCCAGCCCCGCCCACCCTGACGAAGCTCCCGAGCAGGAGCGAAACAGCTGTCGGTCGGGGCCCCTGACCACACCTACCACGTGTGCTCGCTCACACTATGGCCGCACTTACAAGGAGTTCATAGCTTGGACTTATCATCGGTGGAACCGGGCATAACGAGAGTGGCGAGACGGCAGACGGCAACGCCGCATAGCACACTTGGAGTGTATGACAAACGCCTTACGGCGCCCTCACGGGAATGACTTCTGCATGCCTGTATTGGCCCCCACAGGAAGCGCAAGTATATTGATGTTAGAGTGCCTTGGTATAAGCACTCAGCAGCCCTGTGTAATTGACTGCACTTTGGTCCCCTGAGGGGGCATGGACTTCTAGGTGGAATGGGCCTGGCGTTTTCAGCTATATGCCAAATATGAATTCATGTATGAAGGATCGCCTTTATAGTGCTTGACACATTGAGCCCTGACAACAATCAATGTACTATTCCATTACAGACCAAAGTTACCTATACATGTTGGATAGTGCTTCAAACTTGAATCTATGTGCTCTTACTTTTGAGCCTTTATGCAATTAGCCTCATACTTTTACCACCAACATTCATTGCTTTGGAGCTGGTGGATAGTACTATATGCCTGACGTTCCTTGCTATGATGCCAAATGATCTATGCCACAGGCTTTGCTCCCAGTGAGGATAGTGTTCTGTCCCTCTAGTACATGCTGGCCAGCATTGTTTTGTGTGAGTGGAGTGTCTGTGGATGTGTATGTGGAGTCCAGGATATCCTGGCAGGGGCCCCCATTCATCTGTACATGTATTTACGCAATTGCGATTTTAATTTGTGTGTGTCTATAAGTCTTGTCATATGCGTTGTGAGTCCTTTTTCAACATTATTAAAGTAAGTTCATTATTTCTTTGCTAATGTTGGCAGTATGTTTATTGGCCAGCCCAGCGTATAACCAGATGTCGTCATTTGTGTGAGCTACATTCTGTAACATACCATACCCCTCTTGATCTTCACTAAGCTGCACACTTATTTAAAGTAATTTGGCCTGTTGGAGCCTGCTTAGACACTTTTACTGTGCATATATACTGATCTCAGGTCTGCTGTGGGGGCATCCCATTCTATAACATACCATCAGCCTCTGTATTTCCTCTAAGCTGCACACTTATTTAAAGTAATTTGGCCTGTTGGAGCCTGCTTAGACACTTTTACTGTGCATATATACTGATCTCAGGTCTGCTGTGGGGGCATCCCATTCTATAACATACCATTAGCCTCTGTATTTCCTCTAAGCTGCACACTTATTTAAAGTAATTTGGCCTGTTGGAGCCTGTTTAGACACTGTTGCTGTGCATATATACTGATCTCAGGTCTGCTGTGGGGGCATCCCATTCTATAACATACTATACCCCTCTTGATCTTCACTAAGCTGCACACTTATTTAAAGTAATTTGGCCTGTTGGAGCCTGTTTAGACACTGTTGCTGTGCATATATACTGATCTCAGGTCTGCTGTGGGGGCATCCCATTCTATAACATACCATTAGCCTCTGTATTTCCTCTAAGCTGCACACTTATTTAAAGTAATTTGGCCTGTTGCAGCCTGCTTAGACACTTTTACTGTGCATATATACTGATCTCAGGTCTGCTGTGGGGGCATCCCATTTTATAACATACCATTAGCCTCTGTATTTCCTCTAAGCTGCACACTTATTTAAAGTAATTTGGCCTGTTGGAGCCTGCTTAGACACTTGCTGTGCATATATACTGATCTCAGGTCTGCTGTGGGGGCATCCCATTCTATAACATACCATACCCCTCTTGATCTTCACTAAGCTGCACACTTATTTTAAGTAATTTGGCCTGTTGGAGCCTGCTTAGACACTTTCACTGTGCATATATACTGATCTCAGGTCTGCTGTGGGGGCATCATATTCTGTAACATACCATACCCCTCTTGACCTTCACTAAGCTGCACACTTATTTAAATTAATTTGGCTTGTTGGAGCCTGCTTATCCACTGTTGCTGTGCATATATACTGTTCTAAAGCCTGCTTGGGGGTATCCCATTCTGTAACATAACATAACCTACCTCTCTTATTTACACTAAGCAGCTCTCTTATTTAAACTAAGCAGGCCTCTTATTTACACTAAGCAGCTCTCTTATTTAAGCTAAGCAGCTCTCTTATTTAAACTAAGCAGGCCTCTTGGAGGCTGATTGTCCACTTTTGGGTGTGCATTATATTCGGTTTCATATACAGTGGGGTATCCCAATTTGTAAGATAACCTACCCCAACCATGTAAACTAAAGAGGCCTGTTGCAGCCTGAGTTTCTCTGCTTGCGTATGGTCTGCATTACAATCTTTCTCTTTCAATGACACTGCTGCCTGTGGTATCCCAATTTGTAATATAATCTACCACAACCATTTAAACTAAAGGTTACGTCCTTCCAGAAGGAAAACTTATGCCGAACACTATTTTTGTTGGGGTCATTGACCTTTGGATTTAAATTAAGGATTTTTTCCCAAGGCACATGCTATTTTAAACCTATCTGTTATACAACATAAGCGTTGATCAGCATCAGCTGCTTTATTAAGCTACTTCAGTTTGCACTTGTTTTTGACTTCTTTCAATAAACCAGGCCGCAGGCCACCCCAAAGCTGCACCTTGCACCCTATCTGTTATACAACATAAGCGTTGATCAGCATCAGCTGCTTTATTAAGCTACTTCAGTGTGCACTTGTTTTTGACTTCTTTCAATAAACCAGGCCGCAGGGCACCCCAAAGCTGCACCTTGCACCCTATCTGTTATACAACATAAGCGTTGATCAGCATCAGCTGCTTTATTAAGCTACTTCAGTTTGCACTTGGAGAGCTCTGGGGTGTAAATGATTCACGATAATTGCAGCGCACTTGAGGATTTTTCAAGGGAAATTGACTGTGACATACGACCCAATCTGTATATTTACCTGCTCCTAATTGGACATTTATATTCTGCTTTTCAGGCAAGTACCAGCTTTTGTTTTGGCTCGTGTTCATGAGTCAGGGTAAGGTGTGGAATGTTTAATTATCCACTGTATGGTCTAATATCCCGGCATACTGAGTCCTGTCTCTTATTGGGGGGAAAAAGCTATATTACAATTCACTAGCTAATCTGAGGGGTAATAGCTTATATTGTTAGGTAAATTTGCCATTTTGCTTCATTATATAGAGCAGCCCAGTTGCTATCTAAATCAACTACTGTCCGGCCAGTACAGCTTTTCCAGGGCAAACTCTGCTAGTTGCGGACACAAGTCAAGTTTGGCTTCCCAGCAAATCCAGTGGATCCTGAAGGTGTGTTGGCATGGTCATGTCAAGGTATGACATGACCTGCTGTTTGAGGTCCAGCTCCAGGTCTTCCTGCTGCTCATGAGTAGACTCACTATGTGGGTGTAGAAAGCTACTCACTAGCGACTGAAGACTGAGGCTGCTGCTGATGGAGCTGCTGCTGCTGCTCCTTCCACCCCCCCAGCAGCCATGGCAGTGGAAGGTGATCGCAGAGGTCCCCCCGAGTCAGACCTGCGGGAGTATGGGCCATGGCGCAGATAGACATCGCCCAACTGACTACGTGGGATGTCTCTGTAGTAGGTCAGTTTGTCCTCTCTCTCAGTGGGCGTAAAAAATGCCCCCATTTTGTGCCGGAAGTGAGGGTCCAATAAGTTGGAGAGCCAGAAGTCTTCCCGCTGACAAATGGAGACAATTCTGCGCTCACTAGTATGCAAGCATGTGAGCATGCATCGTGCCATTTGTGCAAGTGACTCGGAGGGACTACCTGTCTCCATCTCCACTATAAACTGCCACGGTGTGTCTGGGTCCTCTGTCTCGCCTTCCTCACAACCCTCTAGCTCCTGTGGCTGCTCCTGCTCCTCCTCTCCTGTCAGATGACTAGATAAAATGGTCATTTTGTGAAACCTAAACTGTTTGCTGTGCCCCACCCCCTCCTCCTCCTCCACTTCAGCCCCCACAGGCTTCATGTGGCTGTGAAATGTATGTGCCATGTCTCCAGTGCTCTGACCAGCCATGGTTTCCAACATGTATTGTAGTACATGAAGCAGTGGAATCTCATCGTTCATCTCATAGTCCTGGCAACTGACTAATAAAGTAGCTTCCTCAAAGGGCCTGAGCAAACGGCCGGTGTCACGTATGATCTGCCAATGGTTTACATTGAATTTACACAGGGGTGTCCCCCTATCCGTTTGGATCATCAAGAAATCCATGATGGCTTTTCTCTGTTCCTATAGGGGATCTTGCATATGGAGGGTGGAATTCCAACAGGTGGAAACATCGCAAATCAGATTATGTTGGGGTACACCGTTCTGACGCTGAAGCTCAGTAAGGTTGTGCTTGGTGGTGTAGGAGTGCCAGAAGTGCATGCTAACTTTCTTTCCTGTTGTTCGGATGTCTTTCAGATGGGGGGAAGACTTCAGAAAATGCTTGACAACTAGACTGAACACGTGTGCCATGTCAGGACGTATGACTCTGGCTTCCTTGTCGCAGCGCAAACAAGATGTTCTTCCAAGTGTCAGTCACCATGGGTCCAAATTTGCAGTTTTCGTGGATTAAGCAATGATTTCATGGATTGAGTTTTTATTTTTAGTAGTTCCTCCCATGTGTGACTCTGTTGGTCAAGGAAAACCATGTGAAGAACAGCGTGAAACCACAATCGCCAAGGGGGCCTAAAAGGAAATATATTGTCCACCATGAGTCCATAGTTACAGCTCCAGACGTAGACAACACTGTGCACTTTGGTACACACTGACTAAAGGACTGGCCCACCTTCTGTTCAACAACATTTTACAGGGCAGGTACTGCCATCTTCGCAAAGCAATGATACCATGGGACTCTCCACCTCGGCTCGGCACAAGCCATCAGTTCTCTGAAAGGTCCACCACTGGGTAATGCAGCAGGCTGGACTTATGGTGACGCTGTCTGAGAGGAGAAATCCCTCAGACATCAAGATTAAAAATTCCAAGAATTTTTGAGGGCTAATTATTCAGAGGCAATGATACCTAGTTGTTTCTGATTTAATTACAAGGTGGAAACACACCCTCAAACAAAACTTCACTTTGGCAATACTATTGCATTTGTTTATTCATAATTTTATGTATATATACTAACTAACCTACTTTTTCTCCACAGGATTGTGGATGCTGCATGAAAAACTGCCACATCGCTGATTAGCTGATTTTTCCTACCAACAGTCCGCAATAATTCACTACTGCTGCTGCTGCCGCCGCCACCGCCGCAGACTCCAGGGACCCTCTTCCACTACCTCCGCCTGCAACACCTCCTCCCACGACACTCTCCTCATCACTAATTGCCCGGCTAGTGGAAGAAGAGGCGAGTGTCTCCTCCACTTCTTGGCTGGGCAGTAGCTGCTAAATTTTATGATTATCAGATCTTCATCAATGGATAGTGGAGCTGAACCCAAAGCATAACAACAGACAACAGACAGTTGACTGGGGGTGTCAGATGCCACTTGTGATGCAGTGGACTGCTTTTGCAGCACTTCCAGACAAAGTTGCTTCATTGGCTGACACAATGACTGGTAAAGCTGTGGAACATATGGTTGAAAAGCAAGAATAACCATTTGTTTTTATATGAAAAAGACTCTGGTTTATACATACATTTTTTTTCCAGAGACTGCCCTGCGTGGAAATGAATGGCGCATGGATCAGCCAAGCTTTCCTCCCAACAATGCCTGATGTATTCCAGTAGATTGATGAAGGGGCCAGACCAACACTAAAGAAATATGGATCGTGCAAAAGAGATTTAAGGCGCTGCTCTCAAGTTACAGACATTGCTCCGCATCGGACCACAAGTAAGTATTGATAAAAAATCCTTTACGTTACTCTTACTTTTTATTAATATTCTTCGGATAAGACGGATCAGACATCCAGATTAAAAATTCCAAGAATTTTTGAGGGCTAATTATTCAGAGGCAATGCTACCTTGTTGTTTCTGATTTAATTAAAAGGTGGAAACACACCCTCAAACAAAACTTCACTTTGGCAATACTTTTGCATTTGTTTATTCATAATTTTATGTAGATATTACTAACTAAGCTACTTTTTCTCCACAGGATTCTCCACAGGGTGTGATTCATCCATTTTTTGGGCTCCAGCAGCCAACTGCAGTGTCTCTTTCAAGCTATGTATGGGCTCCTGCAGCTGCTGCTGCTGCTGCTGCTTGCAACTCCAGGGTGTGATTCATCCAATTTTTGGGCTCCTGCTGCCAACTCCAGTGTCTCTTTCAAGCTATGTTTGGGCTGCTGCTGCTTGCAACTCCAGGGTGTGATTCATCCAATTTTTGGGCTCCTGCTGCCAACTCCAGTGTCTCTTTCAAGCTATGTTTGGGCTGCTGCTGCTGCTGCTGCTTGCAACTCCAGGGTGTGATTCATCCAATTTTTGGGCTCCTGCTGCCAACTCCAGTGTGTCTTTCAAGCTATGTTTGGGCTGCTGCTGCTGCTTGCAACTCCAGGGTGTGATTCATCCAATTTTTGGGCTCCTGCTGCCAACTCCAGTGTCTCTTTCAAGCTATGCTTGGGCTCCTGCTGCTGCTGCTGCTGCTTGCAACTCCAGGGTGTGATTCATCCAATTTTTGGGCTCCTGCTGTCAACTCCAGTGTCTCTTTCAAGCTATGTTTGGGCTGCTGCTACTGCTGCTGCTTGCAACTCCAGGGTGTGATTCATCCAATTTTTGGGCTCCTGCTGCCAACTCCAGTGTGTCTTTCAAGCTATGTTTGGGCTACTGCTGCTGCTGCTTGCAACTCCAGGGTGTGATTCATCCAATTTTTGGGCTCCTGCTGCCAACTCCAGTGTCTCTTTCAAGCTATGTTTGGGCTGCTGCTGCTTGCAACTCCAGGGTGTGATTCATCCAATTTTTGGGCTCCTGCTGCCAACTCCAGTGTCTCTTTCAAGCTATGTTTGGGCTGCTGCTGCTGCTGCTTGCCACTCCAGGGTGTGATTCATCCAATTTTTGGGCTCCTGCTGCCAACTCCAGTGTCTCTTTTAAGCTATGTTTGGGCTGCTGCTGCTTGCAACTCCAGGGTGTGATTCATCCAATTTTTGGGCTCCTGCTGCCAACTCCAGTGTCTCTTTCAAGCTATGTTTGGGCTCCTGCTGCTGCTGCTGCTTGCAACTCCAGGGTGTCATTCAGACAATTTTTGGGCTCCTGCTGCTCCTGCTGCCAACTCCAATGTCTCTTTGAGCCAAATCCAATGTTTGGGCTCCTGCCGCTGCCAGCTCCAGGGTGTGTTTTTCAGGCAATATAGGGGCCCCTCATAGTGATGCCACCTCAACTCTCTGTAATTGTGCTGCTCTGCGATTCTAATAGCGATGCCTCTGATCTGCATGTCCTAATTATTTACAGTATTATTTCAGTAAACCAGCACGCATCCTATGCATGTTACAGCAAGGCAGAATGGTTTACAACCCTATTGAGGCTCTAGGAGGCTCAGAAATAGCCGTTTTTAATAGCGATTCGTCGCGAATAAATTCGGACCGAAACTAATTTTGACGGAAAATTCGGCGAATCAGCCGAATCGAATTTCTCATCTCTACCAAGGATGTTTACATGTAGTTTGGACCAGATATTGATCTTCTTATTTAGATCTAATAAAGGCAGGTAGTTCAGGCTATAAAGTTCACCTAAATCATTTGGGATATTTAAACCTTAGTAGGCTATGTGGGAGTTGGTCAAGTTAAAATCAGTTAATTGTTGGCAAGATGAGCATTGTAAGTCATTAAGGTAGAAAGGCATTGCAAAATATTTATTTTAGTTTAGTTTAAAATTGCTGAAAAGACCAATTTCTTCTGTGTTTTCGAGTGTTTGAGTTTATGAGCAGGTCATCTGCATATGCAAAGATTTTTAATTCTCTATTGCTTATTATAACCCCTTTAATTCCGTGATCTAGTTTTAACTTCTTGATCCTAATGTTGAGTTGGAGAGTGACATATTTAGCGGCCAGCATGGTGGCAGAAGGGGAAAGTATGGAGGCAAATGTGCTCAGGGTAGACCACTACCCAGAAGGTAGTGGAAGAGGGTCCCTGGAGTTGGCGGCGGCGGCGGCGGCAGCTGCAGTGAATTAGTGCGGACTGTTGGTAGGAAAAATCAGCTACAAGTCCATGTAGCAGTTTTTCATCAAGCATCCGCAGAAGGTTAACATGGCTATATGAAAGATGTGTAGGCAGAAGGTGAAGTGTGGCCAGGGTCACCATCAAGCGGCCTGGGAGAGTTGGCTCCAAAGTGGTGGTCCAGCCTGCTGCATTACCCAGTGGCACGCCGCTCTCTGTTCCAGCCAGCCAAGGCTCCACCACCTCCTGTGTGTCATACCCATCCTCTGTCGCTCCAGATCCTCCTCCTCCTCTTAATCTGAGTCAGTCATTCCGCCAGCAATCCATTGGCCAAGCCATGTCCAAGAGACAACAGTATGTACCCACTCATCCAACGTGCAGAAGCTCCTGTATAAGTTGCTGGTGCTGCAGTCCCTCCCTTTTGAGTTGGTGGACCTTTCAGAGAACTGATGGCTTGTGCCGAGCCGAGGTGGAGAGTCCCATGCTGTCATTTCTTTTCGAAGAAGGCAGTACCAGCCCTGTACAATTTTGTTGAATAGAAGGTGGGCCAATCCTTTAGCCTGTCAGTGTGTACCAAAGTGCACAGCAATGCCTACGTCTGGAGCTGTAACTACGGTCAGGGACAATACATGTCCTTTAAGGCCCACTGGGTGATTGTGGTTCCTGCACAACCACAACAGCAACTTGGACAGGTCCTTCCGCTGTGGCCTCCACGCTTCTAGGCCTTTGTGCCTGTGACAGTGCACTTGCACTTAGCAATGGTGTCACAGAAAAAAGTGGCTATTTTGTCAATTACATAATAATAGTTAACATTTATCTTATTTGAACATATTTATAATAACAACATATAATAACATATAATATAGCAACAATAACATCTAACATAATGACAGTAACATATAAATTTTTTTTTGGGGGGGGGGATATTTTTTTTTAAATTTTTTTTCATATTTTGTATTTAAAAACAATATATATTTTTTTTTCCAATGTCTTTTTTTAATATTTTGTGAATTTTTGTACCAATTTATTTTTTATTTTTATTGTTATATTTTGTTTTTTCTAAATATTTTTTTTATTTATTTTTTTTTCCCAGTGCCCTTCCAGCCAACCATGTGTGTAGGACACGGCGGTTTCACGCTGTTCTTCACATGGTTTGCCTTGAGCCACAGAGCCACACATGGGAGGAACTGCTAAAAATGAAAACTCAATAAATTAAATCATGGCTTACTCCACGAAAACTGCAAATGGGACCCATGGTGACTGACACTGGGAAGAACATCTTGTCTGCGCTGCGACAAGGAAGCCTGAGCCATGCGTCCTGCCATGGCACTCGTGTTCAAACTAGTTGTCAAGCGTTTTCTGAAGTCTTCCCCCATCTGCAAGACATCCTAACAACGGGAAGGAAACTTTGCATGCACTTCAGCCACTCCTACACCGCCAAGCACACCCTTCTTGAGCTTCAGCGTCAGAACGGTATCCCCAAACATGGTCTGATTTGCGATGTTTCCACCCGTTGGAGTTCCACCCTCCATATGCAGGATCGACTATAGGAACAGAGAAAAGCCATCATGGATTTCTTGATGATCCAAACTGATAGGGGGACTCCCCTGTGTAACTTCAATGTAAACAAGTGGCAGCCAGTCGCCAGGACTATGAGATGAACGATGTGATTCCACTGCTTCATGTACTACAACACATGTTGCAAACCATGGCTGGTCAGGGCACTGGAGACATGGCGCATACATTTCACAGCCACATGAAGCCTATGGGGGCTGAAGTGGAGGAGGAGGGGCACAGCGAAGCACAGTTTAGGTTTGACAAAATGGCCATTTTATCTAGTCATCTGACAGGAGAGGAGGAGCAGGAGCAGCCACAGGAGCTAGAGGGTTGTGAGGAAGGTGAGACAGAGGACCCAGACACACCGTGGCAGTTTGCAGTGGAGATGGAGACGGGTAGTCCCTCCGAGTCACTTGCACAAATGGCATGATGCATGCTCACGTGCTTGCGTAGTGACTGCAGAATTGTCTCCATTTGTCAGCGGGATGACTTCTGGCTCTCCACCTTATTGGACCCTCGCTTCCGGCACAAAATGGGGGCATTTTTTACACCCACTGAGAGGGAGGACAAACTGACCTACTACAGAGACATCCTACGTAGTCAGTTGGGCGATGCCTATCTGCGCCATGGTCCATACTGTGATGCCCAGCGGGACACCAGCCTTCTGTATGCAGGCAACCCCCAATCTCCACCGCCGCTTCTGCCTATAGTCAAGCCCCCGTTTGCTGGGACGCTAGGTATGCCTCACCGGACACGTTTGCCCCCAGGTCTTTATAGGAGCAAAGGATGGCTGCTTACGGTGAAGGCCGATGAACCACGAGGGTATCCCGAAGCCGAGCTCATTCACAGGTAGTCAATCCGGAGGGTGCGTCAGAGTACAGGGATGAGACAGGTGCGTAGTCAGGAGTAGCCAAAGGGTCAAGCCAGGAGGTCAGAGATGGCGGGGTATCCAGAGGGCCAGGCAGCTTCGTGGTCAGACAAAGCAGAGGTCAGTACAGGCAGCAGACAGGAATGGTCGATCAAGCCGTGTCGGAACTGAACCGGCACAAAATGGGGGCATTTTTAAACCCGCCGAGAGGGAGGACAAACTGACCTACTACAAAGACATTCCACGTAGTCAGTTGGCCGATGCCTATCTGCGCCATGGTCCATACTCTCGCAGGTCACCTTCCACTGCCATGGCTGCTGGGGGGGTGGAAGGAGAAGCAGCAGCAGCTCCATCAGCAGCAGCCTCAGTCTTCAGTCGCTAATGAGTAGCTTTCTACACCCGCATAGTGAGTCTACTCATGAGCAGCATGAAGCATGGAGCAGGACCTGAACCAGCAGGTCGTGTCATACCTTGACATGACCATGCCAACACACCTTGAGGATCCGCTGGACTTCTGGGCAGCCAAACTTGACTTGTGGCCGCAACTAGCAGAGTTTGCCCTGGAAAAGCTGTCCTACCCGGCCAGTAGTGTGCCATCTGAGCGGGTGTTTAGTGCGGCGGGGGCATAGTCATGCCAAGGAGAACTTGTCTGTCTACGAATAATGTGGAGAGACTCACCTTTGTGAAGATGAATTAGGTATGGTTCAACCAGGATTTCCAGCCAACAATGGCTGATCCATGGTAGTAGCTGATGCATGGTAGCTCCTTATGCTGCTGCCAACTCCTGGGTGTGTCTTTCAGACAATATATTGGCTCCCTATGCTGCTGCCAGCTCCTGGGTGTGTCTTTCAGGCAATATATGGGCTCCCTATGCTGCTGCTGCGAGCTCATATGTGTGTCTTTCAGGCAATATATGGGCTCCTAATGCTGCTGCTGCCAACTCGAATGTGAGCACTCTTAAAAGATGCATGCTAGCATATTTGGGATGCCCCCCGGTAAAGGCAATGGCTGCTGTCAATTTGAAAAAGTGACTTTCTTTACAAAATGCAACCAGTTAATAGACAGGTACTCTTGAAATTTTACTGCTAGTGTTTGGGATGCCCCCTCCTCACATACAGAGGAGGCATCCCTTGATTGTGGAAAAGTGATGTTAATTATAAAATGCAAGCAGTTATTAGACAGGTAGTCTTGAGATATTTATGCTAGTGTTTGGGATGCCCATGTGGGCTGGGGTTTTTACAGCAGACACAGAAACAATTCAAACTGCGATATATTTATGAGAAATAGCCTTTAAAGGCTGCTTTAGTGTAACAGATAGGGTCAAATGTGCAGGCTTGGGATACCCTGCGGCCTGGTGTTTTTACAGCACACAAAAAAACTATTCAAACTGCAATATATTTTTGAGAAATAGCTTTTAAAAGCTGCCTTTCTGTAACAGATAGGGTCAAATGTGCAGGTTTGGGATACCCTGAGGCCTGTTTTTTACAGCACACACAAAAACAATTCAAACTGCAATATATTTCAAACTGCAATATATTTATGAGAAATAGCCCTTAAAAGCTGCTTTAGTGTAACAGATAGGGTCAAATGTGCAGGTTTGGGATACCCTGCGGCCTGGTGTTTTTACAGCACACACAAAAACAATTCACACTGCAATATATTTATGAGAAATAGCCTTTAAAAGCTGCTTTAGTGTAACAGATAGGGTCAAATGTACAGGTTTGGGATACCCTGCGGCCTGTTGTTTTTACAGCACACACAAAAACAATTCAAACTGCAATATATTTATGAGAAATAGCCTTTAAAAGCTGCTTTAGTGTAACAGATAGGGTCAAATGTGCTGGTTTGGGATACCCTGAGGCCTGTTTTTGACAGCACACACAAAAACAATTCAAACTGCAATATATTTATGAGAAATAGCCTTTAAAAGCTGCTTTAGTGTAACAGATAGGGTCAAATGTGCAGGTTTGGGATACCCTGTGGCCTGGTGTTTTTACAGCACACACAAAAACAATTCAAACTGCAATAAATTTCTGAGAAATAGCCTTTAAAAGCTGCTTTTGTGTAACAGATAGGGTCAAATGTGCAGGTTTGGGATACCCTGCGGCCTGGTGTTTTTACAGCACACACAAAAACAATTCAAACTGCGATATATTTATGAGAAATAGCCTTTAAAAGCTGCTTTAGTGTAACAGATAGGGTCAAATGTGCAGGTTTGGGATACCCTGCGGCCTGGTGTTTTTACAGCACACACAAAAACAATTCACACTGCAATATATTTATGAGAAATAGCCTTTAAAAGCTGCTTTAGTGTAACAGATAGGGTCAAATGTACAGGTTTGGGATACCCTGCGGCCTGTTGTTTTTACAGCACACACAAAAACAATTCAAACTGCGATATATTTATGAGAAATAGCCTTTAAAAGCTGCTTTAGTGTAACAGATAGGGTCAAATGTGCAGGTTTGGGATACCCTGAGGCCTGTTTTTGACAGCACACACAAAAACAATTCAAACTGCAATATATTTATGAGAAATAGCCTTTAAAAGCTGCTTTAGTGTAACAGATAGGGTCAAATGTGCAGGTTTGGGATACCCTGTGGCCTGGTGTTTTTACAGCACACACAAAAACAATTCAAACTGCAATACATTTCTGAGAAATAGCCTTTAAAAGCTGCTTTTGTGTAACAGATAGGGTCAAATGTGCAGGTTTGGGATACCCTGCGGCCTGGTGTTTTTACAGCACACACAAAAACAATTCAAACTGCGATATATTTATGAGAAATAGCCTTTAAAAGCTGCTTTAGTGTAACAGATAGGGTCAAATGTGCTGGTTTGGGATACCCTGAGGCCTTTTTTTTTACAGCACACACAAAAGCATTTCAAACTGCAATATATTTATGAGAAATAGCCTTTAAAAGCTGCTTTAGTGTAACAGATAGGGTCAAATGTGCAGGCTTGGGATACCCTGCGGCCTGGTGTTTTTACAGCACACAAAAAAACAATTCAAACTGCAATATATTTATGAGAAATAGTCTTTAAAAGCTGCTTTTGAGTAACAGATAGGGTCAAATGTGCAGGTTTGGGATACCCTGAGGCCTGTTTTTTACAGCACACACAAAAACAATTCAAACTGCAATATATTTCAAACTGCAATATATTTATGAGAAATAGCCTTTAAAAGCTGCTTTAGTGTAACAGACAGGGTCAAATGTGCAGGTTTGGGATACCCTGCGGCCTTGTGTTTTTACAGCACACACAAAAACAATTCAAACTGCAATATATTTATGAGAAATAGCCTTTAAAAGCTGCTTTAGTGTAACAGATAGGGTCAAATGTGCAGGTTTGGGATACCCTGCGGCCTTTTTTTTTTTACAGCACACACAAAAACAATTTAAACTGCAATATATTTATGAGAAATAGCCTTTAAAAGCTGCTTTAGTGTAACAGATAGGGTCAAATGTGCTGGTTTGGGATACCCTGAGGCCTGTTTTTTACAGCACACACAACAAAAACTATTCAAACTGCAATATATTTCAAAACTGCAATATATTTATGAGAAATAGCCTTTAAAAGCTGCTTTAGTGTAACAGATAGGGTCAAATGTGCAGGTTTGGGATACCCTGCGGCCTGGTGTTTTTACAGCACACACAAAAACAATTAAAACTGCAATATATTAATGAGAAATACCCCTCGATTCAAAGAGCAAAAGTTAATTGATTTCGTATCGAGAATCGTAAGTTTGGGTGGGTGTTTGTCATTTTTTCTTGTTTTTTTGCCCATTTCGTATTCGCACGATCGTTCGCGCATAGACGTATATGAACATACGCATTTCGTACGGAAATCGTATATTTTGCGTTAGTTCGTGTCTTTTTCCCGTCCAAATCGTATTATTTGCGTCAGATCCTATTTTTTACGTCATTCACATGGGCTTGCGACCAATTCAGAGAGCTGATTGCTAATTGTTTTGAAGCCCATTAAAGAGCTGCTTTACGAAATGTTTGCCGGCAGCTATTTGGCCTCGGGAGTAGGATGGAGAGGAGCGAGTTTGTGGCACATCAAGGGCTTATGCTTTTTGGCATTGAGTTGATCCAGATGTCTGAGAGCAGATTGCCCCTGCGTCGTCGCATGAACATCGATAGCATGAATGATGTTGAGCTGTTCGAGCTGACCAGGCTTAATCGCGCTTCCCTCCATAAATTATATAGTGAGCTGCGGCCATGGTTAGCCCGCACCACAAGGAAGGGGCATGCAATTTCAGGTATGACCAAGATGCTTGGCTGCCTGCAATTTTTGGCGAACGGCTCGTTCCAGAGGCTGGGTGCCCTCTCCGTGGGGATCTCACAGCCTACGCTGAGCCGCGCACTATCTAAATTTTTGGAAGGCATGGCTGCCATAACTCCAAAATATATTTATTTTCCGGATGATATGGCAGCCAGAAACGCCATTAAGCTTGGTTTTTATAATGTGGCCGACATGCCCAACGTAATTGGTGCTGTTGACTGCACACATGTGGCACTCGTACCTAGGGCAGCCGACGAGTATATATATAGGTATTTATATTTTGTTTTAGGTTATTATGTTGCCCAACGTGTAATGTAACCTGTTTTCCTTTGCGGCAGCATATTTTTTTTTGGCTCATTTGTGTACATGCCTTATTTAGGCTTTTCATTAGTAGTTTCCAATAGAGTGCAGACATGTTTTAAATTTTTGATCCTTTTTTCAATTATCAATTACCCTTTTTGTATGCTTTTGCCTTAAGGAATCGAAAAATGGGACACTCCCTTAATGTCCAGGCAGTGGTTGGGCCGGACATGCGTTTTCTGAGTGTCCTTGCCGGCTACCCAGGATCGTCGCACGACTCATATATACTCAGACGATGTGGGTTGTTTCGGAGATTTGAGTCAGGTGAATTTTCGGGTGCATGGCTGCTTGGTAAGTGTGTCCTATTTATTTGGTATTAAATTTCTGAATAATCTGTTATTTGTGGATATTTGTGTTTTTGTATTCTTTACATAAGCCTGAAACTGCATTTTAGTTGGGTCTTATTTTCGGAACTCAAAACCAAAATGCTTGCCTCACTTTGTCCTTCAGAATGTTTTCCCTTTAGTTAGGATGTCTGTAAGTTCCATGTCCCAAAATATATTGGTTGGGAGTTTATACCCAAGTATCTGTTAGTTTATGGTCCTTTTGTAGTATTGGTCTTTAAATGGCAAAGTGGACTTAAACTGCATACATTGTATTCTTTATATAAATGTTGAGTGCCCCTAGTTCCATGTCCCAAAATATATTGGTTGTGAGTTTATACCCAAGTATCTGTTAGTTTATGGTCCTTTTGTAGTATTGGTCTTTAAATGGCAAAGTGGACTTAAACTGCATACATTGTATTCTTTATATAAATGTTGAGTGCCCCTCAGCAGCATCCTAATTGTAACATGTCAGAAAACCAAAAATATATTAAAATTCTAACTACCCTTGCCCGTGCAGATGTTTTATCATTCTTTTGTATATTTAAGCGGCATTTTTATTTATGTACTACATTAGTGGCAATAGTTATTTTGCTAATGTGCCCTGGGTGTATTTTTACGCCCTTTACCTTACATCATTTGGATATATGTCAAATTCTTTGTGTTTGTTGTCTTGCCTTTTTAATGTTTATGAAATTTAATTGTCTTGTTAAGGTGATTCCGGGTACCTACTTCTCCCCTGGCTCATGACGCCTGTGCTGCGGCCCCAGGATGCCTCTCAGGAAGCGTACAACCGTGCGCACCGCAAGACCAGGGCTGTTGTGGAGAGGGCCTTTGGGCTGTTGAAGACCCGTTTTCGTTGTTTGGACCATACTGGGGGCGCCCTGCAATATGATCCCAAAAAAGTGATCGACATCATCATGGCATGTGCTGTTTTGCACAATTTTGCAATACTAGAACGTGTCCCACGTTATGTGGATAGTCTGCCCTCTACAGCCCTAGAGGATGATGGAGACAATTATGTTGGGCCACCCAGTGAGTCTGGACAATCAGTTAGAGCAAACTTGATATTGCAGCATTTTAGTTAATTTAATTTCGTTTTTCAACATTCTGTGTGTCTGTCTTAGCCTTTTTGTTCAATATGTTGTTTTGCCGTAATGTGGCATTACCTTAAATTAAAACATTTTTCCCTTAATTGTTGCCTAATGTATTTCATGTTGTTTACTTAGCTTGATATTTGCATTGTTACACCTCTTAAACCAAAAAGTATCTGGTTTAGCCCAAGCTGATTTAAAATGTGTTTCCACTAAAAACGCCACAAGTATTGTAATTGTGAAATTTGTTTTACTTTGTAGAATTAGAATTATTGTGCTTAACATAAAACATTCCACATACAACTGTGGTTAAAAAGGCATGATATAACAAAAAACAAATCGAGCACATCTACACCTGGAAGTGAGTGGCACAACCAAACAAGGACACCCAGTCCAAAGGCCAGCCTAGTCCAGTCATTAATATTGCCTGTGCCCAGGGATATTTGGGCATGGCCATAATGTCACACAAACATGTCTGCAAACAGGAGGAGCACAAACCAAATACATATTTAAAGCCATAAGTGGCCAGATACACTCCACATAGACCTATGGCATTGGCTAGTGGCCTTAATCATTACTCTAAGGAGCTATATGGGAGCAAATACAAAACACAACCTGCATGAGCAACACAAAATGGATTGTTTGAAACCTAAAAGGACAAGTAAATACAGTGGGGGGTAAGAGAAAAGATGTCCCACACAATCATGGCTTAATAGGGTGGCTGCCCATAATACCCAGGTGGAGGTCCGTGGGGATGGGACCTAGCCTGGGCCATGGCTGCATTGTGAATTTGAAACTGCTCCATAATGTTTCTCTGCATATTGGTCATCTCAGCCATGGCTGACTGGATGCCATTACTTGCAGTTACCATGTTGCTGTTGAGGGTACGCAACTCCGCGAGGATGCCCTGTAAGCTGTTATTGATGTTGACCATGTCGGCATGCCTTTCCTCACGCTCATTAACGAGCTGTGCCTCATACGAGTCCCTCTCTTGGGTCCATAATTGAAGCAGGGCACTCTGCCTCCCCTGGGAAATTGTGGGGCGGCGTAATGGAGTCCGCCGCACAATTACCCTGGCTCTTGGGCGTGCCCTGCCGCGTTGTGTCGTCCCCTCAACAGCAACAGGCATGCTTGGCAAATCCTCAGCAGCAGAGTGAACACTGGGGACTGTTGTGTCAGTCTCCCCATGTGCATGCGCAATGGATGGAGATTCACTCTGCTGCTGAGGATTGGCCAGAGAAACATTAGGGAGCAGTTCCAGATTGGGACCCAGGGGGAGGTCATCGGACGTGCCCTGCAGGGAGACATCAGCTTCCTCCATTTCCATGATCTCTTCCATGATTGTGCGGGTCTGTAGGGACATATAAAAAAAAAGGGTAAGTTGGCGTCCAAATTTGGGATTCCATCAGTTTAACACATGCTTAAGCACTTGGTAGTATTTATGGTACTAAATTAACTTACCGGAAATCTCGGATCTGGGCTCCTATGCTGTACGGACCTGGTAGGCATAAGCAACCTGGGGGGTGAGTTTACCCTTGCTGAGGGGTCATGCTGGGCTGAAGAAGAGAAAACAAAACAAGGTAAACACACACATAAGCATTGTTTTTTTAGTTACTAAAAAAAGCCACTATTTGTAATATTAAGCAACTCTACAGCAATGGGGACAATTGTTAAAATACACGCAATTTTAGATAGGTGCAATGGCTCGAGAAAACTGCTAACTGACCTCAGTTCAAAGTCAGGAAGTGTACCCAGTCAGCATACTACTTGCACAGCAACTATTTGGATTTTGACTACCATTCTCTAGGTCAGGGGTACTCAAACACTTCTTGTAAAGGTCCATTTAAAGGTATGTGGTGAGAGGTGAATGTCTGGGCATGGGGCTGTCGCAGGGGGTGTCTAGTTAGAAATAAACACACTGGGGGAGGGGCTGGAGATTGCCAAGTGCAAACTAATAAAGGCTGCTTGCCCTTGCTGGGCTGGATGGGGCAGAGCTGAGGGGACAGGGATTGGATGGCTAAAGGTGGGAGGTCAGGAATTGATGGTGATGGGATGGATGGAGCAAATATGTTAGAAATGTATGGGGCTTATGTGGGGGGGGGGGTGGCAGATGGTGGGACTGTGGCAGATGGGGCAGAGCTGGGGCAGCGGGACAGGATTGGACCAAGAGAAAGATGCACCAAGTTACTGTGTACCTTGCAATGCCACTTCCTGTGCAGTACTTCATATTGCAATGCTATGTTTCAGGGAGCCATGACATTGGGCAGGAGACCAACCACTACATCGCCGATCAAGGGGGCAGCTCTGAGCACGTCAACACAGAAGTAACTGAGTGCAGTGCTGTCTGGGCAGGGGTCCGGGAATCTGGTGCCAAGGTCCGCATTGGGACCCCGGGCCGCCAGTTGAGTCTCGTTGCTCTAGGTCAGATATGTTTGGGGGTGTGTCATTAAATTGTTACCTCAAACACAACTCACACAGCAAATAGCCAACACATCCCTAATGATGTGTGTTTTGTGATTGAGTCCAAATATATCACTTTTCAGGATAAACTTCGTTAGTTGACAAATATTTTTTGTTAATTGGTCTTTTACATAATGTATGTGGTCCTAAATGTGTGATTCACAGGGACCAAAACAGGACACAAACAGGCACAGTAGTGCGAGCCCAAGCAAGCCACACCATAGGGCCATACCGTCATCTTGGTACTAGTGACCTTTATATTTTTTAGCAAACAGGCAAACATGCAGATTAAGAGTACTCACCGTGGGTACGGGTCGGTGAGTCTGTGTCCCTTAGACCCGCATGGCCACCGACCGCGACCGGATGGAGAAGGCCCAGCACAATCTCCTCAGCAGGGGTAAACTCCAGTTTTGTAGGAAGGCCACCTCCAGTTTGCATGCTGAAAAGAGAAAATCGTTTGGTACTCAGAAAAGGTGCATACAGTACATCCTAATCCTTATATTTGGAGACATCATTTATTTACCTGTAATTATGCCTTTTAATTTCTTTTTGATGTACAGCATATTTGAGATCCGAGATTTTCTTTTGAATTTGTGGCACATCTTTCCTCTCTTCCCCCGCTGCATTTACTTGTCGTAGGATGGTTTCAAACAATTCCATCTTGCGCTGCTTCGTGGTGTGTTTTGATTTGCTCCCATAGAGCTTGTCATAGTATAATGTAAGGCCACTAGCCAATGCCATATTTTGGTCATGGGAGAATCTCCCACTCAACTGGCCGCGGCGCAATGTGCGGCCAGATGGTTGGCTTGGGTGCTCCTCCATGTGTGCAGACACATGTGGTGACATTATGGCCTGGGGCTGGGTAGGGGAATGGACGGATTGCTGGCTTCCCAATGACTGGACTGGACTGGCCAAGGGACTGGGTGTTCTTGCGTGGCTGGCCACCGAACTTCCAGGTGTAGATGTGGTCATGGTGGCCATTCTTTGGCCTCTTGGGGGGCTATGTTCCCGGCTGGTGCCAGGTCGGGGGCTATGTTCCCGGCTGGTGCCAGGTCGGGGGCTATGTTCCCGGCTGGTGCCAGGTCGGGGGCTATGTTCCCGGCTGGTGCCAGGTCGGGGGCTTCTGGCCCTGCTGCGTGGCCTGTATTGGCTTCTGGCCATGCTTCTTGGCCTGGACGGGCTTCTGGCCCTGCTTCTTGGCCTGGACGGGCTTCTGGCCCTGCTTCTGGGCCTGGATGGGGTTGTTGCCCTGCTGCGCGGCCTTGCTGGGGTTCTGGGCCTCCTGTCTCGGCTTTCTGTGGTTCTGGCCCTGCTGCGGGGCCTGTATGGGCTTCTGGCCCTGCTTCTGGGCCTTTCTGGGGTTCTGGCCCTGCTGCGGGGCCTGTATGGGCTTCTGGCCCTGCTTCTGGGCCTTTCTGGTGTTCTGGCCCTGCTTCTGGGCCTGGATGGGGTTGTTGCCCTGCTGCGCGGCCTTGCTGGTGTTCTGGCCCTGCTTCTGGGCCTGGATGGGGTTGTTGCCCTGCTGCGCGGCCTTGCTGGGGTTCTGGGCCTCCTGTGACTGCTTTCTGGGCTTCTGGCCCTGCTTCTGGGCCTGGACGGGCTTCTGGCCCTGGATGGGCTTCTGGCCCAGCTGCGTGGCCTAGATGGGCTTCTGGCCCTGCTGCGGGGCCTGGGTTGGCGAAGTGCCCTGCTGGAAACCATGGGCGGTGTGGGCTCCCTTGGGCGGCCTCTTCTGGGGGCAGAGGTGGTGGGTGCTGCTGTGGCCTGTTTTTTGGCCGCAGGGGCACGTGCCTTGGGGGCCCTTTTTTGGGTAAGGGAGGGTCCAGTGTCCCTTGGTGGGGCCGAGGTGGTACTCGCCTTCTTGGAGCGTAATTTCTTGCTTCCTTGCTGGGACCTGGTGGTTGGGCCCTCCGAGGTCTGGCTTGGCTGGGCGCGTTTTGCTGCAGGCTTTTTGGGTGCCATTTTCCACAAATGCTCAAAGAGAATGAGCTTTGGGTGCAGGGACCTTTAAATAATGAGCCCAGCGTGTGACGCCTATGCGCACGACTACGCGCTCGTACGGACGTACGTTCGAGCGGAACCAGGAAACCGCTGGGGTTTCACTTATCTGCTGCCTTGAAGAAGCATAAAGATGGCGCCCACTATCTTCACCCGTCAACAGGAAGAGATCCTCATGCTGGTAAGGGCCTGGCTCTGCGTTTTAAGCTAATACTCAATGATGGCCTAAATGTAAATGATGCGTTTGAAACTAGTTTTGGGTCTCTTAATGTTTAAGAACTGGCTCCTCACACTTCATCCTCAAGGGCCGAGCCTGGCCACGTTGTCACCTGTCTATGCTGATGTCCGAATTAGGGCAATTGCTCTGGCTTAGCACCAGTTAATAAACCTGTGGAGTAGCGGGGCTAGCTGTCAAACCTGGCCTGTCTCGGACCTTGATGCGGATGTTTGAGGAACACTGTTTGCCTAAGACCGCAAAACACAACGGCAAGCAACACACGTGGCCCAAAAGCCTAAGCATAAGCCGACATATTGGATGTTGAAACCATCCTAACATGCCATAGATGCAGGTGGTCTGATTTTTAATGTTGGCTATTATCTGTATGTACATGGTGTGTGAAACATATAACATAAGACCAGACTCTCATTCACAGTCAACGTCCGCTTTAAGGCACTCCCCAAAAATGGCTGCCACTCTAAATGTGTGTGTTAATTAGAGATGAGCGAACTTTTGAAAAATTCGATTCGACTGATTCGCCGAATTTTCCGACAAAAATCATTTCGACCCGAATAAATTCGCGACGAATCGCTATTAAAAACGGCTATTTCTGAGCCTCCTAGAGCCTCAATAGGGTTGTAAACCATTCTGCCTTGCTGTAACACGCACAGGATGCGTGCTGGGTTAGTTAAATAATACTTTGAAGAAATATCACATGCAGATCAGAGGCATCGCTAATAGAATCGCAGAGCGGCACAATTGAATTCAAGAGAGTTGAAGTGGCATCACTATGAGGGGCAGGAGCCCAAACATTGCTTTAAAGAGACACTGGAGTTGGCTTCAGGAGCCCAAAAATTGGATGAATCACACCCTGGAGTTGGCAGCAGCAGCAGCAGCAGGAGCCCAAAAATTGGATGAATCACACCCTGGAGTTGGCAGCAGCAGCAGCAGGAGCCCAAATATTACTTTAAAGAGACCCTGGGGTTGGCTTCAGGAGCCCAAAAATTGGATGAATCACACCCTGGAGTTGGCAGCAGCAGCAGCAGGAGCCCAAATATTACTTTAAAGAGACACTGGAGTTGGCTTCAGTAGCCCAAAAATTGGATGAATCACACCCTGGAGTTGGCAGCAGCAGCAGGAGCCCAAATATTACTTTAAAGAGACCCTGGGGTTGGCCTCAGGAGCCCAAAAATTGGATGAATCACACCCTGGAGTTGGCAGCAGCAGGAGCCCAAACATTACTTTAAAGAGACCCTGGGGTTGGCCTCAGGAGCCCAAAAATTGGATGAATCACACCCTGGAGTTGGCAGCAGCAGCAGCAGGAGCCCAAATATTACTTTAAAGAGACACTGGAGTTGGCTTCAGTAGCCCAAAAATTGGATGAATCACACCCTGGAGTTGGCAGCAGCAGCAGGAGCCCAAATATTACTTTAAAGAGACCCTGGGGTTGGCCTCAGGAGCCCAAAAATTGGATGAATCACACCCTGGAGTTGGCAGCAGCAGCAGCAGGAGCCCAAATATTACTTTAAAGAGACACTGGGGTTGGCTTCAGGAGCCCAAAAATTGGATGAATCACACCCTGGAGTTGCAAGCAGCAGCAGGAGCCCAAACATTACTTTAAACAGACCCTGGGGTTGGCCTCAGGAGCCCAAAAATTGGATGAATCACACCCTGGAGTTGGCAGCAGCAGGAGCCCAAACATTACTTTAAAGAGACCCTGGGGTTGGCCTCAGGAGCCCAAAAATTGGATGAATCACACCCTGGAGTTGGCAGCAGCAGCAGCAGGAGCCCAAATATTACTTTAAAGAGACACTGGAGTTGGCTTCAGTAGCCCAAAAATTGGATGAATCACACCCTGGAGTTGGCAGCAGCAGCAGCAGGAGCCCAAACATTACTTTAAACAGACCCTGGGGTTGGCCTCAGGAGCCCAAAAATTGGATGAATCACACCCTGGAGTTGGCAGCAGCAGCAGCAGGAGCCCAAACATTACTTTAAACAGACCCTGGGGTTGGCCTCAGGAGCCCAAAAATTGGATGAATCACACCCTGGAGTTGCAAGCAGCAGCAGGAGCCCAAACATTACTTTAAACAGACCCTGGGGTTGGCCTCAGGAGCCCAAAAATTGGATGAATCACACCCTGGAGTTGGCAGCAGCAGCAGCAGGAGCCCAAATATTACTTTAAAGAGACACTGGGGTTGGCTTCAGGAGCCCAAAAATTGGATGAATCACACCCTGGAGTTGGCAGCAGCAGCAGCAGGAGCCCAAATATTACTTTAAAGAGACACTGGAGTTGGCTTCAGTAGCCCAAAAATTGGATGAATCACACCCTGGAGTTGGCAGCAGCAGCAGCAGGAGCCCAAACATTACTTTAAACAGACCCTGGGGTTGGCCTCAGGAGCCCAAAAATTGGATGAATCACACCCTGGAGTTGGCAGCAGCAGCAGCAGGAGCCCAAATATTACTTTAAAGAGACACTGGAGTTGGCTTCAGTAGCCCAAAAATTGGATGAATCACACCCTGGAGTTGGCAGCAGCAGCAGGAGCCCAAATATTACTTTAAAGAGACCCTGGGGTTGGCCTCAGGAGCCCAAAAATTGGATGAATCACACCCTGGAGTTGGCAGCAGCAGGAGCCCAAACATTACTTTAAAGAGACCCTGGGGTTGGCCTCAGGAGCCCAAAAATTGGATGAATCACACCCTGGAGTTGGCAGCAGCAGCAGCAGGAGCCCAAATATTACTTTAAAGAGACACTGGAGTTGGCTTCAGTAGCCCAAAAATTGGATGAATCACACCCTGGAGTTGGCAGCAGCAGCAGGAGCCCAAATATTACTTTAAAGAGACCCTGGGGTTGGCCTCAGGAGCCCAAAAATTGGATGAATCACACCCTGGAGTTGGCAGCAGCAGCAGCAGGAGCCCAAATATTACTTTAAAGAGACACTGGGGTTGGCTTCAGGAGCCCAAAAATTGGATGAATCACACCCTGGAGTTGCAAGCAGCAGCAGGAGCCCAAACATTACTTTAAACAGACCCTGGGGTTGGCCTCAGGAGCCCAAAAATTGGATGAATCACACCCTGGAGTTGGCAGCAGCAGGAGCCCAAACATTACTTTAAAGAGACCCTGGGGTTGGCCTCAGGAGCCCAAAAATTGGATGAATCACACCCTGGAGTTGGCAGCAGCAGCAGCAGGAGCCCAAATATTACTTTAAAGAGACACTGGAGTTGGCTTCAGTAGCCCAAAAATTGGATGAATCACACCCTGGAGTTGGCAGCAGCAGCAGCAGGAGCCCAAACATTACTTTAAACAGACCCTGGGGTTGGCCTCAGGAGCCCAAAAATTGGATGAATCACACCCTGGAGTTGGCAGCAGCAGCAGCAGGAGCCCAAACATTACTTTAAACAGACCCTGGGGTTGGCCTCAGGAGCCCAAAAATTGGATGAATCACACCCTGGAGTTGCAAGCAGCAGCAGGAGCCCAAACATTACTTTAAACAGACCCTGGGGTTGGCCTCAGGAGCCCAAAAATTGGATAAATCACACCCTGGAGTTGGCAGCAGCAGCAGCAGGAGCCCAAATATTACTTTAAAGAGACACTGGGGTTGGCTTCAGGAGCCCAAAAATTGGATGAATCACACCCTGGAGTTGGCAGCAGCAGCAGGAGCCCAAATATTACTTTAAAGAGACACTGGAGTTGGCTTCAGTAGCCCAAACATTGGATGAATCACACCCTGGAGTTGGCAGCAGCAGGAGCCCAAACATTACTTTAAACAGACCCTGGGGTTGGCCTCAGGAGCCCAAAAATTGGATGAATCACACCCTGGAGTTGGCAGCAGCAGCAGCAGCAGGAGCCCAAACATTACTTTAAACAGACCCTGGGGTTGGCCTCAGGAGCCCAAAAATTGGATGAATCACACCCTGGAGTTGCAAGCAGCAGCAGGAGCCCAAACATTACTTTAAACAGACCCTGGGGTTGGCTTCAGGAGCCCAAAAATTGGATGAATCACACCCTGTGGAGAGTCATGTGGAGAAAAAGTAGCTTAGTTAGTAATATCTACATAAAATTATGAATAAACAAATGCAAAAGTTTGCCAAAGTGAAGTTTTGTTTGAGGGTGTGTTTCCACCTTTTAATTAAATCAGAAACAAGAAGGTATCATTGCCTCTGACTAATTAGCCCTCAAAAATTCTTGGAATTTTTAATCTGGAATCATGTCTGATCCGTCTTATCCGAAGAATATTAATAAAAAGTAAGAGTAACGTAAAGGATTTTTTATCAATACTTACTTGTGGTCCGATGCGGAGGAATGTCTGTAACTGGAGAGCAGCGCCTTAAATCTGTTTTGCACGATCCATCTTTCTTGGTCTGGCCCCGTCATCAATCTACTGGAATACATCAGGCATTGTTGGGAGGAAAGCTTGGCTGATCCATGCGCCATTCATTTCCACGCAGGGCAGTCTCTGGAAAAAAAAAGTCTGTATAAACCAGGGTCTTTTTCATATAAAAACAAATGGTTATTCTTGCTTTTCAACCATATGTTCCACAGCTTTACCAGTCATTGTGTCAGCCAATGAAGCAACTTTGTCTCGAAGTGCTGCAAAAGCAGTCCACTGCATCACAAGTGGCATCTGACACCCCCAGTCAACTGTCTGTCTGTTATGCTTTGGGTTCAGCTCCACTATCCATTGATCTGATATCCAAGATCTGATAATCATAAAATTCAGCAGCTACTGCCCAGCCAAGAAGTGGAGGAGACACTCGCCTCTTCTTCCACTATCCGGCAATTAGTGATGAGGAGAGTGTCGTGGGAGGAGGTGTTGCAAGCCGAGGTAGTGGAAGAGGGTCCCTGGAGTCTGTGGCGGTGGCGGCGGCAGCAGCAGCGAATTATTGCGGACTGTTGGTAGGAAAAATCAGCTACTCAGCGATGTGGCAGTGTTCCATGCAGCATCCTGTGGAGAAAAAGTAGGTTAGTTAGTGTATATACATAAAATTATGAATAGACAAATGCAATAGTATTGCGATAGTGAAGTTTTGTTTGAGGGTGTGTTTCCACCTTGCAATTAAATCAGAAACAACTAGCTATCATTTGCCTCTGAATAATTAGCCCTCAAAAATTCTTGGAATTTTTAATCTTGATGTCTGAGGGATTTCTCCTCTCAGACAGCGTCACCATAAGTCCAGCCTGCTGCATTACCCAGTGGTGGACCTTTCAGAGAACTGATGGCTTGTGCCGAGCCGAGGTGGAGAGTCACATGGCATGGTTGTTGAACAGAAGGTGGGCCAGTCCTTTAGCCTGTCAGTGTGTACCAAAGTGCACAGTGTTGTCTACGCCTGGAGCTGTAACTATAGACTCATGGTGGACAATATATATCCTTTTAGGCCCCCTTGGTGATTGTGGTTTCACGCTGTTCTTCACATGGTTTTCCTTGACCATCAGAGTCACACATGGGAGGAACTACTAAAAATGAGAACTCAATCCATGAAAGCATTGCTTAATCCACGAAAACTGCAAATTTGGACCCATGGCGACTGACACTTGGAAGAACATCTTGTTTGCGCTGCGACAAGGAAGCCAGAGTCATGCGTCCTGACATGGCACACGTGTTCAGTCTAGTTTTGAAGTCTTGCCCCCACCTGAAAGACATCCGAACAACAGGAAAGAAAGTTAGCATGCACTTCTGGCACTCCTACACCACCAAGCACAACCTTATTGAGCCTCAGCGTCACAACGGTGTACCCCACCATAGTCTGATTTGCGATGTTTCCACCCGTTGGAATTCCACCCTCCATATGCAGGATCCACTATAGCAGTGGTCCCCAACCCTGTCCTCAAGGCCCACCAACAGGCCAGGCTTTGCAGATCTCCACAAAGATGCTCAGGTGGAGTAATTAGTGCAGCTGCAGAGCAATAGAGCTGGCTATTTGGAGATCCAAAAAACATGACATGTTGGTGGGCCTTGAGGACAGGGTTGAGGACCACTGCACTATAGGAACAGAGAAAAGCCATCACGGATTTCTGGATGATCCAAACGGATAGGGGGACACCCCTGTGTAAATTCAATGTAAACCATTGGCAGCTCATACGTGACACCGACCGTTTGCTCAGGCCCTTTGAGGAAGCTACGTTATTAGTCAGTTGCCAGGACTATGAGATGAACGATGAGATTCCACTGCTTCATGTACTACAACACATGTTGGAAAGCATGGCTGGTCAGGGCACTGGAGACATGGCACATACATTTCACAGCCACATGAAGCCTGTGGGGGCTGAAGTGGAGGAGGAGGAGGGGGTGGGGCACAGCAAACCACAGTTTAGGTTTCACAAAATGACCATTTTATCTAGTCATCTGACAGGAGAGGAGGAGCAGGAGCAGCCACAGGAGCTAGAGGGTTGTGAGTAAGGCGAGACAGAGGACCCAGACACACCATGGCAGTTTACAGTGGAGATGGAGACAGGTAGTCCCTCCGAGTCACTTGCACAAATGGCACGATGCATGCTCACATGCATGCGTACTAGTGAGCGCAGAATTGTCTCCATTTGTCAGCGGGAAGACTTCTGGCTCTCCAACTTATTGGACCCTCGCTTCCGGCACAAAATGGGGGCATTTTTTACGCCCACTGAGAGGGAGGACAAACTGACCTACTACAGAGACATCCCACGTAGTCAGTTGGGCGATGTCTATCTGCGCCATGGCCCATACTCCCGCAGGTCTGACTCGGGGGGAAGTCTGCGATCACCTTCCACTGCCATGGCTGCTGGGGGGGTGGAAGGAGCAGCAGCAGCAGCTCCATCAGCAGCAGCCTCAGTCTTCAGTCGCTAGTGAGTAGCTTTCTACACCCGCATAGTGAGTCTACTCATGAGCAGCAGGAAGACCTGGAGCTGGACCTCAAACAGCAGGTCATGTCATACCTTGACATGACCATGCCAACACACCTTCAAGATCCACTGGATTTGCTGGGAAGCCAAACTTGACTTGTGCCCGCAACTAGCAGAGTTTGCCCTGGAAAAGCTGTACTGGCCGGACAGTAGTTGATTTAGATGGCAACTGGGCTGCTCTATATAACGAAGCAAAATGGCAAATTTACCTCACTATATAAGCTATTGCCCCTCAGATTTACACAGGGGCTGCTCTATATTATGCTGCAAAATGGCAAATTAACCTCACAATATAAGCTATTGCAGCTCTATATAAATAAAAATAAATAAATAAAAAAAGGGCCTGTAGAAGCTTATTTAGTATAACAGATAGGGTGACATGTGCTGGTTTGGGATGCCCATATGGGCTAGTGTTTTGGCAGCAGTACAAAAACCAATGCAAAATGCAATAGCTTAATAAAGCTGATGCTGATCAACGCTTATTTAGTATAACAGATGGGGTGCAACATGCAGGTTTGGGATGCCCTGCGGCCTGGTGTATTTAAAGCAGACCAAAACCAATTCAAAATGCAATAACTTAATAAAGCTGAGGCTGTAGATGCTTATTTAGTATAAACAGGTAGGGTGCAAGGTGCAGCTTTGGGGTGCCCTGCGGCCTGGTTAAATGAAAGCAGTCAAAAAGGAAGTGCAAACTGAAGTAGCTTAATGAAGCTGATGCTGATCAACGCTTATGTTGTATACCAGATAGGGTGCAAGGTGCAGCTTTGGGGTGCCCTGCGGCCTGGTTTATTAAAATCAGTCAAAAACAAGTGCAAACTGAAGTAGCCTGATCAACGCTTATGTTGTATAACAGATAGGTTTAAAATAGCATGTGCCTTGGGATGCCCGTGTGGCCTGTTATATTTCAAGCTGAACAAAAAGTAACAATAATCCAAGTATGAGACATCATTTTGACCTTCTTCACAGCGCCATACTTTGAAAAAAAAAAATTAATTTCATGCCGATCAATCCAAAGGTCAATGCCCCTAACAAAAATAGTGTTCGGCATAAGTTTTCCTTCTGGAAGGACGTAACCTTTAGTTTACATGGTTGGGGTAGGTTATCTTACAAATTGGGATACCCCAGGCAGCAGTGTCATTGAAAGAGACAGATTGTAATGCAGGCCATACGCAAGCAGAGAAACTCAGGCTGCAACAGGCCTATTTAGTTTACATGGTTGGGGTAGGTTATCTTACAAATTGGGATACCCCACTGTATATGAAACCGAATATAAATGCACACCCAAAAGTGGACACTCAGCCTCCAAGAGGCCTGCTTAGTTTAAATAAGAGAGCTGCTTAGTATGGTAGGTAGGTTATGTTATGTTACAGAATGGGATGCCCCAAGCAGACTTGAGATCAGTATATATGCACACAGCAGCAGTGTGTTAGCAGGCTCATACAGGCCAAATTTCTTTAAATAACTGTGCAGCTTACAGTTAATGCAGAGGCTAATGGTATGTTACAGAATGGGATGCCCCAAGCAGACTTGAGATCAGTATATATGCACACAGCAGCAGTGTGTTAGCAGGCTCATACAGGCCAAATTTCTTTAAATAAATGTGCAGCTTACAGTAAATGCAGAGGCTAATGGTATGTTACAGAATGGGATGCCCCAAAGCTGACTTGAGATCAGTATATATGCACACAGCAGCAGTGTGTTAGCAGGCTCATACAGGCCAAATTTCTTTAAATAACTGTGCAGCTTACAGTTAATGCAGAGGCTAATGGTATGTTACAGAATGGGATGCCCCAAGCAGACTTGAGATCAGTATATATGCACACAGCAGCAGTGTGTTAGCAGGCTCATACAGGCCAAATTTCTTTAAATAACTGTGCAGCTTACAGTTAATGCAGAGGCTAATGGTATGTTACAGAATGGGATGCCCCAAGCAGACTTGAGATCAGTATATATGCACACAGCAGCAGTGTGTTAGCAGGCTCATACAGGCCAAATTTCTTTAAATAAATGTGCAGCTTACAGTAAATGCAGAGGCTAATGGTATGTTACAGAATGGGATGCCCCAAGCAGACTTGAGATCAGTATATATGCACACAGCAGCAGTGTGTTAGCAGGCTCATACAGGCCAAATTTCTTTAAATAAATGTGCAGCTTACAGTAAATGCAGAGGCTAATGGTATGTTACAGAATGGGATGCCCCAAAGCTGACTTGAGATCAGTATATATGCACACAGCAGCAGTGTGTTAGCAGGCTCATACAGGCCAAATTCTTTAAATAACTGTGCAGCTTACAGTTAATGCAGAGGCTAATGGTATGTTACAGAATGGGATGCCCCAAGCAGACTTGAGATCAGTATATATGCACACAGCAGCAGTGTGTTAGCAGGCTCATACAGGCCAAATTTCTTTAAATAAATGTGCAGCTTACAGTAAATGCAGAGGCTAATGGTATGTTACAGAATGGGATGCCCCAAAGCTGACTTGAGATCAGTATATATGCACACAGCAGCAGTGTGTTAGCAGGCTCATACAGGCCAAATTTCTTTAAATAACTGTGCAGCTTACAGTTAATGCAGAGGCTAATGGTATGTTACAGAATGGGATGCCCCAAGCAGACTTGAGATCAGTATATATGCACACAGCAGCAGTGTGTTAGCAGGCTCATACAGGCCAAATTTCTTTAAATAACTATGCAGCTTACAGTTAATGCAGAGGCTAATGGTATGTTACAGAATGGGATGCCCCAAGCAGACTTGAGATCAGTATATATGCACACAGCAGCAGTGTGTTAGCAGGCTCATACAGGCCAAATTTCTTTAAATAAATGTGCAGCTTACAGTAAATGCAGAGGCTAATGGTATGTTACAGAATGGGATGCCCCAAAGCTGACTTGAGATCAGTATATATGCACACAGCAGCAGTGTGTTAGCAGGCTCATACAGGCCAAATTTCTTTAAATAACTGTGCAGCTTACAGTTAATGCAGAGGCTAATGGTATGTTACAGAATGGGATGTCCCAAAAACCAGAGAGCACCTGGCAGGCAGCAGTAAGACTATGCACAGCAAAAGTGTCTTTATCATGCCTAATTTCAATTAGAATAGGTGCAAATGGTTAGGTTCTTAAATAGAGGCTGGTGTAGTCACAGAATGGGATGCCCTAAAAACCAGCAGTAAGTACACCTGGCAGGGACAAGTAGTGCTATGCCCAGCAAAAGTGTCTTTATCAGGCTAATTTCAAATATGATAAGAGCAAATGCTTATATGGTCTTAAACAGAGGCTGCTGTAGTCACAGAATGGGATGCCCCAAATAGGAGTGCACCTGGCAGGGTCCAGTAGTGCTATGCCCAGCAAAAGTGTCTTTATCAGGCCTAATTTCAAATATGATAAGAGCAAATGCTTATATGGTCTTAAACAGAGGCTGCTGTAGTCACAGAATGGGATGCCCCAAATAGGAGTGCACCTGGCAGGGTCCAGTAGTGCTATGCCCAGCAAAAGTGTCTTTATCAGGCTAATTTCAAATATAATAAGAGCAAATGGTTATATGGTCTTAAACAGAGGCTGCTGTAGTCACAGAATGGGATGCCCTGGCAGGGACAAGTAGTGCTATGCCCAGCAAAAGTGTCTTTATCAGGCCTAATTTCAAATATGATAAGAGCAAATGCTTATATGGTCTTAAACAGAGGCTGCTTTAGTCACAGAATGGGATGCCCCAACAGGAATGGACCTGGCAGGGTCCAGTAGTGCTTTGCCCAGCAAAAGTGTCTTTATCAGGCCTAATTTCAAATATGATAAGTGAAAATGGTTATACGGTCTTAAACAGAGGCTGCTGTAGTCACAGAATGGGATGCCATGGCAGGGACAAGTAGTGCTATGCACAGCAAAAGTGTCTTTATCAGGCTAATTTCAAATATGATAAGAGCAAATGCTTATATGGTCTTAAACAGAGGCTGCTTTAGTCACAGAATGGGATGCCATGGCAGGGACAAGTTGTGCTATGCCCAGCAAAAGTGTCTTTATCAGGCCTAATTTCAAATATGATAAGAGCAAATGCTTATATGGTCTTAAACAGAGGCTGCTGTAGTCACAGAATGGGATGCCCCAAATAGGAGTGCACCTGGCAGGGTCCAGTAGTGCTATGCCCAGCAAAAGTGTCTTTATCAGGCCTAATTTCAAATATGATAAGAGCAAATGCTTATATGGTCTTAAACAGAGGCTGCTGTAGTCACAGAATGGGATGCCCCAAATAGGAGTGCACCTGGCAGGGTCCAGTAGTGCTTTGCCCAGCAAAAGTGTCTTTATCAGGCCTAATTTCAAATATGATAAGAGCAAATGCTTATATGGTCTTAAACAGAGGCTGTCGTAGTCACAGAATGGGATGCCCCAAATAGGAGTGCACCTGGCAGGGTCCAGTAGTGCTTTGCCCAGCAAAAGTGTCTTTATCAGGCCTAATTTCAAATATGATAAGAGCAAATGCTTATATGGTCTTAAACAGAGGCTGCTGTAGTCACAGAATGGGATGCCCCAAATAGGAGTGCACCTGGCAGGGTCCAGTAGTGCTTTGCCCAGCAAAAGTGTCTTTATCAGGCCTAATTTCAAATATGATAAGAGCAAATGCTTATATGGTCTTAAACAGAGGCTGCTGTAGTCACAGAATGGGATGCCCCAAATAGGAGTGCACCTGGCAGGGTCCAGTAGTGCTATGCCCAGCAAAAGTGTCTTTATCAGGCCTAATTTCAATATGATAAGAGCAAATGCTTATATGGTCTTAAACAGAGGCTGCTGTAGTCACAGAATGGGATGCCCCAAATAGGAGTGCACCTGGCAGGGTCCAGTAGTGCTATGCCCAGCAAAAGTGTCTTTATCAGGCCTAATTTCAAATATGATAAGAGCAAATGCTTATATGGTCTTAAACAGAGGCTGCTGTAGTCACAGAATGGGATGCCCCAAATAGGAGTGCACCTGGCAGGGTCCAGTAGTGCTTTGCCCAGCAAAAGTGTCTTTATCAGGCCTAATTTCAAATATGATAAGAGCAAATGCTTATATGGTCTTAAACAGAGGCTGCTGTAGTCACAGAATGGGATGCCCCAAATAGGAGTGCACCTGGCAGGGTCCAGTAGTGCTATGCCCAGCAAAAGTGTCTTTATCAGGCCTAATTTCAAATATGATAAGAGCAAATGCTTATATGGTCTTAAACAGAGGCTGCTGTAGTCACAGAATGGGATGCCCCAAATAGGAGTGCACCTGGCAGGGTCCAGTAGTGCTTTGCCCAGCAAAAGTGTCTTTATCAGGCCTAATTTCAAATATGATAAGAGCAAATGCTTATATGGTCTTAAACAGAGGCTGCTGTAGTCACAGAATGGGATGCCCCAAATAGGAGTGCACCTGGCAGGGTCCAGTAGTGCTTTGCCCAGCAAAAGTGTCTTTATCAGGCCTAATTTCAAATATGATAAGAGCAAATGCTTATATGGTCTTAAACAGAGGCTGCTGTAGTCACAGAATGGGATGCCCCAAATAGGAGTGCACCTGGCAGGGTCCAGTAGTGCTATGCCCAGCAAAAGTGTCTTTATCAGGCCTAATTTCAAATATGATAAGTGAAAATGGTTATACGGTCTTAAACAGAGGCTGCTGTAGTCACAGAATGGGATGCCCCAAATAGGAGTGCACCTGGCAGGGTCCAGTAGTGCTTTGCCCAGCAAAAGTGTCTTTATCAGGCCTAATTTCAAATATGATAAGAGCAAATGCTTATATGGTCTTAAACAGAGGCTGCTGTAGTCACAGAATGGGATGCCCCAAATAGGAGTGCACCTGTCAGGGTCCAGTAGTGCTATGCCCAGCAAAAGTGTCTTTATCAGGCCTAATTTCAAATATGATAAGAGCAAATGCTTATATGGTCTTAAACAGAGGCTGCTGTAGTCACAGAATGGGATGCCCCAAATAGGAGTGCACCTGGCAGGGGTCCAGTAGTGCTTTGCCCAGCAAAAGTGTCTTTATCAGGCCTAATTTCAAATATGATAAGAGCAAATGCTTATATGGTCTTAAACAGAGGCTGCTGTAGTCACAGAATGGGATGCCCCAAATAGGAGTGCACCTGGCAGGGTCCAGTAGTGCTATGCCCAGCAAAAGTGTCTTTATCAGGCCTAATTTCAAATATGATAAGAGCAAATGCTTATATGGTCTTAAACAGAGGCTGCTGTAGTCACAGAATGGGATGCCCCAAATAGGAGTGCACCTGGCAGGGTCCAGTAGTGCTTTGCCCAGCAAAAGTGTCTTTATCAGGCCTAATTTCAAATATGATAAGAGCAAATGCTTATATGGTCTTAAACAGAGGCTGCTGTAGTCACAGAATGGGATGCCCCAAATAGGAGTGCACCTGGCAGGGTCCAGTAGTGCTATGCCCAGCAAAAGTGTCTTTATCAGGCCTAATTTCAAATATGATAAGAGCAAATGCTTATATGGTCTTAAACAGAGGCTGCTGTAGTCACAGAATGGGATGCCCCAAATAGGAGTGCACCTGGCAGGGTCCAGTAGTGCTTTGCCCAGCAAAAGTGTCTTTATCAGGCCTAATTTCAAATATGATAAGAGCAAATGCTTATATGGTCTTAAACAGAGGCTGCTGTAGTCACAGAATGGGATGCCCCAAATAGGAGTGCACCTGGCAGGGTCCAGTAGTGCTATGCCCAACAAAAGTGTCTTTATCAGGCCTAATTTCAAATATGATAAGAGCAAATGCTTATATGGTCTTAAACAGAGGCTGCTGTAGTCACAGAATGGGATGCCCCAAATAGGAGTGCACCTGGCAGGGTCCAGTAGTGCTTTGCCCAGCAAAAGTGTCTTTATCAGGCCTAATTTCAAATATGATAAGAGCAAATGCTTATATGGTCTTAAACAGAGGCTGCTGTAGTCACAGAATGGGATGCCCCAAATAGGAGTGCACCTGGCAGGGTCCAGTAGTGCTTTGCCCAGCAAAAGTGTCTTTATCAGGCCTAATTTCAAATATGATAAGAGCAAATGCTTATATGGTCTTAAACAGAGGCTGCTGTAGTCACAGAATGGGATGCCCCAAATAGGAGTGCACCTGGCAGGGTCCAGTAGTGCTATGCCCAGCAAAAGTGTCTTTATCAGGCCTAATTTCAAATATGATAAGAGCAAATGCTTATATGGTCTTAAACAGAGGCTGCTGTAGTCACAGAATGGGATGCCCCAAATAGGAGTGCACCTGGCAGGGTCCAGTAGTGCTTTGCCCAGCAAAAGTGTCTTTATCAGGCCTAATTTCAAATATGATAAGAGCAAATGCTTATATGGTCTTAAACAGAGGCTGCTGTAGTCACAGAATGGGATGCCCCAAATAGGAGTGCACCTGGCAGGGTCCAGTAGTGCTATGCCCAGCAAAAGTGTCTTTATCAGGCCTAATTTCAAATATGATAAGAGCAAATGCTTATATGGTCTTAAACAGAGGCTGCTGTAGTCACAGAATGGGATGCCCCAAATAGGAGTGCACCTGGCAGGGTCCAGTAGTGCTATGCCCAGCAAAAGTGTCTTTATCAGGCCTAATTTCAAATATGATAAGAGCAAATGCTTATATGGTCTTAAACAGAGGCTGCTGTAGTCACAGAATGGGATGCCCCAAATAGGAGTGCACCTGGCAGGGTCCAGTAGTGCTTTGCCCAGCAAAAGTGTCTTTATCAGGCCTAATTTCAAATATGATAAGAGCAAATGCTTATATGGTCTTAAACAGAGGCTGCTGTAGTCACAGAATGGGATGCCCCAAATAGGAGTGCACCTGGCAGGGTCCAGTAGTGCTTTGCCCAGCAAAAGTGTCTTTATCAGGCCTAATTTCAAATATGATAAGAGCAAATGCTTATATGGTCTTAAACAGAGGCTGCTGTAGTCACAGAATGGGATGCCCCAAATAGGAGTGCACCTGGCAGGGTCCAGTAGTGCTTTGCCCAGCAAAAGTGTCTTTATCAGGCCTAATTTCAAATATGATAAGAGCAAATGCTTATATGGTCTTAAACAGAGGCTGCTGTAGTCACAGAATGGGATGCCCCAAATAGGAGTGCACCTGGCAGGGTCCAGTAGTGCTTTGCCCAGCAAAAGTGTCTTTATCAGGCCTAATTTCAAATATGATAAGAGCAAATGCTTATATGGTCTTAAACAGAGGCTGCTGTAGTCACAGAATGGGATGCCCCAAATAGGAGTGCACCTGGCAGGGTCCAGTAGTGCTTTGCCCAGCAAAAGTGTCTTTATCAGGCCTAATTTCAAATATGATAAGAGCAAATGCTTATATGGTCTTAAACAGAGGCTGCTGTAGTCACAGAATGGGATGCCCCAAATAGGAGTGCACCTGGCAGGGTCCAGTAGTGCTTTGCCCAGCAAAAGTGTCTTTATCAGGCCTAATTTCAAATATGATAAGAGCAAATGCTTATATGGTCTTAAACAGAGGCTGCTGTAGTCACAGAATGGGATGCCCCAAATAGGAGTGCACCTGGCAGGGTCCAGTAGTGCTATGCCCAGCAAAAGTGTCTTTATCAGGCCTAATTTCAAATATGATAAGAGCAAATGCTTATATGGTCTTAAACAGAGGCTGCTGTAGTCACAGAATGGGATGCCCCAAATAGGAGTGCACCTGGCAGGGTCCAGTAGTGCTTTGCCCAGCAAAAGTGTCTTTATCAGGCCTAATTTCAAATATGATAAGAGCAAATGCTTATATGGTCTTAAACAGAGGCTGCTGTAGTCACAGAATGGGATGCCCCAAATAGGAGTGCACCTGCAGGGTCCAGTAGTGCTATGCCCAGCAAAAGTGTCTTTATCAGGCCTAATTTCAAATATGATAAGAGCAAATGCTTATATGGTCTTAAACAGAGGCTGCTGTAGTCACAGAATGGGATGCCCCAAATAGGAGTGCACCTGGCAGGGTCCAGTAGTGCTTTGCCCAGCAAAAGTGTCTTTATCAGGCCTAATTTCAAATATGATAAGAGCAAATGCTTATATGGTCTTAAACAGAGGCTGCTGTAGTCACAGAATGGGATGCCCCAAATAGGAGTGCACCTGGCAGGGTCCAGTAGTGCTATGCCCAGCAAAAGTGTCTTTATCAGGCCTAATTTCAAATATGATAAGAGCAAATGCTTATATGGTCTTAAACAGAGGCTGCTGTAGTCACAGAATGGGATGCCCCAAATAGGAGTGCACCTGGCAGGGTCCAGTAGTGCTTTGCCCAGCAAAAGTGTCTTTATCAGGCCTAATTTCAAATATGATAAGAGCAAATGCTTATATGGTCTTAAACAGAGGCTGCTGTAGTCACAGAATGGGATGCCCCAAATAGGAGTGCACCTGGCAGGGTCCAGTAGTGCTATGCCCAGCAAAAGTGTCTTTATCAGGCCTAATTTCAAATATGATAAGAGCAAATGCTTATATGGTCTTAAACAGAGGCTGCTGTAGTCACAGAATGGGATGCCCCAAATAGGAGTGCACCTGGCAGGGTCCAGTAGTGCTTTGCCCAGCAAAAGTGTCTTTATCAGGCCTAATTTCAAATATGATAAGAGCAAATGCTTATATGGTCTTAAACAGAGGCTGCTGTAGTCACAGAATGGGATGCCCCAAATAGGAGTGCACCTGGCAGGGTCCAGTAGTGCTATGCCCAGCAAAAGTGTCTTTATCAGGCCTAATTTCAAATATGATAAGAGCAAATGCTTATATGGTCTTAAACAGAGGCTGCTGTAGTCACAGAATGGGATGCCCCAAATAGGAGTGCACCTGGCAGGGTCCAGTAGTGCTTTGCCCAGCAAAAGTGTCTTTATCAGGCCTAATTTCAAATATGATAAGAGCAAATGCTTATATGGTCTTAAACAGAGGCTGCTGTAGTCACAGAATGGGATGCCCCAAATAGGAGTGCACCTGGCAGGGTCCAGTAGTGCTTTGCCCAGCAAAAGTGTCTTTATCAGGCCTAATTTCAAATATGATAAGAGCAAATGCTTATATGGTCTTAAACAGAGGCTGCTGTAGTCACAGAATGGGATGCCCCAAATAGGAGTGCACCTGGCAGGGTCCAGTAGTGCTATGCCCAGCAAAAGTGTCTTTATCAGGCCTAATTTCAAATATGATAAGAGCAAATGCTTATATGGTCTTAAACAGAGGCTGCTGTAGTCACAGAATGGGATGCCCCAAATAGGAGTGCACCTGGCAGGGTCCAGTAGTGCTATGCCCAGCAAAAGTGTCTTTATCAGGCCTAATTTCAAATATGATAAGAGCAAATGCTTATATGGTCTTAAACAGAGGCTGCTGTAGTCACAGAATGGGATGCCCCAAATAGGAGTGCACCTGGCAGGGTCCAGTAGTGCTATGCCCAGCAAAAGTGTCTTTATCAGGCCTAATTTCAAATATGATAAGAGCAAATGCTTATATGGTCTTAAACAGAGGCTGCTGTAGTCACAGAATGGGATGCCCCAAATAGGAGTGCACCTGGCAGGGTCCAGTAGTGCTATGCCCAGCAAAAGTGTCTTTATCAGGCCTAATTTCAAATATGATAAGAGCAAATGCTTATATGGTCTTAAACAGAGGCTGCTGTAGTCACAGAATGGGATGCCCCAAATAGGAGTGCACCTGGCAGGGTCCAGTAGTGCTTTGCCCAGCAAAAGTGTCTTTATCAGGCCTAATTTCAAATATGATAAGAGCAAATGCTTATATGGTCTTAAACAGAGGCTGCTGTAGTCACAGAATGGGATGCCCCAAATAGGAGTGCACCTGGCAGGGTCCAGTAGTGCTTTGCCCAGCAAAAGTGTCTTTATCAGGCCTAATTTCAAATATGATAAGAGCAAATGCTTATATGGTCTTAAACAGAGGCTGCTGTAGTCACAGAATGGGATGCCCCAAATAGGAGTGCACCTGGCAGGGTCCAGTAGTGCTATGCCCAGCAAAAGTGTCTTTATCAGGCCTAATTTCAAATATGATAAGAGCAAATGCTTATATGGTCTTAAACAGAGGCTGCTGTAGTCACAGAATGGGATGCCCCAAATAGGAGTGCACCTGGCAGGGTCCAGTAGTGCTTTGCCCAGCAAAAGTGTCTTTATCAGGCCTAATTTCAAATATGATAAGAGCAAATGCTTATATGGTCTTAAACAGAGGCTGCTGTAGTCACAGAATGGGATGCCCCAAATAGGAGTGCACCTGGCAGGGTCCAGTAGTGCTTTGCCCAGCAAAAGTGTCTTTATCAGGCCTAATTTCAAATATGATAAGAGCAAATGCTTATATGGTCTTAAACAGAGGCTGCTGTAGTCACAGAATGGGATGCCCCAAATAGGAGTGCACCTGGCAGGGTCCAGTAGTGCTTTGCCCAGCAAAAGTGTCTTTATCAGGCCTAATTTCAAATATGATAAGAGCAAATGCTTATATGGTCTTAAACAGAGGCTGCTGTAGTCACAGAATGGGATGCCCCAAATAGGAGTGCACCTGGCAGGGTCCAGTAGTGCTTTGCCCAGCAAAAGTGTCTTTATCAGGCCTAATTTCAAATATGATAAGAGCAAATGCTTATATGGTCTTAAACAGAGGCTGCTGTAGTCACAGAATGGGATGCCCCAAATAGGAGTGCACCTGGCAGGGTCCAGTAGTGCTTTGCCCAGCAAAAGTGTCTTTATCAGGCCTAATTTCAAATATGATAAGAGCAAATGCTTATATGGTCTTAAACAGAGGCTGCTGTAGTCACAGAATGGGATGCCCCAAATAGGAGTGCACCTGGCAGGGTCCAGTAGTGCTTTGCCCAGCAAAAGTGTCTTTATCAGGCCTAATTTCAAATATGATAAGAGCAAATGCTTATATGGTCTTAAACAGAGGCTGCTGTAGTCACAGAATGGGATGCCCCAAATAGGAGTGCACCTGGCAGGGTCCAGTAGTGCTTTGCCCAGCAAAAGTGTCTTTATCAGGCCTAATTTCAAATATGATAAGAGCAAATGCTTATATGGTCTTAAACAGAGGCTGCTGTAGTCACAGAATGGGATGCCCCAAATAGGAGTGCACCTGGCAGGGTCCAGTAGTGCTTTGCCCAGCAAAAGTGTCTTTATCAGGCCTAATTTCAAATATGATAAGAGCAAATGCTTATATGGTCTTAAACAGAGGCTGCTGTAGTCACAGAATGGGATGCCCCAAATAGGAGTGCACCTGGCAGGGTCCAGTAGTGCTTTGCCCAGCAAAAGTGTCTTTATCAGGCCTAATTTCAAATATGATAAGAGCAAATGCTTATATGGTCTTAAACAGAGGCTGCTGTAGTCACAGAATGGGATGCCCCAAATAGGAGTGCACCTGGCAGGGTCCAGTAGGTGCTTTGCCCAGCAAAAAGTGTCTTTATCAGGCCTAATTTCAAATATGATAAGAGCAAATGCTTATATGGTCTTAAACAGAGGCTGCTGTAGTCACAGAATGGGATGCCCCAAATAGGAGTGCACCTTGAGGCAGGGGTCCTGTAGTGCTTTGCCCAGCAAAAGTGTCTTTATCAGGCCTAATTTCAAATATGATAAG